>CM070874.1:107143628-107743628 GCA_036365515.1 Torymus aiolomorphi
GCAACATCTACCAAAAAACGAGTACGATTATTAACAGTTAATGAATGTTTCTTAACTCTTAAAGAATGTTCATTTCAGTCAAACGTAATAAAAAAGTTTCTTTACAAATGAAGCGCGCATTTCTTTCAAACCATTCTTTCTATCAGTATATGTGGTATATATAAGCAATATATGTGTAAAATTTCGTCAAGAAACTATGATTTGAAGTAAAAGTATTTAGTACAATTTTAAAAGGGTTTGAATTTAATATTATAATCAATTATTTTATCCATTTTTATACATAATTTGACAATTAAATCACACCTGTTATTTAATTTATATTTTATATATAATTTAAAAATTAATAATTTTTAATCTTAATAAATTAATGTAGTTATAATTGTATCTTAAATTGGGCTAATAATTTTAAATTTTAGCATTAAAAATTAATTATAAGAATCAATAAATTAAGTTTGAGGTAAGTTTGATCTCGCGAGTTCAATCTGACTGTACTGGCAAAATTAGCCATATCTCGGTAACTAATTGCCATATTATCGTGATTTTAATTTGAGGTAGCTCGACGAATTATGAATATCCAAACTATTACCTTTGTAGAACAAATATTATTGAAATCCGAAATCTACAAAAATAATTCCTTTTATTTTGCAAGCCCATTTATTTATCTTTACTAAATATTTATAAAATTTGTATGCATTCTGGAATTTGTATTTATCAATTTGGTTTGATTAAACTGTTACCTGGAAAATTACAGTTATAAATAAGAAAAACATTATTTCATTCGTATTGTATAAATTGTTTCTTCCTCAAACGCTCTTTATTCCTCCGTTCGAGGAACGGTGAAAATGGGTGAATATGTATCTGCGGCTTCCAGGAATAATCACTTATCTTCACTTTTCATTATTTCGAAGAAATCGAGTTTTTAATGTAAATAAGATTGCATACAACTCTGCATCTATGAATACTAATGAATACTAATCTAAATATAGTAGTTTTCGTCCACTAGGGCGTAAAGTTGAACTTTACGCACCGAGTGTTGGGCGATCACGAGGTCGTAAAGATTTCGCCCGCGTGGCGAACAATATTTTTTTTATAGTATGAGTAAAGCACGTCATCGCATTGTTTGAGTGTGTAAAGTTGAATTTTCGTAAAGCGAAGTTTTGCGCACACTATATGTGTGAAATTCAACTGTACGCACTGAAAACGATGCGAATCGACGTACTTTACGTATACTATGCAAAAAAAAATTTTTTACCACAGTAACTAGACCAAATAGCGTTCATGTCTTAGAAAACGACTTTCACTTACGTGGTTATTCCGGGAATAAACAAAAATTTCAGTGGAGTTACGTGGGTTTTCCGGTCTCAATGGCAATTATATTGTGTTTTCAGCAACTATACATGATAAATATGAACTATCGCTCACGGAATGTGTTTACTCTTTCTAATACAGCTACCTTGCTATGGGTACATTTATAAAAATAAGGAATTTTTGTTCCTTTTATTGGAACAGTGAAGTGTATCGTTTTTCCAGGATATTGGATGGAAAAAAGTGGAGTTATATGGTTTTTCGGGAATTAATCTAAAAAAAAAAATGTGGAGTTATGTGGTTTTTCCGGGAGTTATAAAAAAGTAGAGATATGTGGTTATTCCGGGAAAATGCTGAAACAATGGAGTTATAGCGTTTTTCCTTGTGTTGATTCAAGACAACGAGTTCACTTTCGTAATTTCTGTCACGATTATGCGATAGAGAGCTTTTCGAAGATTAGAAATAAGGCATAAAACCTATTTTGGAAAACACGTCCTTACACGATTTTTCCGGGAAGCTATATATATGTATATGGGCATGAGAAAAGTAGTGTATCAACATTTCAAACGTGTATTTTCGAGAAATCTATACTTAACATTAAAAAAAGACATAACATTCTTTTGAAGTTAATTCTGTTAAGAGAATAAACCTTCTTTATTAATTTCTTCGCACAATAAACTAATTAACTTCTGTTTATTATTTTCGTTCGCTAAAAATTTTTCTTGAGTTAACGTAATTTTTGTATTTTTGTTAAAATTAATTTCATTCAAATTAATTCCCTTTTTTCAAGTTGTAATATCTAGAGAACGGTTTATGTATAAACATGAAATTTATAGACAATTTTGTGTGTGGTATAAGCAATATATGTGTAAAATTTCATCAAGAAATTATGATTTGAAGTAATGGTAATTTTATAATTTAAAAAGGTTTTGAAATTAATATTATAATCAATTATTTTATTCATTTTTCATACATAATTTAAAAATTAATATTTTTAATCTTCATAAATGAATGTAATTAGAATTATTTCATAAATTGGTGCTATAATTTTGAATTTTGACTTTAAAAAATAATTAAAGGAAGCAGTAAATTAAGTTTGAGGAAGCCTATTAAACGCTGAGATACAACTTTCTCGTTAGGAGAAGTCGAAGTATTAATCTAGGCTATTCGGTAATTTGGCATCGGGAATATTTTCTGTGTCAATATTGTCTTTTTGTTTGAAATTATGTGAAATCACTCGCTCAAAATGATTCGATGACTTAATTGTTTGTTTATTTGGAATTATTATTATTCATATGATTATAATCTTAAATTGAATTAGCAGAGCGTTTAGCAAAAATCTTCGGAACAATTTATTACAACAAATAGAATTACTTTGCAAAAGATAATTTTAATTAAATTCAGCTATTAAAGGGTTAATTTAAAGCAATAATTTTTATACGGTATGAAAAAATTATGATTTTGAAAGTTATGAATCTACGTAATGGCAGCGATTTTTACTTTCTTCTAGAAGAAGGTTTATGATAGTACAAAATTATTCACAAATATATAAAAAATATATACGATAGAGAAGAATGTCCGTATACCAATATTATAAGTTATATTGGTACACTTATTACACATTTAAAATGAGTAGGTGATGTCTGCATAACATAGAACCATAGATGTACATAATTATAAATACTTGAAAGCGAAAAATTTTGTAAATATTTAGATCACACATTTTGTTTGTATTCATTAGCTTTTTTATACGAGATAGATAAAAACTTTTCCTATACAATTTTTGTTTCTTCAGTAGCTAAACATTTCAAAAGTTTTCAGTTATTTTTTTTCAACCAATATTTTATATTTAAAAAATGGATTAACATTTTATACAATATATTTAAACTCATTATTTAAAAGCAACGTTAAAATTACTTACTAGTATCGTGTATTATGAATTATAATAATATAGAAGAAGGTGGGACAGTAAAATAAGTACTAATAAATTTTATTTAACATTTCTGAATCTTTTATTATTTAAAAATATGTGGAACTATCAAATACTTTCTTTAACCCCAGTGGAAGAATCCGCCAATTCCGACTTGTCCTTGAGGTTTGCCACCAGGTTGTTTGTTGACTCCACCACTGACGTGAACGCTGCCGTGTTCATTACCCCAAACCTTGTGCTGTCCTTCTACACTCCATCAGGTCTTACCACTGTCTTTTGTGGCATGAACGTCAATTTGGCCATTTTCTTGGAGGCGATCTTGGAAAGCGCTGGAAATAATGAACAGTGAATGAATAACAGAAAAAGTCTTGATTATTAAAATGAACAATATTTTTTTTATTTAACTTACACCTGGAAGCTTGGGGTTGAATGGGCCTTGACCAGGAAAGCTTGGGAATGGGCGCTGATTCGGATATGGTTTCTGCACTGGCGGAACGTAGGCGTCGACTGCTACCATTACTGCGGCAACAAGCAGCAATAAAGCGACCAGGAACTTCATGGTTATTTCGTTTCTGTTGAAAACAATATCTTAATATTTTAAATATATGCACTTCAAGATATTGTAATTTTGTAAATAATTTTTGAACTATAAAGTCTTTTACTTTATGAAAATATAAAATATTACAAATGTGCAGTAAAAGTGAGATATTTTTTAGATAAGACTCGATTAAATTACTTACAACTATTAAGTACTGTGGTTAGTGATACTTTGATGCTTATCGGTATAATACTGAAGTATTTATACTTGAAAATCAAGTGAAATTTCTCACACCTTTCATTCTAGAGAGAAGATAAGAAAAGGTATATCTTCTGCAGAACGTACTGTTACAATTACAAAGCTATTATCATACCTGAATTATGGATACAACGGTGTACGCAAAGATAAATCACTTTCATTCATGCCAAATAAGGAAAGTACTGTGCATCTGGGATTTACTGTTCACTCGTATCAAAGAATCGTCAGGAAATATAAAAATACAACATCTCGTGTGTCTTGAGAGGGAATCACCGCGTGAAAGTTTTGGTACACTACAGTAATACGTTAGTGTGAGTGCAGTCTCGCTGAGAGTTCTCGCGATTAGCGGGGAAACCCCGCACCAGCATGCTTGACTCTCTATATTGGCGCTGCTCAGCAAGGCGTACTATATAGGAATCTCACAAACGTTTAGTATGATGCTAGCTTGTTTATTGGCGCTTAAGTCAAGCGCGCTTCAACAACTTTTCTATAAAAGCGAATCTGCACTCGTTGTTGTCATCACATCAGTCTCGAATCGAGTAAAGGACACATCCTCCCAAAGGTAAGCTAAACAAATAATTATGCGTTCTAATCAATTATTTTGCTTTATAAATATTTACTTTGTATTGAATATATAATGGTAGCGTCATGCACTTTCATGTAAAATTGTACATAATGCAATTTTTTCATATTTTTGATTTTGAAATACTTAAGAAATTTTCGTTTTATTTATTTAGCCCGTATTATCTTGTGGACTTTTACAAAATTTGGCCAACTATAGAACTATTCGTTTAAATATGTATAGATGGAAAAAATTAGATTTCCTAATTTATTCACACATCAAATGTTAAATTATTGTTCCATAGATAATTATTAATATTTCTAATATTATAGAAACTCCAAATTATATTATAGCTGAGTAATAACTAGATAGATGCAGTGTAAAGTGATTGGGCATTAAACAAAGTTAGCCCACAAGGAAAAAAAATATCGCTAACCTTATATTGATGGCATTATATTTCATTGTAATATTTTGTTACTCATTACTGAATTATACTAGAAAAAGTTTAAATATATATATGGAATTAAATTGATTTATTTTTTTAATAAAATATCTCGAATATATTTTCTGTATAAAAAATTCATCATAATATACTAGATATCGTTTTATGTAACTTTGATGATATAGTATTATACTTCAGGTATTGATTCTAACTTAAACCTAATACTTATTTACAGCTACAAAAACCAATAACCATGAAGTTCCTCGCCGCTTTGTTGTTGCTTGTTGCTGCAGTCATGGTGTCAGTCGATGCCTACCGCCACCAGTTACCACACCCGAATAAGCGCCCATTCCCAGGTTTCCCTGGTTATGGCCCATTCAACCCCAGACCCTCAGGCGTACGTTGAATGATAAAAAAGCACTTTTCATTTTAATAATTATTATTTTATCTGTTACTGATTCACTGTTCATTATTTCCAGCGCTACGCAAGATCTCCCCAAGAAAATGGTCAAATTGATGCTGATGCCACAAAAGAAGGTGGTAAGACCTCATGGAATGTAGAAGGACAGCATAAGGTTTGGAGTAACTAACACGGCAGCGTTCCCGTTAGTGATGAAGCCAACAACGAACCTAATGGCAAACCTCAAGCACAAGTCGGAGTTGGCGGATCCTTCCACTGGGGTTGAAATGTCACTTGAAAATCTTTTGTCATATATATATGATCACCTTCACTATCATTTTCTAGTCATGATGTTTTTACAAAATTATTAATTTTGTAAACGGAATATCAGTATAAATAAACATATATCGTTTTTATATTTCTATTGACTTGAAATTTTACATGAACCTTCCTTAAACCTTCCTCTACAGACTGTATGGTATGGATTTTTGAAAATAATATATTCAAGTGAATGCTATGTACGTAACATGCACTATTTTACATGAAATACTAATATTATGAACATATATTCAACGCCTCTGATTTGTAAGGTACTAATTCGTGCGCCAATGTAACAAGGTACTTTCTCAACAATAATTCGATAGCGTTCTATCTCAAAGCTCTGTGCAATAAAGTTCTAACTGAAAAACCCAATGTAACAAAGTCCTAACTCAATAATCCAGTGTCACAAAATTCTAACTTGGTGGAGCGTACAAGAAGGTTGCAATTCGAAAGAAAATACAATAATGTTCTTGTTCTGGAATAACCGGAATTACGGACGGAGAAATTGTCGAATTACAAAACAACTTTACTGAATAATTCTATTACGTCTTTAGGCAGTTCAGTGGCTTTACTATTACTTGGTTTTTCCTTAAGGTAGTTCATCACACACACACACACACACACACACACACATATATATATATATATATATAGCAATATTATACCAATATATATAGCTATTCGTAATGAATTTTTTTTGTCTTTTATATTTGATACAACCGGATCAAGTTTGTTCGAATGATGGGTGTCTTAAGAAGTAGAAAACATTTTTTTCATGCAAAATTACGTAGTATTGGCGCTAATATCAGCAATTAATTATTTTGAAATTTTACTAACACGTCGCTTCTATGCAAATGTTTATTATAAATGCAATCGTATCGATCAAAGTCTCATTTTGTTCCTTACGAAATTTGAGGGTAGGTTCGCGGTAACAATATTGTTGTATAACCGATCTGTACGGCGATAGATCTCATTGTTTATCGAAATTCCAGTGAATTTCGTGAATTTGTAATTGTTGATAAACAATGAGATCTAGCACTGTCCAGATCGGTTATGGAACAATATCGTTACCGCGAACCTACCATCAAATGTCATAAGGAACAAAATGAGACTTTGATCGATACGATTGCATGTATTATAAAAATTTGCATAGAAGCGACGTGTTAGTAAAATTTCAAAATAATTAATTGTTGATATTAGTGCCAATACTACGTAATTTTGCATGAAAAAATGAATGGATCAGATATAAATAAGAAGCTATTGAATACATCTAACATATTGTATTTTTGGGAATTTCGTCTTGAAAATTTACTTTTGTAAACTTTTAATCGCTTTGAAATTTTTTGTGAGGTTAGATTTTGGATACCTTTCGAATTACTTCTTGGGGCAAAAGGATTGGTCAATAAATTTCAGAGATATATGAGGTTAATAGTATATTACGCACCAAGGGAGGAAAAAACTTGGACAGTCCACACACATGTAAATTGCTATCCGAGCCGAAGGCGAGGGTGGCAAACACGAGCTGTGGGCTGGCCAATTTTACTCCCGTGGAGCGTATACTATTTTTTTGCCTAGCGAGGCTGAAAATACAACCTTCGCGATCGGATGCCGGGAGCGAAAGTGGTACTTTCGGCCCGCTAGGCAAAAAAATTGTTGAAATCTTTTTTTTTTCAAATCGTAATTTCTCGAGATCGGCTCGATGTATCTACTTGAAATTTACAGACAACTTTGCATATGTGATAGGCATCACGTGTGCAAAATTTTATCAAGATAATTCGATTATTTTTGGAGATATTTAACATTGAAAATTTTCGTGTTTAAAAAGTGATTTTCTTTGTCGTACGATAAATGAAATAAAATTGGTTTAATCATTTTGACATTTTGTCGCGATGTAGAGTTTGTATACTTATTTCTTTTGTAGAAATTCTTTGGACAAAAGTATTGGTGCATACATTTTAGAAACATTTGATGTAAAAATTTTGGTAACCTTTCTTTTTAATTCGTAATTTTTTGTGAATGGCCTTATGTATCAGCTTCGAATTCATAGATAATTTTGTATGTAATATTGGCAATATTTGTGTGAAGTTTTATCAAGATCATTTGATTACTTTGTCTAGCTGTAATAGAACACGCAGCAGAGACATGCAGACTGGCCGGTCACAGAGTAACGCGCTTACCTACGTGTTTTGACGGTGTACAACAACCGAGTTTCGAACGCGTTCCACGCGCTCTCCTAACTTTATTTATTTTACAAGTCTAATAGCGATTTATTAACATTCAAGAAATGATTTATTACTTTACAGTAGGGATTCGCAACGTCTACCATAAAATGAGTCCGATTATTAACAGTTAATGAATGTTTCTTACCTCTTAAAGAATGTTCATTTGAGTCAAGCATAATAAAAAAAGTTTCTTTACAAATGAATCGCGCATTTCTCTCAAACCATTCTTTCTATCAGTATATTGACGGCTGAGCGGAACAAGGTCGTATCTCGGCGCGCGGACGAAGAACGTCGTATCTCACCGCGCGAATGAAGAACATCGTATCTCACCGCGCGGATGAAGAATATTGTATCTCACCGCGCGGATGAAGAACGTCGTATCTCCCCGTATACTGTCAGTGTACCTGCCACAAGAGCGCCGAGATACGACGTTCTTCATCCGCGTGGTGAGATACGATGTTCTTCATCCGTGTGGTGACATATGAGGTTCTTCATCCGCGCGGTGAGATGCGACGTTCTTCATCCGTGCGATGAGATACGACGTTGTTCCGCTCAGCCGTCAATATGTGGTATATATCGCCGGTGTCTGAAAAAAAAATTTGTGCTCAAACGCTATGAAAAAAAACACGGAATCCTAAAAGGCTATGAAAAAAAAAATTTTTTTATGTAACGCCGTAAAAACAAACACATGCACATAAAACACCGTGAAGAAGAACACCCGTGCGTAAGACGCCGTGAAAAAAAACACACGTGCGTAAGACGCCGTGAAGAAAAACACCCGTGCGTAAGACATAGCGTTAATTTACATAGTATTTTTTTTCATAGCATTACTACGGTATGTGTTTTTTTTCACGGCATCTCGAGAGCAAGGGTTTTCTTTTACAGCGTTAGTCCATACAATACTTTTTTTCATGGCGTTCTCATCAAACTGTTTTTTTCACGGCACTTAAAGAGAGGGTTTTTTTTCACAGCAGTTTTAGGCGTATTTTTTTCCAGACACCGGCGATATAAGCAATATGTGTGTAAAATTTCATGAAGAAACTATATGATTTGAATTAAAAGTATTTAGTACAATTTTAAAAGGGTTTTAATTTAATATTATAATCAATTATTTTATCCATTTTTTATACATAGTTTTATAATTAAATCACACCTGTTATTTAATTTATATTTTATATATAATTTAAAAATTAATAATTTTTAATCTTAATAAATGAATGTAATTATAATTGTGTCTTAAATTGGGGTAATAATTTTAAATTTTAGCATTAAAAATTAATTAAAGGAATCAATAAACTAAGTTTGAGGAAATTACGTGCCAATGAATTGGTAGCAGTTCTTTTGCTGTCTCAAAGGTGTACTTATCAAATGTGCATGGATCTATATCCTCAGAAGTATTTATTGCTGTTAATATTATTGAAAAGCGATGAATAAGGGGGACCCTGAGATGGATGAAAACCACGCACCTACTCCTATACATAATGACCTACTCCTATACATAGTACTCACCCTACATAGTGATTTCACGTCGCGAGTTGCTTCTTAAAACTACGGTGGTGTCCAGCTCAATTTACTCGGAGTATTTTTTATAGTTCTAAAAATCAACACGAAATAAAGTAGTGAATTTGTAAAACCAGAAACAAAAAATTAAGCCTGTCAGAAATAACCAACTACGTTAAAGATATTTTCTACAACTTATTTGGTAAATGATAAATAAATATTTTTCCGACTACAAATGTTTATATCTTCGAAGGTTGCCAGAAGTACCGGCTGGAACTTAGCTGGTTTTGCTTCCTCATAGAGGAAGCTTTGTAATAGTAAAATTTTAATTTTCTTTAAATTGCTCTAGAAACATGAATAAAGGTGTTAGAAGTTTGTGTTACATGATTTTACAAAATGTCTGTATGGATGTGTGTGTGTATGTGTGTGTGTGTATGTATGTATACCGCTTTACTTTCGGATCTACGCGGTCGATTTTAACCGGACGGGTCTCATTTTTTTTGTTTTTTGATTCCGAATTCGGGGAAAAAATAGTTTTGTACGACTAACTGATTCGTTTTTGTTTTATGTCAAATTTTTCATTTTCGAAAAATGTATTTTTGTTTTTTTTAATGATTGGATTTAAATTTTATAATCCGATGGGTAGCGTTCGAAAGAGCATAAAAAACCTATATTAAAAAAAAAATTTCTCTAGCTATCACGGTTATTTTGTTATTAACAAAAACGTGTTTTTTTTTAAATGCTTATAACTCCCAAACTAAATGGTCAATTTTTTTGAGAAAAATCATGATAATGGAGATTATGAATAGCTATAATATGTATAAAATTGAATCCATTCTATTGGTTAGTTTTTAAGAAAAAAATGAAAAAATGAAAAAAACGTGTTTTAGGTGGCGACAATTTACGGGAGTAAAATTGTGTTAATCGCTTCAAAATTCCTTGTAGAGGTAGATTTTTGGTTGCCACCTGCACCTTTCTTTGGGATAGATGATTGGTTCATAAATTTCAGAGATTTTTGAGGTTAAAATTTTTGTAACCTCTTTTTCGAATCGTAATTTCTCGAAAACGGTTGTATGTATCAGAATGGGATAGGTAGCATTTAAAAGAGAATTAAAATACCTATATTTTCTAAAAAAAAAAAAAAAAGTTTCTAGCTATCACGGTTCTTTGGTTATTAACAAAAACGTAAAACATGAAAAATGAAAAAAATGAGTTTTGTATGTCCAACGATTCCGGAGGGAAAATAGTTTGTAATTTCTTCAAAATTCCTTGTGGAGGTAGATTTTGGATAGCTCTTGGTCGAGTTCTTTGGGCAAAATAATTGGTCCATAAATTTCAGAGGTATTTGAGCTTAACATTTTTTAAACTTTTTTTTAAATCGTAATTTCTCGAGAACGGTTCTATGAATCAGCTACAGATTTCTAGACAATTTTGTATGTGATATAGATATTATGTATGTGAATTTTCATCAAGATCGTACGATTACTTTTTGATATTCAAAATTTTCCTATTTTACAAAGTTATTTATTTGTCGCCTGATAACTAGAGAAAACTTGTTTTAATTTTTTTTTTTAATTTGGCGGAGATGTAGAATGTATATTATTTATTATATGCGTTTTTAGAGTAAAAGAATTCGTTTATGAATTTCAGAGATATTCGAGGTTAAAACTGATTTAGCCTTTTTTCAATTCGTAATTTTTTGGATATATCTATACTAGAAAATGGAAATAACACGTGCTATGCGTGCGTGTTGTTCACTTGCTTTTGTTTTTTATTGAGGGTAATTTACAGCGCGATCAAGTTTTAACCTTATTAGACTCATTGAAGAATATATTTGGTTGAAATTTCAAAAGATTATCTTTATTTTTTACTCAAAATATCGAAATTTTTTGTATAGAACATTGATTGGGAAAAAGTTTGCATTTTACTTGCAGAATATGCCAGTATTTTTGTTGTAACCTTTTTGGAAAGTCTCTTGACTCATTGACTTGATTGGTGACTTTATAATAAACATTCATATGTGTAATAAACGAATATATGTAATACAGAGTTTGGTAATTTGTTCGAATTTATTTTTAAGTTTTCAAAATATTATGGATTTAAAATATTACCCAAAGTTGAAGGTGCACGCGTTAACAATATTAAGAAAATCAACCAATAGTCCTAAAATTTGGGAGAGATATATTTGTTTTATATCTTCAAACTGAATTCGTTGCCCAATAAAATCGAACTATTACGACGAAAGATATTTGAGGTTTAAAATAAAACTAATTGAACATATGATAATATTTTGAAAAATTTGATTTATAAAAATATCGGGTTGTCGCATGAGAAAAAGTGTAACAAGAATGAATTTTCGAAAAATATATATTAATTTATTACGAATATTCATAAAAAAAATTGGGTATGATACAATTAATTATTGTGATAAAAAATAAAAAAAAAATGAATAAATACATTATTTTGAGGAAGCTAAGTGCCAATGTATTGGCAGCGGTTTTTCTGTATAGAATAACCTCGACACTAAAGCAAATTAGAACTCGAAACCTCTTCAATTACAAAAGTTCTATGTACTTTTAAATCGAAAAAAATCAAAATCGCTATTAATTAAAAATTTAATACATTGATTATACATAACTTTTAATAAGAATAAGATATTTAAATATCGATAGGATTAAAATGAAGATAAAGATAAACACACTTACAAAGAAAATAAAATATAAATTTGATGTTTAAATGAATTGAAAAACTATACTTCAGTTCTTAAAAAGTATTAAAAAAATAACTAATTTCACATTTAAAATTTTAATAAAATTTCCTAAATGTGTTATCATCTAGAATATTTTCAAAATTAAGTTTTTCTAAAATGGTTTAAATAAACAAACGAATCAATTTACATAGTTCGTCTGATATCCAATCTTCAAACTCTCAAAACAAGAAAAATGAACCCCAAAAAAGCGAGATTAACCTAAATAAAACTACATGTAGGTGGGAAAGTGAAAAATAATTCGATTAACAAACTCTCAAAACTCGAATAGGCTGGGGAGACGAAATACATGGAAAAGACAATATGCTCATAGATCGACGGGCCAAAAATATTTCAAATTAAAAAATTCCGAAAGCTGAATGAGCGTTGAACGCAAGATTCACGTAGTAAAAATCTATACCTAGGCGGGCAGGTAAAAATAAGTTCGCTAAAATCATTATTTAAGTGCAAAGTGGTGAAGGACTTGTGATTAATCTACAAAAAAACTACACACTGAATGGCGGGCGGAAAACAATTAAATGAATAAAATTCCTAAAACCTGTATAGGCGGCGGAAGCAAGATTCACGTAAGAAAAATATAGACGCAAGCGGATAAGAGAAGATAAATTAGTCGATAAAAAGTCTCTAAAACCAAACTTAAAAGTTGTGAAGAGCGCGGTACACGCCGCAACAATGCGATCGAAATTGATTTTGCGAGTTCCATCTGACTGTACTGGCAAAATTAGCCTTATCTCGGTAACTAATTGCCATATTATCGTGATTTTAATTTGAGGTAACTCGATGAATTATGAATGTCCAAACTATTACCTTTGTAGAATAAATATTATTGAAGTCCGAAATCTACAAAGATAATTCCTTTTATTTTACAAGCCCATATGTTTATCTTTACTAAATATTTATAAAATTTGTATGCATTCTGTAATTTGTATTTATCAATTTGGTTTGATTAAACTGTTACCTGGAAAATTGTAGTTATAAATAAGAAAAACATTATTTCATTCCTATTGTATAAATTGTTGCTTCCTCAAACGCTCTTTATTCCTCCGGTCGAGGAACGGTGAAAATGATTGAATATGTATCTGCGGCTTCCAGGAATAATCACTTATCTTCACTTTTCATTATTTCGAGTAAATTGAGTTTTTAATGCAAATAAGATTGCATGCAACTCTGCATTTATGAATACTAATGAATACTAATCTAAATAAAATTTTTTTTACCACAGTAACTAGACCAAATAGCGTTCATGTCTTAGAAAACGACTTTCACTTACGTGGTTATTCCGGGAATAAACAAAAATTTCAATGGAGTTATGTGGGTTTTCCGGTTTCAATGGCAATTATATTGTGTTTTCGGCAACTATACATAATAAATATGTACTATCGCTCACGGGATGGTTTTACTCTTTCTAATACAGCTACCTTGCTATAGGTACACTTATAAGAATAAGGAACGTTTGTTTCTTTTATTGGAACAGTGGAATGTATCGTTTTTCCAGGATATTGGATGAAAAAAGTGTAGTTATATGGTATTTCGGGAATTATTCTAAAAAAAATGTGGAGTTATGTGGTTTTTCCAGGAGTTATACAAAAATAGAGATACGTGCTTATTCCGGGAAAATGTTGAAACAATGGAGTTATAACGTTTTTCCTTGTGTTTATTTAAGACAGCGAGTGCACTTTCGTAATTTCTGTCACGATTATGCGATAGAGAGCTTTTCGAAGATTAGAAATAAGGCATAAAACCTATTTTGGAAAACACGTCCTTACACGATTTTTCCGGGAAGCCAAATATATGTATATGGGCATGAGAAAAGTAGTGTATTTACATTTCAAACATGTATTTTCGACAAATCTGTTAGTTTTATTGCTAATATTCATAGAGAAATTTCGATATGATACAATTAATTATTGTCATGAAAAATTAAAAAACGTAATAAATACATTAGTTTGAGGAAGCTAAGTGCCAATGAATTGGCAGTGATTTTTATCTAGTACTCATGGTGTGTATATGTGTATGTGTGTGTGTGTGTATGGGTGAGTTTGTGTGTGTGTGTGTGTATGGGTGTGTGTATATGTGTGTGCATATGTGTGTGTGTATGGGTGAGTGTGTGTGCGGGGGTTATTGGTATGTGTAACATAATAGTACATTTCGACACTGGTGCGGAAGGTGATGATTTAGATGATATTTACTCATATTTGTATATTTAACAATTTACAAATTACTTTAAGGCTCAATTTTTGGAAATACGCAAATTATAGATTAGTCAAATTTTCTTTCTTGGTTTTAATACTGTACAGTCTAGCTATGATTTCATTATCGCTTTGCATTTTTCTCGTAAAACGTTTTGACACGTATTTTGACAATGTGTGAAAAATCGCTACTAGGTAATATTTTAAAAAGCTTATTTTTATCTAGTATATATAAAGATGTAGTAGTATCACATCCTGTAAACACATGTAAATAAAGAATAAATTGTTTCAACTCTTGATAGTTGAAGCAGTTATTAGACTAAAATTGTTCTGCAAATCTACACCTACTTAACATTTAAAAAAACATAACATTCTTTTGAAGTTAATTCTGTTAAGATAATAAACAGATCTATATCTTCTCCTACAAGTATTACATTATTATTATTACTTTTTGAGCTAATAGCTGTATTTATAATTCGAATATTGGCACCCTCCTTAGTAGTCTTTGTAGTGCAACCTTCTTTATTAATTTCTTCGTACAATAAACTAATTAACTTCTATTTATTATTTTCGTTCACTAAAAATTTTTCTTGAATTAACGTAATTTTTAAATTTTTGTTAAAATTAATTTCATTCAAATTAATTCCCTCTTTTCAAATTGTAATATGTATAAACATGAAATTTATAGACAATTTTGTGCGTGGTATAAGCAATATATGTGTGAAATTTCATCAAGAAACTATGATTTGAAGCAATGGTTATTTTATAATTTAAAAAGGTTTTGAAATTAATATTATAATCAATTATTTTATTTATTTTTCACACATAATTTAAAAATTAAATTATACCTATTATTTTATTCATATTAGTATACATAATTTAAAAATTAATACTTTTTAATTTTCATAAATGAATGTCATTAGAATTATTTCATAAATTGGTACTATAATTTTGAATTTTGGGTTTAAAAAATAATTAAAGGAATCAGTAAATTAAGTTTGAGGAAGCCTATTAAACGCTGAGATACGACTTTCTCGTTAGGAGAAGTTGAAGTATTAATCTAGGCTATTCGGTAATTTGGCATCGGGAATATTTTCTGTGTCAATATTGTCTGTTTGTTTGGAATTATGTAAAGTCACTCACTCAAAATGATTCGATGTCTTAATTGTTTGTTTATCTGGAATTATTATTATTCATATGATTATAATCTTAAATTAGCAAAGCGTTTAGCAAAAATCTTCGGAAAAATTTATTACAACAAATAGGATTACTTTTCAAAAGATATTTTTAATTAAATTCAGCTATTAAAGGGTTAATTTAAAGCAATAATTTTTATACGGTATGAAAAAGTTATGATTTTGAAAGTTATGAACCTACGTAATGGCAGCGATTTTTAATTTCTTCTAAAAGAACCCTGGTAGAAAATAAACCAACTCGGATGGCTTATCTACTAACTGTTGGCCAATAATTTAGGCCAACGAATAAGAAAAATATTGACCAACGGTTAACCAACGGTTGGTGGACTATCAATCAATAATAAAACATTAAGTAACTCATAAAACAATAATAGAAATTAATAAGAAATATAGATATGCAAAAAGATTTTGATACATAAACAATAATAAAAATTATTGTAATGCATTAAAAAAATATTTGAATGAAGTTGGGAGTAAATTTATTTGAAGGTTAAGTAGACAGCGTAGCACGTGGGCTATGCTCCGAAATTGCTTTCCGCATGCCGCATCCCACTTTCCGCAAGACAAGCACACATGCACATAAATACACACATATTACATACACACGAGTGCGATCACAGGCTCATGTGTTATGTATAGGTAAAAGTATAAAAGTAAATATGCTGTTGAATTACTTAAAAATTTACCAGAAGTAAATACATTTCAAAGTAGTTCAAGTGATGATGTAACTGAAAGTGAGGAAGAAAGTGAAAGTATAATAGAATTTGAGAAACAAAATGAGTCAAATAATATTACTGAATGTGAATCAAATGGCACTGAGGAAGAAAGTGAATCAAGTAATATTGTCAAGTGCGGAATTAAAGAAATAGAGGAATTAAAACAGTGGACTGTTAATAAAAAAATACCTCATGTGCATGTGGACAAACTTTTAAAAATCTTAAAAACAAGACTTTTACCTACACTAGCACACTACACATTAACACGCCCTAACCTCAATTTGAACAAACAAAACTTTACCCGTTACCGATTTAACCATATTTATCTGAAGAAAAATACTATTAATATGTGGTTTTTTATTATTCTATGAATAATACAAATTTTGAGAGTTTTATTTAAATAATAAGTTGTGTAAATGATTTTTATTTAAGATTTTTAATATTAAGCATTCGTTGACCAAGCGCAAGGATGATTCCGTGACGAAATAAGCGGTATTTATCGCTAACTGTTGGTTAAACGGTTGGCAAACCCCTTGCGATTTGGCGAACGGATGGCGTACGGTTGGTTACAATTTCTACCAGGGAAGGTTTATGATAGTACAAAATCATTCGCAAATATATGAAAAATATGTACGAAAGAGGAGAATGTCCGTATACCAATATTATAAGTTATATTGGTATACTTGTTACACATTTAAAATGAGTAGGTGATGTCTGCATAACATAGAACCATAGATGTACAAAATTTTTCGCTTTCAAGTATTTACTTGAAAGCGAAAAATTTTGTAAATATTTAAATAATGCATTGTGTTTTGTATTCATTAACTTTTTTATAAGAGATAGATAAAAACTGTTCTTGTACAATTTTTGTTTCTTCAATAGCTAAACATTTGAACAGTTTTCAGTTATTTTTTTTCAACCAAAATTTTACATTTAAAAAAAATAGATTAAAATTGTATACAATTTATTTAAACTCATTATTTAAAAGCAATGTAAAATTACTTACTAGTATCGTGTATTATGAATTGCAATAAGATAGAAGAAGGTGGAACAGTAAAATAAGTACTAATAAATTTTACTTAACATTTCCAAATCTTTTATTATTTAAAAATATGTGTAACTATAAAAACTTTCTTTAACCCAAGTGGAAGGATCCACCAATTCCGACTTGTCCTTGAGGTTTGCCACCGGGTGGTTTGTTAGCTCCACCACTGACGTAAACGCTGCCGTGTTCGTTACCCCAAACCTTGTGCTGTCGTTCTACACTCCATGAGGTCTTACCACCGTCTTTTGTGGCATGAACGTCAATTTGGCCATTTTTTTAGGGTGATCTTGGAAAGCGCTGGAAATAATGAACAGTGAATGAATAACAGAAGAAATCTTGATTATTAACATGAAAAATGTTTTTTATGTAACTTACACCTGGAAGCTTGGGGTTGAATGGGCCTTGACCAGGAAAGCTTGGGAATGGGCGCTGATTCGGATGCGGTTTCTGCACTGGCGGAACGTAGGCGTAGACTGCTACCATTACTGCGGCAACAAGCAGCAACAAAGCGACCAGGAACTTTATGGTTATTTCGTTTCTGTTGAAAACAATATCTTAATATTTTAAATATATACACTTCAAGATGTTGTAATTTTGTAAATAATTTTTGAACTATAAAGTCTTTTACTTTATGAAAATATAAAATATTACAAATGTGCAGTAAAAGTAAGATATTTTTTAGATAAGACTCGGTTAAATTACTTACAACTATCAAGTACTGTGGTTAGCGATACTTTGATGCTTATCGGTATAATACTGAAGTATTTATACTTGAAAATCAAGTGACATTTCGGCAAATCCATAATACCTTTAACTATTGTGTAATACTTTTTTTTAATTTGTTATTGCTGCTATTAGCAAAAGTTGCTAAATCTATTACAGTGACTTTTTTAGACAGTTTTGTACATCTCCAGGCTGCGGCCTGCGTGGTACACTAATATGGATGACAGGACTGGTTTTCTATGTAAAAATGAAAGATTTTGCACCCTGTCTCGTTTATGTGCTTCGCAGGCCATACTAATAGCAGCAATAACAAATTTTAAAAAAGTATTACACAATAGTTAGAAGTATTATGGATTTGCCCATTTCTCTCACCTTTCATTCTAGAGAGGAGATAAGAAAAAGTATATCTTCTGCAGAACGTACTGTTACAATTACAAAGCTATTATCATACCTGAATTATGGATACAACGGTGTACGCAAAGATAAATCACTTTCATTCATGCCAAATAAGGAAGGTGCTATGCAGCTGGGATTTACTCGTATCAACGAATCGTCAGGAAATATAAAAATACAACAGCATGTTTGTCTTGAGAGGGAATCACCGCGTGAAAATTTTGGTACACTATAGTAATATGTTAGTGTGAGCGCAGTCTCGCCGAGAGTTCTCGCGATAAGCGGGGAAACCCTGCACCAGCATGCTTGACTCTCTATATTGTGGCTGCACAGCCAGATGCACTATATAGGAATCTCAGAAACGTTTAGTATGATGCTGGCTTATTTATTGGCGCTTACGTCAAGCGCGCGTCAACAACTTTTCTATAAAAGCGAATCTGCACTCGTTGTTGTCATCACATCAGTCTCGAATCGAGTAAAGGACACATCCTCCCAAAGGTAAGCTAAACAAATAATTATGCGTTCTAATCAATTATTTTGCTTTATAAATATTTACTTTGTATTGAATATATAATGGTAGCGTCATGCACTTTTATATAAAATTGTGCATAATGCAATTTTTTCATATTTTTGATTTTGAAATACTTAAGAAATTTTCGTTTATTTATTTAGTCCTTATTATCATGTGGACTTTTACAAAATTTGACCAATTATAGAACTATTTGTTTAAATATGTATAGATGAAACAAATTAGATTCCTAATTTATTCACACATCAAATGTTAAATTATTGTTCCATAGATAATTATTAATAGTTCTAATATTATAGAAACTCCAAATTATATTATAGCTGAGTAATAACTAGATAGACACAGTGTAGTGATTGGGCATTAAAAAAAATTAGCCCACAAGGAAAAAAAATATCGCTAATCTTATATTGATGGCATTATATTTCATTGTAATATTTTGCTACTTATTACTACATTATACTAGAAAAAGTTTAAATATATATGGAATTAAATGGAATTATTTTTTTTAATAAAATATCTCGAATATATTTTCTGTATAAATAATTCTTCATAATATACTAGATATCGTTTTATGTAACTTTGATGATATAGTATTATACTTCAGGTATTGATTCTAACTTAAACCTGATACTTATTTACAGTTACAAAAACCAATAACCATGAAGTTCCTCGTCGCTTTGTTGTTGCTTGTTGCTGCAGTGATGGTGTCAGTCGATGCCTACCGTCACCAGTTACCGCACCCGAATAAACGCCCATTCCCAGGTTTCCCTGGTTATGGCCCATTCAACCCCAGGCCCTCAGGCGTACGGTGAATGATAAAGAAAAACACTTTTCATGTTAACAATTATTATTATTTTATGTGTTACTGATTTGCTGTTCATTATTTCCAGCGCTACGCAAGATCTCCCCAAGAAAATGGTCAAATTGATGCTCATGCCACAAAAGAAGGTGGTAAGACCTCATGGAATGTAGAAGGATAGCATAAGTTTGGAGTAACGAACACGGCAGCGTCCACGTCATTGGTGGAGCCAACAACGAACCTAATGGCAAATCTCAAGCACAAGTCGGAGTTGGCGGATCCTTCCACTGGGGTTGAAATGTCACTTGAAAATCTATTGTCATATATATGATCACCTTCACTATCATTTTCTAGTCATGATGTTTTTACAAAATTATTAATTTTGTTGACGATATATCAGTATAAATAAACATATATCGTTGTGCCATTAATAAAAACTTGATTATTTTCAAATCCCAACATTTTAAAATTACATTGCTAAATACGGTTCGGTAATCAACAAATAGTAGTTTTCGTCACTAGGGCGTAAAGTTGAACTGCACGCACCGAGTGATCAATACGCACGAGGGTCGGCGCAGCCGGCCCGGGTGTTGGGTGATCACGAGGTCGTAAAGATTTCGCCCGCGTGGCGAACAATATTTTTTTTTTATAGTATGAGTAAAGCACGTCGTCGCATCGTTTGAGTGTGTAAAGTTGAATTTTATACATAGCATGCGTAAAGTGAAGCGAAACTTTACGCACACTATGTGTGAAATTCAACTTTACGCATTAAAAACGATGCGAATCGACGTACTTTACGCATACTATGCAAAAAATGTATTTGTACTTATTTTAAAGTATGATTATATTATAAGTGTATTCAAGATATTATTTAAATAAACATACATTTTTGCAGTTTAAAAACTACAATTTATAGTATCAAAAAATGTATGTACCAATTGAACGTCCAAACATATAATTAATTTTTAACACTGAATGATTAATCGCCCTGCTAGTTTTTTATCTATATGCATCCCGTACCATGCGCCGTCACTCTGCGTTCAAACATGCAATAGAAGCAAAAGGGTTGCTGTAACCCCGCGTGCACTTGAATTCCGTTCATCGAGTAATTGACGAATTGTGCATGTGGTGTGCAGCTTCCTGTACCCTCTCCCTAACTCTATACGGACAATCACACACTGCCAGCCAGACATGCAGGAGCGGAACAAAGACACACGAGCGATTAAAAAAAGAGAGAGAGAGAGGGTGACCAGAGGCGCGTATATGCGAAAATCAACGGAAAAAAGGCCAAATCGCGCTGGTGTGCACTTGAGGGATGCAACAGCATTTCAAAAGGGCGGAGAACGCGGAAAAATATATACGGTAGCAGCAATTGACCCTTTCCGCCGACGTTTGCAGCAATGGCCACAGCGGTACAGCAGCATGGGGAATTTAATCACTTTACACTGCGCCGCACTGTGTCTGTTGTTCTGATACCTACATGCAGACGTATAAGACTGCAATGAAGGAATACAAAAATATCGGGTTTAAATGGGTATATGAATTAATCTGACAAAACCGAATAAAGATCCTGTAAACGTCCCGACGGTGCGGGAGTAAGAAATTTGTATTTCAAGTAAGATAAAATTGGATATTTTATGAAATTTAGGAATCGCGTTGTTAATTGTCTATTAATCTTTATTGTAACAAACCATCCTTAGTTATAAATTTCTGCTACCAGAGTAAACGAGGCCTAAAGCATTTCTGAAATACAATGTAATAAAAATTTTTTTCAAGAAAGTTTTAAATAAATGGTACCATGCTTGAGTTGGCCACAGAGGCACAAACGCAATGCAAGTAACTTTATCATGATGAATTTTCTGTAATATTCTTAAATTCAGAAATATTCCTCGCTCCTAGACCCTCAATGGCCCTTTGGATGTCGGGGTTGCCGGCGTACTTCTGAACCATGAGAATTGGAGCTCGCTCGAGGTCGGACAGTTCGCCGGTAACTTGGACACTAGGTTAAAAATAATTTTCATACTTTTATGTTATTACTAGATAGAGTAACATATCTGTGGTAATTGAAGGGAGTTTATTTAATTATTTTAGATAACTTGTGCACTTACAAGGTATACATTATTTAAAGCAGTAAATTACCAAACAATACAAAATACGCCATATGCCCCGATATACCTAGTGGGGCCGGAGGTGTACCCCGTTACCCCTTGTTATAGGGACGTCGCGAGTTTCAGGACCTTATGATTTTTCTAAGGCAACGGACAAGGCCCTCATTATATTAGCCTTAAGTTAATTTCATATTCGGAAAACTGCGGGTCTGTGGGTTCGCGTCCCGCTCGTCGCTTATTTTTTCACGATTTATTATTTAATTACTAAAAAATAATTTTAATTGGAAATTCGAATTAATTGTCTCTTTGAAAAAGCCATTTTTCAAATATAGTTAGTAGCGACTAAAATGTGTGAAACATTTGATAAAATTTTAGAAGGTTGAATATATCTAATATTGTAAATATATTTTTGCAAAAACAATTGATTCGGGCATGAAGATGTCTTAAAATATTTATATTATTTACTAGCACATAGGGTGACTTCATCAGTGAAGAAATGAATAAGGAAATTGTAACTTGTGTTATTTAATTAAGTGGTTTAAAAATCGATTAAAAGTAAAACCCTTTTGAAATTTATATTCTAAAATGTTCAAACTTTACGTCGGTGAGCAAATTTTGAATAAAGAATCAAAGTAAAAATTTTATTTAATGAAAATCTGTAAATATCTCCTAAAAACCAGTAAAGGAAGTATCTAAATACTTTTCAACGATAAAGGAATACATCGCCAGTGAAGAAACATTTAATAGCGGCAATTTTATGATTTTATTCTTAACAAGATAATTTCTTTTGTGCAGAATCTTTATATAAAATGAAATAAAAATATTCAAGGATTCGAAAATTATCGTCATGTTAGATAAACAATACATAGAAAGCTTGATATTTTCATATATATACATGTATAAAAAAAATGTTCGTTAACTGGTGACTGTTACAATACTGGTATAGTCACCCTACAATGTTTTCAAATATAATCTAGCAATGTCATCAACTCTGACTATTTATTTATTCCTGTACTTTCATCTGACGCTCTTTTCTAACAAAAATATTAAGTCTAATTTAAGTTTCCAGCTCAATTACGCGAGCTTAATTAACAAGTTTTTGAATTATTGCGTATACACGCTTTCCATGCATACTCGCTACTCGCTCTATTAAAGAACACAGAAGAGTCGCGCTCTCAAGACGCGCATCAAACTCTTGTCCCAAGTTTTGCCCGTGCGATTATAACTATCCCTCAAAGCAAGAGAACGGAAAAATCCGCGCGCCGGGCGTACGCTCGTTTTCAAAGAAAATAACAGAAGGGCTAGAATGCGCGCGAAAAAAGAAATAATTCGCCGACGGGAGAAAGAGACAGAAGTTTATTTTGAAAGTGCCATGACTCGCGAGCGCGCGGCCACGTTTTCCCGAGCGTTGATTTTTTGAGAGGGATGTGTATCTCCAATGGAAGGTTATCTCTTTTACAAGTGCTCTTTTACATCTCTTTTACATGGTTTGGGTGGAAAACACGAGTGTTTCTGGAAATTTTGTGGATAACGCACTGAAAAATAGACGAGTGTGTTTACGTACTGACTGTAGTTAGCGAGTTTCATGAAAGGGTTCTGTTAATAGCTTATATTTATTTTAGAGGCGTTGACAAGATCCTTAGCAATGTTGTGAGATTGCAGTTAAGTTGTCTATTATTTTTAAACAAAAATTTTCCAACAAACTACAAGTGCTAAATTGATTGTTTCCTTTATAATATTAATATTAATGGTATTTGAATTTTTTTTAAATATTGAGTAATTTTACATTTATTATTGTTCATATTGAAATCTTCTACATTCACATAAACTGATAGAAAGAATCATTTGGGACATGATCGATGCACTTTTCATTAACAGTTAGTACTCGACAAAAGTTGAAATTTTCACCACAAAGCTATCATTTATTAACTGTTAATAAATCACTTTTTAGTTTTGAAACGCCATTTAGTGAAAGTCATTGGTCGTAGTCTTTGGGGTGACCGATAATGGAGGCTCGGGGGTGCGCTCCGTATTTTTTTGCGTTTAGATATCAGAGTGCATGTAATATGTGGTCCAGGTCTTCGGGGTTACCGATGCCGATGTTCAGGTGGTGCGCTCCGTAGTTTTTTGCCCTAGGTGTTGTAACGCATCAAAAACGTGGCGATCGATGGAAACTACGAAGCGCACCACCTAGACACTCTCAACGGCTACCCCGACCACCTAGACCACGCATGGAATACATTCCGACACCTAGATTAAGTATTACACGTAAAAATAATGCATTACTCCAGAACAATATTTCGTCGATTTCTGGTATCTAGAAATGAAGCTCAGTGAGTCTAATTCCATCTCATAGACCCTTCTTCTTGAGATATGGACAATCTAATCTCAAATATCCTCTACTACGTTAAAAAATGAGGTCTCTTCTATTGACTGTTATATTGCAAGTATTTACGATACGAACATGAGCAAAAAAGATTATAAACATAGACAGTAAAAGCTACAATTTAAGCTCTGATTTGTTTGAAAGATATTGATTTTTCAGGAAATTATAAGCAATCAAAGATAGTGTAAGAAAACGGTCGAAAATTTGTCTTCATTTTAAGGGATTCAATGGATCGTATTTTTAACCATTTTTAGGCTATCTTTGATTGCTTACAATTTCCTGCAAAATCAATATTTTTTAAACAAAACAAAGTTTAAATTTTAGCTTTTGCTGTCTATTTTTGATCATTTTCGTATTATACATACTTGCAATGTAACAGTCAATAGAAGAGACATAATTTTTTAATGAAATAGAAGATATTTGAGATTAGATTGCCCATATCTCAAGGAAAAGGGCCTATGAGATGGAATTGGGAACACTGAGCTTCAATTCTAGATACCAGAAATTGACTCTCAAATACCCGTCGAAATCCGTTTCCCGGAGGGTGTGCACTCTCCTTGATTTTTTTTGTGCAATATAATACAGCAATCATCATCAGACGCCTAGTACGACCAGTGTATCATGATTCGTTCATTTCTTTAAACATTAGTACATACCTATTTTATTAACAAAATAGTTTTATCGGTATTTGTTAATCCAAAGGTTTTCTGTGTATTGCAAAACATTTAAATAGAATTTCGAATATTTGTAAGTAAGCTTAAAGTGGAGATGTTCTAGATATTTTAGCTGAAAGTATGGGGACGGTTGTCATCTAACAGGGGCCTCAGCAATTAATCCGATCGAAAAATCATAAAGGGTAATGATAGCTAAACATTTACTCATATTTAGCTTAGACTATTAAACGAAGTAGTTAGTTGAGTTTTATAAAAAATATATTTTTAACATAATGTAGACTTCTTTTATTCAAATAAAAGCATTGATTATTTATAAAATGAAAATTACACTGAGAAAAAATTTTTGTAAAAATTATTATTATTTTCGTAAAAATTACCATACTGTCTTATAAAGCCACCACAGACTGTAAAACCCAAAAAATTACCATACTTTATAAGAAATTTTACTAGAAATATAGGAAAATTTATTATGCATATAGGAAAATTTACTATACTGTATTATAAAATTTACTGTAAAGTATGGTAATTTTTTGGGGTTTTACAGTCTGTGGTGGCTTTACTAGAAGTATGGTAATTTTTCCAAAACTTTTTTCTCAGTGTATGAAGCTTATTTTTTAGAAAGCGAATTAATAAAAACAAAGACTGCCATCTCCATCTGTATATGCGCGTTTCAATGACGGAACAGGAAAAAAATATTAAAAATATTTGTTTCATTCTCTTTTCCTCATCTTGGTAATGTAAGAAATTGTATCACTAAAATGAATTAAGCAATGGAATAATGTTGCTTATTACATTTTGGTTTGGTTAATAGCGTTAAATCGAAAAGAGAACATCCTACTTCGAAACCAATGATTATTTGTTTAAACTTTCACCTCCATTTGATTCATTAACATAAATGAAGAAATAGCTCAGTGGATATCAAGCAAGTTTCGGAAGGTAAAGATTTTTTATTCAAATTTATACAAAAAAGTTGTTTTGAATTAAGATAAGCACCAAAAGCAAATAGCCAATAGCCTTGCAATTGCCTTGCAATTGCTATATCGACAATATATCAGCTATATGAATTTTCTATACAATCGCAATGCATGTGCAATAGTTCCAATTTTAATTTTCATTAAAATTTATACTAAAAATTAAGTAATCAATTTTTAAAAAAATATTTGATATATTTATTACAAATTGTGAAAGCACTTTTATAGTTATTCGCAAAACCACTTAAAGAATGAAAGATAAAAATATACCAAAAACGCATGGACACGAATTAACATCCGTATCTACAAAAAGACAACCGACCATCCATTGAAAAAGCAAGTTTTCGAAAACTAAAAGCATATCACTAAAGCGAAAAGCAAATTATGAAAAGCACATCAACCACTTTTATAGTGTCCCTTTTACAGAGAACTGTACTTGAGTAGAAACAATCTTTCGAAACTAGCAAAACAACGTTTATATTACGGAAAATCATCATCATTATTCTAAAATTAGATTATTCAAATTCACCATTTCGACGGCTCCTATTCATATAATTCCGTTTCAAAACATAATTTCATATGATGCTATTTCAAAAGTGGATGCAATATAATTCTATCTCAGAAAAGAATTGCATATAATGCTATTTGAACAGCGAGTGTGATATAATGCTAATTGAACAGTGCGTATGATATGATTCTATTTCCAAATTGAGTTGCATATAATGCTTTCTCAAAATCGCGTTGCATATGATTCTATCTCAGTAGAGCGTTTAGTAAAATGCTATTTGAGCTATACGTCCAGTAGAACACACTAGTCATTCGAATTTTAAGTACATGAATTGTTCTAGCAATTTATTGTTTGCAAATAATTTTTTGTGTAAATGATTTTTTTTGTCCTCACGCCGCAAAATGAATTTTTGCATCCCGTACTGAGGTCGCAAAATACTAAATGTAAAACAATGTAATACATTTTGTTTAGTATTTCGCGACTTCTATATGGGACACGAAAATTCTGCCCCAAAGCTCGCACTCGCCGAGAATGATACATTTTGCGTCCTTGGTGCATAATGTACTATTTCTCGCATACAAATGTATTTCAACAGAGTCAAAAAGAGCAGATGAGAGGTTGAGATAAAAACATTAGACCACATTCCTGAGAGGGATAAGAGGGAAGGAAAGTTATCAGATACAAATGAAATTTTGTTTTAAAATAATATGTTTATTCTGAAAAACCTATTATTTATATCACTTCACAACTTTCATTGTTCATCATAGGTGTGGTAACCTATGATATCTCAATTAGTTTTTTTAAAGCATCCTATTTCTAATTTTACACAAAAAGCATACTATCAGATTTTTTTTTATAAACAAACTGATCTACATTTTATTGAAATTTGTTCTCAAACTCTCTATTGATTTTCAAGTGATACTTATATTCTATTTACAAATTTTTTACTTGAAAAAAAAGTTATAGAAAATTTTAAATAGTATGATTTTAGAAAATAAAAATTTACTTATCACATTTTCAACTATTTGTATAAATGACGGTGAGTTTCGCTTGGTTCTTTAATTCAGTAACTCAATACTAGGATTTCAAAATTGAATTTCAAAATTAAAGAAATATTAAAGAAAAAAGAACAGTTCAAACCTTTAAAATTCGAATGATGGAGATAAAGTTCTATATGTAGGTATAGCCGAAATTGCATTTTATGAAACACTCTACTGAGATAGAATCATATGCAACGCGATTTTGAGAAAGCATCATATGCAACTCAATTTTCAAATAGAATCATATCATACGCACTGTTCAATTAGCATTATATCACACTCGCTGTTCAAATAGCATTATATGCAATTCTTTTCTGAGATAGAATCATATTGTATCCACTTTTGAAATAGCATCATATGAAATTATGTTTTGAAACGGAATTATATGAATAGGAGCCGTCGATTTGTGTGTGTGTGTGTGTGTGTGTATATATATATATATATATACACACACACACACTGTGATTCAACAGATCCCTTCTTAAAAGAGTGATGACCGGAAGATGTGAAGTTTCTATAGATTTGATTTGTGATTGATTCTTAGATATAAGGCGCAAAATTATTATCATATAGTATAGTCTATCTATTACTTGCCTTCGGAGCACTTTCGCGCTCGTTGATAATTTATTATACTTTTTTAATTTTTAAGTAACTACAAGTGTTTCTTCTAGGAGAAAGCAAAATTATACAAGTTACGAGACCTAAAACCGAATAAGTTGACTTAATTGATGCGATACCAAGATATTCTCATAAATATTCAAAATAAAAGAAGAAAAACCTCGAGAAAAACTAACGAAGTAAGTACCGCACTCCACACGACGAAGACCGAAGGTATTTCTTATCGCGAGCGACAAAGCGTAATAATGTCAGATTGTATAGGCTCACGCATCCGTCGCCTTAGCTTCTTATACACACGCGTGCGCGCACGCGTTAGATTAAAGAACGCGGTAATGTTATCTCACGCGCAGGGTTCGTCGTATCGGTTATCGCCGGCGCCTTGTTTCGCCGCCGGCTTTATTATTATTATTCCGCGATCGGTAAGCTATACGCGGGCTCTTTATCACGCAGAGAGGTGGCGGAGTTTTCATTACAGATAGAGTGCTATTTATAATGAATAGTTATGAGTGACCTGTTTTTCGTCGAGGCGCCAGATTTCGCATTAGCATAATTTATGATACGTATACACTGAGAAAAAAGTTTTGGAAAAATTACTATACTGTCTAATAAGGCTACCACAAACTGTAAAAACCCCATAAAATAACCATACTTTACAGTAAATTTTACATTACTTATAGTAAATTTTCCTATCTTTCTAGCAAAATTTCTCATAAAGTATGGTAATTTTTGGAGTTTTTACAATTTGTGGTGGCTTTCCCGGAAAGTATAGTAATTTTTACAAAATTATTAATAATTTTTACTAAACTTTTTTCTAAGTGTAAAATGAGTTATATAAAATGATCTGGAATGATCTTTCAGGATTAAACAAGTGCTTAATAAACAGTTTTAATATTTTTTTCGTATAATATCTTTCTTGTCTAACTCTAAAATGTTTTATAGCATGATTTAAATAAAAAAGAATAATCTTATTCGGTTAAACAAATATAACTGTGCAAGAAGTTTATTGGTTTCAGGGTCTGTTATTTTTAATATAACTTTTATTACGCGTTCACAAATAATACCCCTCGCCGTGCGGTAAGTATATGTACGACGCATAGAGAATTTCGCACTCTTCGCCATGTACCAAACCCCATCGAACATTGAATTTTTAAATATCTCACATTTATCACACGTCGTCATGTACATTCCGAAGCATTCGTAGAAAAAGAACGGGACCGACACTTCAGCCCTCACCCCTCGTCGCGCTGATAATGAAAGCGTTCGGGAAATGTAACGAAAAGTCCCCCGAGGTTGATGGCTAGTACACCGCAGAGCACGAGTCAATGTTGTGTACGTCATTTTCAGTTATCATTATTGTTATTGCCGCGGATCGGCGGACGAACATGCATACCCACATGCATGCACACGTATACACGCGTGCCCAAAGCGTATTTGCCAAAGCTGCAGTAGCGTGTTGGCGCGCCCGCAACGAGGACACGCGCGCCTGCAGAAACGTTGCCGACGGCGGCGGCGTGGGAGTAGGCCCACGGTGGTCGAGAGCACGCGGAAACGCCAGCGTGTAAAAAGTAGGTCGAAAATCCATGTTCTCGGCGAGGCAATTTTCGAGGCTTGGAAAAGCGATTTGCTTTTTGAGTCTATATTGGATTTTGTCGAGCGATGTCGGAGTGAACTTTATTATTTTGATAAATTTGAATATACCTAATGCACGGTTATTACTTAGAAACTATTTTTGATATAACTAGTATCGTACGATCAATTCATAAACTTTGTATTTTTGAATTATTGTAGTCATTAACCACACAAAGCCTGTCTAAAGAAACTCTATATTATTGCTTCCTCCTAGAGAAAGATTTGTGATAGTTAAAAAAAAAAAAATTTTTGAGAAATGTAATTAGAATTGTGTTATAAATTGGTGTAATAATTTTAAATTTTAGCATTAAAAATTAATTAAAGGAATCAGTAAATTAAGTTTGAGGAAGCCACATACCAATGCATTGGCAGCGGTTTTTTATTTTGCAATAAAATTATACATTCTAATTTTCATTACAATCTAATATTTACGAAAAAAAAAATAACTAAAAATAGTTTTTTATTGTATTCATTAAATATTATTAAATTTTAATTAAATAACGATATAGACGGAACCAAATAAAATAGAACTGATACGAAGGCAAATTCTCGCGAGAATCAAATTTGTAAGTGTCGGGCATCAAGTTAATGAGCAGCGATTGGCGCGTGACACGCCGGCCGATGCTAACACGACTCGACAATGAAATTTAGCCTCTCCGCTCGTACACAGCGACGACTACGATGACGACGACGTCGTCGGGTCTCGTAATCTCGTTATGCAATTTAATAATAATCTCGGACTAAGGCGGATTGAAGGATTCACTCTTCTTTCTCCTCCTCTCGATCCCTCATTCTCTCGTTCTCTCTCTCTCTCTTTCCTTCCCGTCTCTCTCTCTCTCTCTCTCTCGCTCTCTCTGGCGTGCAGGCGACGACGACATACGATACGATGAAGCTCGGATTGTCTGTTTAAAGCGCACTGTCACGTCTGACAGTTTATATATTCGAGAATGAAAAAGGCTGTAAGCGACAGGCACGACGACGGCAGTGGCGCGCGGCTGTGGCGGCGGCTGCAGCGGCGGTGGCGACGAGCGCACGGCCGGATCAACCCCTCAATTGCGCACGTCAACGCGAACAGTGCAGTTTCATTGACGAATGCATTGTTGTATGCGCGCCGTGCCTGCATCTGTCCCTTTCTCTCTCTCTCTCTCTCTCTCTTTCTCCCTTCCTCTCTCTCTGCACTGGCTGTGTGCATGCGCTCGGCGTTCGTTCGAGCGAAGCCCAGAGAGTTGTGCGAGAATCGGCAGAACTTTTTTCCTCTTCTCTTTTCTGGCTTTTACCCAGAGAGGGAAAAAGCCCTGCCTCGACTACCTATTTCGCTCGGAATAACGCATGAGTCCAAGTTAATTGTGGCTTTTGTTGTAATACGTGGTTTTATTGAAAAATTACTTCGATTTGTTTTAATGTGATATCGCCAATTTTGTTGGGCTTTTTACAAATATCTCAGTTCATTTGTATTTTGGAAATACGCTTTGATGATAGATCTTTTTTTTTTCTTGTAAAAGTTAACAAAAAAAATTAAATTTATTTATATTATATGCGATTGTAAAAATAAACATATTTAATAATAAAGATAAGAATTATACGTTAATTAATAAAAGTATGTGAAAAGTTATTGTTTGAACACACTTATAGGCAGAAATTTGCATTACCTTTGGTTTTTTATAGATTTTTCGACAACAGGCTACGAATGAATACAAAAAATCTTCCAAGATTGATTATACATTTTAATAACCTAGTAAATCGTAATCACAGCAATAAATTTCCTTATACTTCTACTTGGGACTCTTTTTAAAAAGGCTTATGCGGTCAATGTGGTGAATGCGTCCAAAGACATAAATTAGATTTTCCTTTTTTTTTCCAACTCAACTTATAACATGCACGCAATATGACATGTTTACAGCACGTATAAACCACTTCTCATATTTATCTTTTGTTACACGCGCCACGACTCGTATATACCTTCGGCCACTTAAAAAAAGAAAAGGCTCATAACCCTGCTATTCAATACACGCTCCACAACAGTCAGCGCTAAGCATAAAAAAAAACTGCACAACTGCGATCTACAAACCGCTCTGAAACGCGACGTTTTTCGTAAGCTCAATAAAAGTCGAGCTACTAGTCCATAAAACTCGGACTAGAACAAACAGAGGCAGGAGCCATAGCAGCAAAGGAGAAACTCGCAAAAGTATATAAATCGCGCGAGAGAAAGGGAAGCGTCTGTCGTGCCGTTTAATGCTCTTCAAAAGCGAGGCGGCGGCGTCTCCTCCGCCCCATCCTTCCAAATATCCACTCGCCTTCCATATAACTCGGCATCAAAGCCGCGGCGGCTTGCGTAAATATAACCCCCGGGCGCATAACGAGGGAGCAACTTTACGACGGATCTCTCCTCGTTAGGACTACTTATCGCGCAGGGCCGGCGCACCTGCGAAAAGAGCTGCAGCGTCTTATCTGCATTGGCCGCGCCTCCGCACGCGCGCGTTTACGACGCAGCCGTTTGTCTGTGTGCACGCGCGGATGATGCGTTTTCGAAAGTGAGACGACCCGCCTCCACCAAGCGCGCTCATGAATATTCAGCTGACGAGGGTGAGAGGTCGAACGAAAACCGAGGAGGAATGCAACTCTCGAAGAAGAAGAAGAAGAAGAGGAGGGAGAGGCTAATTGTCGAAGGTCGCAGGGTGCGGCTTCGGATAGGGTAGGATGTACCTCGTTGACTACGAATTTCTCGCTGGAGTACAGGTGCTCGAGCGAGAAAATAAGTCATCGAGATTTATTATCGTTTCTGGGTACGAGACGTTTCTCGTGTAGCAGGTGTTGCTGCAAGTTTATAGTTTGTGTTATACGTGTTCAATTTATTACTTTTCAATTTTTATGTTATACGAGTATTATTAGTAATAAATATAGTTCATTATTTGCGTAGTCATCATTTCTTAACTGTATGTTATCTTTTTTTTTTAAATAACTTAATTGGTTAATAATGTAATTTTGAATTCAAAAGTTTTAGCGAAAAGTTCGGATAAAAATTAAACGTTTATAATCGTTTATACTATTTACGATTTTAATATAATGTAACGTCAATCAAAGAAAATAAATCCAGAAGGAAGATCAATATTTTTAGAACTATATAATGGCTTTTTAAGCACACATCCCAAATTACACATTCCCGGTCGATTAAAGCAATACTCTCGGTAACAATTGGAGAGTTCACGATGAACGGCATGTTAATACGTCTTATCAGTGCGATGATTCTCATTCTATTACCCTCCCACGCACGCGGCACGTAAGAACGCGCGCGACAAATGTCGACTTTATAAACTTTCGATCACCGTCGTCAGCATAAATGAATGCCTAATACGAGGGCGCACAAAAGAGACGCGACGCGCGGAAGATATATATACGTCACGCGTCAGGCATTGCACTATATACCCCTTGCACTCGCATGCCCTTCCGTTTCGACTATCTGTCGCACATGCGTTTTTCTTGTACGCGCGCGCCCAATTGTAGTCTCTTTTTTCGACGTCGGTGTACGCGAGGGGCGAAATCAATCGAAACCAGCGGTTATCGGCTTGATATCTCTTATCCGGGATTGTACTACTGGCGCTCTCGTGCGCGCCGATAGCGTTTCGAATTTTTCAGTGGGGGTCGCGGGGTGATACGAAAACGATTTATGTGTAGGTATTTCTTTTCAGATGATTTATATATATAAGTTAAAAATAATGGGATTAAAATTCTTGATAGCCTACAATGATGAAATAAATGGTAAGGGGATCATGGAAATGAAAGCTTGACAAGTGTTTTATCAATATTTTTTAATATAATGGTTTTGAAATTCCAATTCAAGTCTATAAATTCGAAATGAAAATCAAATTTAAAAGATTATTTGACAGAACAGTCGATACCATCCAACCTCTATTAATGCCATTTCAAAAAATATAAAAAATTATTTTCAATTTCAATTTTAAAAATGTAGTTATGGGGAAAATTGATAGACTAGAGTAGAATAGAATATCTTTTACTTGTGAAATACAAAAAATAATATGTATACAATATAATACCTTCGATACATAGTCACTATTATAATTATCAGTTGTACAATTTTCACATAATTTTAGGGAAAATATGCCTTTGTTTATCACATTATTGCATTTAATATTAGATTAATGAGAGTAAATGATAATAATGACAATAAAGTTGTAAGGGTATAACAGTAATTAAAAAATAAAAATTCAATTTAAATGTCTTCATTTGATGAAAAGTGACGTACGTAATTTTTTAGTAATAGCCGTTTTATTTACAATTCTGTAATTGAAAACTTTTTTGTTACGAGAATAGTAGAGTTGCTGAACAAGTGCATAAATCAAAACTTGCAAGTGGCAGCGTAATGCTAAATTTAGAAGGCACAAGTAAAAAGTATGTCAATGGAAAAAAATACGCGAGTCGTAAACAACACTCGCCTCAATATATCATCCGCATGTCTATACGAGTCTATTTTAAAGTTTTGGAAAAATATGTGTCTACTGACACAGTCACATAGGTACGTTAGAAGTATAAAACAACACGAGAAAAAGTAATTTTTTGCGAATAAAACTTACATTTAATCATTTTTAAAAGTATCTATTAACCTAATTTCATAAGTATTTACGCAATAGTAACAATTAATCGGTAATTGGATAGCTTTGACATCATGCTATACGAGAGAAATTAATTATAACCGCGAGTACAACTTCTCTTTTGTTCGACATCGTTTATTTTGGTAAAGGATCAAATTTGTTTTAAACTTAAAACAAAACAGAAAGCATATCGATTTTTTTTACAAAAAATGTATAATTTTTATAATCGGTTGCCGTTTAAACTATGCTTTTTCTCTAAGAATTTAAAATTTCAATAATACCGAGTAAAAGTATGGAGGAAATAGGAGTCAGCCGGAGATAAAACGCATGAAAATGAGAGACAAGCGGGGGTAAAAAAGAGAGAAAGTAATGCCACCCGAGGACATAAATCGAACTTTTGTATTTCCGTCGTCGACGCTATCCAATGTGTGCATGTATGCGTGCGTGAGAGCGCGCGCGCAGCACGCGGGCAGCGGAGGAAAATGGGAACGATGTTTTTTTGCTCCCCGCGTGCAAGCGCGCGCGGGCACGAGAGGGACGTTGAATTTTTCAATATGGTCGCGTCGACAATCGACGCTTTGCTACTCAACGCCACTCGATCCCTCCTCGCTTTTTATCTCTCCCTCCCTGTCTCTCCTTTTATTTATCTCTCGCTCCCTCTCTCTCTCTCTCTCTCTCTCTGTGAAAAACACGAGTTCTCCATCTGGTACCACTATTACTGCCGCTGCTGAAACTACTATTGATATTGCCGTTGTTGCAGTAATTACTGATAATACTTTTGAACCGCTGATAGTAGCTGGAAATTCTACTTTTTCTTTGTGGAGTTGTTTTAGGTTTGTAAAATTTACCAATAAAATAAATAGGTCATCTTTTTTATGCATTTATTTAAGTTATGCTAATCATACAATCACCGTTTCTTCAAAGAATAAATCTAAATGTTGTTCTTTGAAAAGTAAACAATTATATGTTATTAAAAGCTGCAAAAAGTTTAAATTTAAAAATTGAAAATAAACATTGGAAAAGTATAATGAATTTGAAAACTACAGGTAATGCTTTTTCAAATTTTAATAAATTTGAGAAAACTTTTATAGAAGAGATTTTCGGAGTATCGGATAGCCTTTAATTTGCCTTGTTATGAGTACAGGTAGTGCCCTTCTGGTGTTCGTTTTTGGAAGCTTAGATGATGGGTACCAAACATTACATTGTATACGGCAAAACTAGAAAACAACAAAAAACGAGTTTTAAACTGTAATATAATGTAAGGTATTATAGTAAAAAGTTAATTTATATTATTTTTCCCAAATTTTAAAACGCATAACAAATTTTTGAGAAATTTTTCAGTTTTAAAATATTTTTATGTGAAAAAAAATCCTTTTAATAAATATTTATTATAATATTTTAACAAACTGTTGACTGTACGACTTTCTGTTTTGTGATTTCTTATTTTTGTCATGTATTTTGATGCTTTTGACCCACCACCTAAGCTTTCAAAATCTGACACCAGTAGGGCGCTGCCTGTAACTCTTAACAGGCGAATCCCGATGACAAAATATATTTCATTCTTAGCGATATGTAGCAAACGGGGGCAGTTGTTGTTTGATATCGAATACAATTTTATGAAACATATTTTGCCCCTGATATCTTAAATCCCGACATCACAATAGTATACTAGAATTCAGCAAGTAATTCAGTTAGTAATGGCAGTTGTTTATAAGACTTGATCTTGTAATCTATACGCAGAGTCAATATTTTATTAATCATTTTAATATGTTCTCTAAACCTTTAAGAAAAAAAGCTTTGTCAAGTTCCTATATAACATATTTGCATCGACACAATATTTTTTCGAAACTATTTGCTTTTCAAAACGTTAATATTTGTGCTCAGTATCAAACTTAAAATCAGATAAACTATGAGCGCAAATATCATACAACCTATATTTCTATTGTGCAATGGAAAATAATACTATAAATAGGTATCAATTGACGGCTACTTAAATTTATCGATGTAATTATATCACCATTGATTCCAATCTGGTGAATATTGCCAATTTTTGTACAGACAATATATGCACGAGACCTCTTTCCTCTCTTGCTACAGCTGAAGCGATAATTCATGCCCATGCGCCGGGGTTAATTAAATCTGAGATTCATAGGAACGGCGTAATCCCTTGGGGTCTTGAAACGAATAAGGCGGAAATCCGGCTCTCCTCTTCCTCTCCCCCTTTTCTTCCTGTTCCTGTGGTACGTGACCCATGAATTTCCAAGCTTGTGGAAACCCACGGCTTCTCAAATTTTTGATACCCCTGTTTATATGCCCTGCTGCCTCTTCTTCATGCCGCATAAACGTTATGCTCGAGAAAAAAAGTGGATTTCGCAGGTGAGCTATGTATTATGAGGCGGTGGGCAGTTAGCTGCGGAGGCCTGCATTCGCGATGAGGGCTGGCCACCGCAAGGTGAAATGAATATTTGACGCCTCCTTTGTATGCGTCACGAGCCCGACGTACCCCAGAAATTATAGCGCATCTGCACTGAGAAAAATGTTGTAGTAAATTTTATTATAACTGTAATAAAAATTACTATAAAGTATAGGAAGGGTGAGACAAATACACTTTATGCTGCATTTTTATTATAATTGTATGAATAATTACAAAATTTCTTGTAATTTTTATGACAGTTGTTGATTAGAAAGTATTACGTAATAAAAGAAAAATTGCTATACACATAGCAAAAACTGTGATATAATAAAATTTAAAATATATGCTTTTAATTTTTATTAAAATAGAATATAAATATTATTTTGTAGCGTTTAAATTTTATTTTGTAGCGTATAAATTTTATTTTGTAGCGTATTAAAAATTACTATAAACATAGTAAAAAGTGCCACATTCAAAAATTGCTACAGGCCATAAGAAAGTTTGCTATCCAACATAGTAAAAATTGCTACAATATTAGTACTTTCTGCGCAGATCAAGGCGCTCACGTGTCTGATTGAGATTATGTTTCTACGGGAATTTCACTTTGTCTTGCTTTTAAGTTTAGAAAACATTCAAAACCTTACTTCAATTATTTTATTTTTATATTATGCACATTAATGATAAGAGTCTTTGTGTTATCAAAGTTATTTATATTGTCATTATTTAATATTATCTGAAATTTTCTTGAAATCGATGGTTTGACATGTACAAGTTCCAAAATTTTACACTCAAGAATCCTATTTGGGTAAGTGGTTAGCGCGTCCGATTGCCGCGGTGAAGGTTGCAGGTTCGATCCCAACGCTTGTAAAAAAAATATTTTTATTTCTCATTTTAATTTATTTTCGCATTAAATATTGTATGATTAGAGTCTGAAAATAGTTCTGAAAACAGAAAGAACGAGAAAAAATTTAATTTTTTGAAATTTAAGGTCATTCATAAAAATTACTATGTTGCATAGCAAAAATTGTTATAATTTCGATTTGTCCCTCCGTTCCTACAAAATATAGTAATTTTTTTTATGTTTATAATAAATTTTACTACAACATTTCTCTCAGTGTGGAAGACATATATTGTTTAATCTTTGCAAGACTATCAGGATTCATATTTAATTTGTTTGGGAACCTTTGGTATAATAGATTATTTCATGATAGCCTTTTTAATATTGGAAGAAACAATTATAGCCAGAACTATTGATTACAACGAAATATAACGAGTATAAACGGATACGTTGAATTTTTTTTCAATACCCAAGCGTCGTTACTTGAACTAATTTTCCATTACGTTGATGCGAACGCGTCGAAAAGCAAGAGTTATCGTATCAATTTTCATAAGGCACCCCCTTGCCTGCTTTTCATTCACAGTCTCTCTCTCTCTCTCTCTCTCTCTCTCTCTCTCTCTCTCTCTCTCTCTCTCTCTCTCTCTCTCTCTCTCTCTCTCTCTCTCTCTCTCTCTCTCTCTCTCTCTCTCTCTCTCTCTCTCTCTCTCTCTCTCTCTCTCTCTCTCTCTCTCTCTCTCTCTCTCTTGCCCATTGTTTATCAGTATCCTTCGCGAATTGTCGCCCTATCTCTCCCCGCGGCGACGCCGCGTTCAGCGCGATTTGTTTTGCATCGGAGCGGGTAATACGAGGAGTACGCAACAATTAATTGTTTCAAGCTGGCATTATATTGCCAATCAAGCTCAGTAGCTGTTGCATGAGAACACAATAAACTAATATTAACATATATTTCAATTATGTATCGCGCACCATTTGACCAAACATAAATTCCTACGCATATCCGTTTAATAAACCAATCGAGTGTTTGTCAATTATTATTCAAGATCTGCCGTTAAACAATTACCATGTGTTTAAGATCTTTTGTATAAAAGAGCTAACAGATTTAGTAAAACCATCAAAACATTATATACTATCTTCCGTTTTGGTTCGTTAACTGAAAGGTAAGTACAAATTATTTATACCGATATTTGTTAGATTTTTATAAGATACAATAATAGAATATTGTAACATTAGTAATTTCAATAAAACTCTAATTTGTTAAATATTAACGTTTAATCACATTTTTTGATACTATTTATTTTTTAACTCAGGAGTATGATAACATTATACTGATTATTTGTTTTAAAAAATATTGGAATCGGTTTTTGTTTAAAGGTATTACAAGAACTTTAATCCGTAAGAATCTAGTAATATGATACGTTTTACGAGCAACCATCGAATACAATCAGTATGAATTTTACAACAATTATTATTAATATTTATGTCTCTGTTGAACAGAACTCAATAATGCAGTTCCTCTTCGCTCTGTTGTTGCTTACTGCTACAATTATGGTTGCCGATGCCTGGGTTCCTCCCCCTCCATGATGGAACAAGGTGACGATAAGGCGCCCACGCCCAAACCAGCGTCCAAACAAACATGTCAATCCCCCAGGCGTAAGTGTATAAGGAATAAACAAATTAATTGTGATTTTGACAAATTAACTATGATATTTCCTTATTCTTCAAGAATATATAAGCCTTTATATTTTCCAAGCGCGATGAATGTGATATAACTAATATAGAAATTCTTATTTTCGTATATAATGCTATCATTATTTTATCATTTCATGTCATAAAGTTTATAATATAAATTAATTAATTTCAATTAATTTTAATGTCTAACTAAAATATTGTTTTGTTATTTAAAATACTATTCAATCATGATATTACTGATTTTACTAATGAAAATTTGTTTCAGTATGTCTGTTAGGGTTCTTCGTGATCCTTCCAAAATCGTCAAATTGTTATCCATGTCAAGGAAAAAAGTGAAAATACCCTGTGAAGCATAGAAAGATAACACGAGATTTGGAATAACAGCATTTACATCAGTAACGAACTCGATAAATATTTTGCTGGCAATCCAATGGACAAGCTGGCGATAAGAGATCGTTTCAATAGCAACAAATATATCTCTATAAATTCAAATAAGTGAAATTCACTTATTGTAAGTACATAGTCGTGCATTTATTTAATAAGTGCACGACTATATACTTAAATAAGTAAATATTCACTTATACGAAGTGAATTTTCACTTATTTGATTTTAGAGGGTAGATAGTTTAGTGATACGTCGATGTACTTTGTATTTTATAATCTGATCAGAATTAAAATATAAAAAAATTAATTTTATTATAAACTTAATAATACTTACTTTCGTAATTCAGTTTTGCCCAAAGCGCGCGTAACACAAGAAGTGCGCCACACTTAATTGCCCCAAGCTGGCATTATATTGCCAATCAAGCTCAGTAGCTTTTATTACGCTCCCGTGGTTGCGTTGCCACGGCTGCTCTCCTCTTGCTGAACGAGAAGGGCATTGTTCATTAGCCTTCTTGCCTCATTACGATGCGATGCGATGCCTCGCGCGTACGTCTCTGTTTTTGCGCTAGGTGCATATAAACGGACAATGTCTTGTTCGCCGACGATTGCGAGAAGCTGATTGACGTCTTCATTCAATACTCGTCCTCTGGCTGCTCGGTAGCGCGGTATCAGGTTGTGATGTCTTCATAATAGAAACTTTCGATCGCGATGTTCGTTTTCGGCTACGAAGAACAATGCGAATATTATAATGAGATTTCAAGTTAGTTCGGATAGAAGCAGATTATGTTTCTGAAAGTAATTATTGGGTGCTGCTTTATGTGTAAGGGGAGTATAAAATTTCCTATTGACAAAATATTGAGACGGGTTGTTATAATAAGTAGAATATTGAACATGGCAATATTATAAATTTTATTCAGCACTTATACGTATACCTCACGTTAATAATTGAACGTATAGCTTTACTAAAATGGGAATGGCACGCTTTTATTCTGGCAGTTGTAAGAATGCTTTTATTAATGATACTGATCTTGAAGATTGATGTATGTACGCAATATTCGCACCGCTTTCATGTACCCCGAATTTACGATTGCACCCCAATACTAAGCATGCGGTCCGGGGGTAGACGAGACTAATGCACCTTTCATTAATGCCCTGATAAATAATATTTTCCCGATCTCCTGGAGATGAATCGATGAAAATATTTCTTTCTTTGCCATATTCTGAGACTCGTTGCTGTTCCTGGGAAATGGCAGGAGGCACGCACGATTCTTGCGGTTCCTTTGGATTTTCTTGTTACTACTCTATAATGCGATTTTTCTCCACTACGTATTATTATATACAATCGTCCATATCATATTTAATTTGCAAAAACTATGAAACTAAACGAAAACGTTATTGTAATTATTACATTAGACTAAAAAGTCGATTTTCATTCAAGTCAGTCTCATATAAAAAATATGTATTTTTCTGATGCATGTTAATAATCTTTCGAATATAAATACAATGATATATATACATATATATATATATATATATATATATATATATATATATATATATATATATATATATATATATATATATATATATATATATATATATATATATATATATATATATATATATATATATATATATATATATATATATATATATATATATATATATATATATATATATATATATATATATATATATATATATATATATATATATATATATATATATATATATATATATATATATATATATATATATATATATATATATATATATATATATATATATATATATATATATATATATATATATATATATATATATATATATATATATATATATATATATATATATTATTTTGCAACGTTTATTTCGTCGACATTTCATTAACTGCACGATATGAACTAATTCTAGACAAGCAATTTCACTTTTAATTGTAATAGTAATAGCTTCACATACATTTCAATTGGCGTTTTAATAGCTTAGAATGCTATTTCCTATTCTATAGATAGCTGCCAAGATTTAACGACTACAAACTAAATACAATAACTATCGATTCTGGGTATTTAACTGTTCTCTCTATTGACATTTTACCATTAACTACATTTATTCAATAGTAAGAAGTTTTGTATGAATACTTGAATATCGGTGGTATTATCCGATCGTAGAATAACAATAAAAAAATAGATTCTTATAACTACAATGTTATGAAATATTTTATCCCTTACCCAGTATCGCTTACTACGTACGTCGTCTTATTACGTGTGGTACAAAATATACACAATCGAAAGATACAAATAACCGACGGTATCTTTTGTTATCCTTGTAAAACATGACATTCAATCATCCTCCACGGCAAGGAGAAAGACAGAGTTCGCCGAAGGGCGGAAAGATTAAGGGCGAGTCAACGCGCTAATGCTCTTGACGGTGTGTTACGTTGCACTTTGCGGGAGATAGGAGAGAGCGCGAGAGAGAGAGACAGCCAAACCCTCCATCCCCCACGGGAGCGCCTACTCGTTTTTATTTCAGCCTTAAAATTCCATCGTAAGACGATACTCCGCAAATTGAATGTTTGCAAGGCGGCACTTTATACCGCGATCGCTCCTCCTGGCCCCTACTCGTGAATCGAACAATCGACCCACCGCATTTTTTTTTCTTTCACTGAGCGGCGAAACTCGAGATCGTTTGCCGCACTGTACGGGAGCACTTGAAGCGATTTGCTTACTATAGTTACCTTAAATCTTAAAGTAGCTCATGCAGCTATTGCCGTCTGCATGCATTACTCGCTTGAAAAATATTGCGCATGAAAAATATATAAATCGATCTTTCAAAAGTCTTCAAAATTACAAACTTATATCATTTTATTTATTTAGAAAATTGGCGGTGCTGACACTTCCGGGACTCTTAAATTCAAGTTAATATCCAAACATTTAATTATTTGGTGAATTAATAAAATTTTTAATTAAGATTATTCAATATTTTATATTTTTTAAATTCCAATAATCTGTAGTACGATAAATTAAACTGTACAAACTAGGTTAAAAATATCTTTAGTTGGATGTTTACGTTTCAATCCTACAAGAATTAGGATACTCACTTGGAGATTGCTATTTCACTTGCATCAAGTTGCGCTCGTATAATGACGGTAAACACACAATTGTTGGACGAGTGCATCCTCGGCACAAAGTGACAAGGCATCGTATTTACCAAGAAAACGTAAGCGTCACAAGTTCGTCTTTAGTGTTACTACAATATTTGAACAGGAAGAAAATTTTTGAAGCATAACGTGTCTTTGCTCACTGTTTAAATAGTGTCGTAAACTAACAACGGTAAGTTAAGGGGTTGTAAAATACCGACTTCTATTATGCGACCTACCATACCGGCCGGACAGAAGTAATTCGTTATAAATTGATTGTTACGATTAACAATTTATTCAAATTCGCTTGCCCTCCGTAATGTAATAATCTATCATTCTGCAAAGTTTTGAGTCAAAATTTCAAGGACACCTTTAAAAATTTCTGGAATGAAATTTCGTCATTTTTCGTTCCAGAAATTTTTAAAGGTATCCTTGAAATTACTTGTATACTTGAAAGATATTCAAGTTGAATCACTAATATCATGTTTATTAATGCTTTTCACAATTGGCTATATTTTTTATTATAAGTATTTACTTGAGCTTCAAACAAAAAAGCTGACTTTGAATAATTGTTTTCTAATTAATTTTGTAAAATATCGATAACTTAAGAAAAAATACCTAAAATTTACGTGAATATGAATAAAATTAAAAAATCATCAATGACATCTTCGATACAAAATTGAATCAATAATAAATTGAATGCCTATATTCACCGATAAAACACCCACACAGTAAATCTCATCCAACTGTCGCTCATTTCGCTCTACCGATCCCTTTACCACCAGATCCTCCCAACAATGTTCATTCTAGCAACATCAGAAGAGGAAAAAATCCCCCACCACCGGCGACCCCCCACACACCGCAACCATGTAAATCAAAGGGAGGGAATGGCGTACGCGGCAATCGTAAAAAAAGGGCGAGCCCTCTCCCTCTCTCACTGCAGCTGCCAGTTTTATCTTATCGACGAGCGCGGCCGCGTTATACATACAGTAGAACCCTCGCACCTCCGGCGAGTGCTGCCACCCCGCGAGCTAACGATAAAGCCCTAACGCCGTAGCTGGGGCGCCACCCCCCGAGCGAGAGCATTTTCCGCGCGAGGGATTTTATTTGATTACCGACCAATGGAGCAGCCGCGCTCGCCCGCCGCGGATTGCGCCAGTTATGCGCGCGCGGCGCGAAAACAACAAACGTTTATGTCGATGCCCGCACGCTCGCTCTGTACGCCCAGCCTCGGGGGAGTTCGACTGGGAAATCAATAAATATGCGCGTGCTGCTGAAATGAGCTGTTAGGAGCGAGGTGCATGCTGGGGTTCAGGAAACATATGCGAAATAATGTTGTTGCGAAAACACGATATGGTTTATTATACGGTTGGTTTAATGCATTCTAATGTTTTATTGCGAAAATCGGTCGACTTTTATGTTTAATTTCAAATCAAGTTATTTTTAAATGTGTAAACAATCGGCGCCCATTCATAAAATAAAGTGATAAATAAAATCTGTACAATCAATCTTTAATTATTGTTCAAAATCTTATAATTTTGAGGAAATATCATACTCGGAATCAATCTGAAACTATTTTGAAATCACACAATCATTTAACCTTTTTACTTATATATTATATAGTGTATTCGTTTAGGGTTCTTACAGGGTCCAAACCAGATATGTACATAACAATCATCATATCTGCCTTTCAAAAAACTTACATGGTCAAACCCTATCGCCGACTCTCAACAACTCCGCGTACCTTCAATATCCGCTCACACACGCGACCTTCCTCCATGCCTCAAAAAAGTCCACACGAGTATCGGCATTCCGCGAATCTCGGAGAACTGTAGGCCTCACTCTCCACGTGGGGTGACGATTTACGAGTGCTGCCCGATACCGTTGCGCGCGCGGGGCTCGAATGTTTACGGCCGCTGCGCGTCGGGCGCGCGCTATCTTCGACGTTCTGCAGTTTCCGGGTCCGCACGCGCCGGCAGCGCGATCGCAGAAACGCGCGGGGGAGATCCATAAAAGACGACTCTTTGCTTTATATGCGCCGGCTCGAGTATCGAAGATCGGGGAGGAGGGTGAAAGGCAGTTCCTTTCGAGGTTTAGGGCGAAACTCGTGCGAGCGCGGAGGGTGTAATAGAATCTTGGGAGAGGAATTTATACGTGCAAGAGAGCGTGCGGTTCGAGGGGGGGGGGGGGGGCAGAGAGAGTGTGGATCCTTTTTCGGGGGTTGGAAGTCGAGTGAATTTTACAGGCTGCCGCGGCTTCACACGCGGGGGTGGATTTCAGAGGGTAATAAAAATGGTTTAATTGATTTTCATGAATGAAGACGTCTGCGGAGTTTCGTCGGGAATTAAATTTTTATTTATTATCCAATATGGCAAGGTGAAAATGTATGAAGCTTAAGTTTTTCTCTTTGCGTTCTAAAGTATCTTGAGATGTTTGTAATTTACAACTTTTAAAAACAATTGCTAGATTGAGTATGATGAAATAATAAGGGTTGAAAAATATTTAGACGTTTTACTGCTACCGAAATATATGTGCAATGGTACAAGGAGAGCTGTATTTTCAAAGAGATTTGTTTTTGGCATTCAACATTTTCATATTACCCGAAAACACAATTTGAAACCAATGTTTTTATCCATATTAAAAAGCACAAAGGAAAACTGTCAACAACGTATTCTCTGATCAATAGAATCATAAAAAGCGAATCCACTTCCATCGTCTCGAAATTCCACAAATATTGACAAGGATAGCGTTTTCGCGCATGCCGGGGGAAAAACATCCATCCCCTCATTATACATTCTGGCATCTTGGCGCGTCTCCGCCAAAACAATCTGCGGTCGAAATGAAAATAGCTCTCCTCCCCCTCGAGATAGACCGCGTGCCTTCTCCGTCACCTATTTTACACAGGACTCTGAAATATCGACAACGCATCAATAACCGGTTTATCTGTGGCCAGCGTCAATTGCCAGGCATATATATGTGCGCGCGCGTGTCGCCTCAAGAAAGGCCACTTGTAATCCTAGCCTGCAGCAGCCCTCACACGCCGCGGTCGATAATCCGACGACGAGGGCGACGGTTAGCTGCTTCGACCTGGTTTCGGGGTGAGGGCAAAGTCAAGCCCATACATATATATATATAAGAGAGACAAGTTCGAGGGTAGGTATATATAGCGAGCGCGAACTGCATTGCCGCGCGGTAATGGATGGGGGACAATTGGCTAATACTTTTAGGAAAAACATGTCGCGCGTGCATCCTCTCGTGAGCGCGGGAGAGGAAGAAGCAGTAAAAAAGTAACCGTAAAAGAGAGTAAGTACGAGGCCGGGTGCTCATAAAGTGGTTTACGACGACAATTTTTAGAAAGCCCTTCATGACCGCGCTGAGTAAAGGCCGCTGGATTTTTGGTTTATTAATAAGGGCAAAGATGTTGGAAGTTGCGGAGAATTCTGAAAATGATAATAATCGTATTCCCTTGGTTATAAAAATTCGAGGACTAGGTTTTTATACTTTTTTCAAAAGTATTCACTCGAATACATCATTTATTAATAACGGATTCAACCCAAACCGAGTACTTTCCCAAACCCTCATTCTTTAACCAGCGCGCGGTTATCCTAATATACGCGCCACCTTTACTCTCGGCAGCTTCGTTTTGTTTTTCATCTTCTTCCGAGTTCGGGAATACCCCGACACACTTAACCTTTTTTTATTTGTCTCTCCACTTTGTCCCTGCTCTGTCTCCTCATCCTCCTTCTCCTCTCGCGATCTCGCACGTATCCCCGACGAAGAGTGCGAGAAAGAGCCCGAACGAGCGAGCTTCCCCCGTTTAGGGTATCTCAATGGAAATCTTAATAACCACCGTTAAGTCTGCTGCGGCGGCGCTGTCGCGGTCTTACACATGCGTTTCCTCCGTACTCCGGCACATAATATTAGCATAGCGAAAATGCCTCGCATCGACGCGCGCAACCGCCCCCCCGCCGGTATGTATATACGCCGGCACTCTCAGCGGGAATTTATTATTTGAATTAATATGTTGATTTTATGCACTCTTGCGTGTACCGTCGTTAATTGGCCGACGCGCGCCGCGTGATACGCCACAGAGAGCGGCTTTTAAAGATATTGAAATTTTTCGACGATTAAGCGCGTGCGCGGCGTTGTTGACAGGAGCGCGTGCACCGGGCCGAACGCCCTGAATCGTTAAAAGAAGGATATTTATGAACGGAGATCGATTGCAGAGATATACAGTTGCGAGCTTTTGACGATTGCCGTTTAGCATTTTGATGGAGTTACGCGATTTGATGATGATGGCTGTGGTTGTATTGTTTTTTAATGAAATCGATCGCCTTATACTGTTGTTAGGCAATTTCTCAGTTTTGACGTTTTATATGAATTATAAATTTGTATTTAGTACCACAGTGCTGCTGCTTTCAAAGTATTGATCGTTATAAAAGCAGGCATGTATATATCGCGCTAATCTATATTTAAAAACTGTTTTATGTACCATACAACAGGGTCGTCGTGCTTTGAATTTTTAAATCAGTTTAATTTTCATTTTCTCAACTTTGCGACAGTTTATGCATGAAACAGAAAATTGCCCCGCTGTAAGCGTTAATTATGGCAATGCAAATACTATATGCCACTACATATACTCTAGTGGTTCTAATTAAAAATTTTGATTGCTCATCAACAAACAATTAAAAAGCATCAGCATACACACACCACCTGTTTTTAAATTGGCCTTATTTAATTTAGTATAATATTTATGCCCATCCACCAGATATCTCTCCGTACAACCGAACGTTTCATTAACCAATTTCCTGCAATCGCCAGCCGATTAGAAATGACAAAAAATTGATAAATTGCTCCTCTGCTGCTCGACACGAGGAACTATTCATAATAATCAACCCAAACCGCGAGCGAGCGCGCGTCTGTCCGACTTAACCGAAACAAATGTCCCATCTCTTCAAACTTTGGCCCGGCGCGCAATCGCGCACGACAGAGCAAAGTCATTAGCATGCGAGATTAGCCGTCGTTTCGGGGCAAGGAGCGCCCTCCTCATTGTCAGAGCGCGCGCGCGCGCAGTATACCAGTTTTTCTTAAGGGCCAATTTATTATTAACGCCCAGATAAACGAATCGGCGGCCGATAAATGATGATGCCGTGTGCGTGGCGCTGGCATGCGCGCGCTGACGCAGGGCTTAATGGCCGGCGCCGGCCGCAAATGGGTGATGGACGACGCGCGTGCGTAGGTATCGGCGACTTTTTTCCCGCTGACAGGGCCGAGAACGCGAAACCTTGTTACTCGGCGGGGGGCGGCGCGGCTGCGAATCAGGCTGTGGCTGCTGCTGCTGCAGGCTCGAAACTAATCGCCTTCGGGAAAAAAAACCATTGCGCGCCAACAAATTCGCGTGCTCGTACAGTTGGCCGCGAAAGTTTTGCGAATGGTTGGTGCAGTGCTGTATTTTGGGGGGAAAGGAACGTTATACTTGGGAGAATGTTACTGTGTTGTGGTATGATGCGAGACTTCGAACAGTATAAATGAAGAATGTATCACGGAAAGCGTGATATAATCGAATTCAAGCGTCTGATCGCTCGTAAATAATACAAATAAATTAGGGTCTGGAAAGGAAAGACGCGGATGTTATTTAATGTATTCTCATGAAAATACGTATAATTATTGATCTTACAGAGGCTTTTGAACGCAAGTTTATGTAGGTACGTTCATATTTTATTTGAGTTTCCATGTCTAGGATTTACCAAACAAAAATTACGATCGTGCTCACTCGAATATATCCTACATAGTAAGATATATATTTAACCTGTCACTGACATATACGTGCAATTGAAGCTTAAGACATCCTGCAATTTATGGTTTTGTGTAATGACAATTTTTATCAGAGCTTAGACTTTTCTACATCATTTATTCTCTAGTCATAGTTACATTTTATTTTTTTAATGATATTTTTATTATCCAGTAGTCTGTATTTATTTTATATGACAGATAAATCTACAGACAATATTAGATCTGATGATATTATTTGTAATAATAATGTTTATTTAAAAATTAATCAAATTACGTAGATGTTGATTTTTCAGATTTCAAAGATACATACAAATATTTATTTTATTTACATTTAAAAAATGCATTTTATAATGAGCATCGTTTAAAACATCAATCTCATAAATTTGTTGACAGAGGTGGACAGTTGATAAATTTATAGTTTTTTGTATAACTAATTTCATTCCCTGGTAGAAATGTTATAACCATAAATTAGCTATTTTCGAGTTCACTTTATGGCTAAAAATATACATTGCTTGTTATTTCATGATTATGTACCAACCCGAAATAAATTATGGTATTTACACTTTATAAAATGGATATTTTAATTAACAGTAAAACTTTTAGATGAATTATTTAGATGAATTATTTAGATGTTATTATATTACTTTTGTATGATGATTTTCGCTAAAAATGCTTTCATTTAGTTAACACGTTAGTTATAAAATATGGTTAATTTTCTACCAGAGTTGATTTACATGAAAAACTAGCGGTAACCGAGAAAGAAAAGCTAGACACGAAATGTATCACTCGGTGCGAAAGATAACAGCAACAGCTGCTGATGTCGGATGAAACAAGAACAAGAGGGAAGCGCGAGATCTACGATCTTCTGCAATTGCTGTTGCCGTCGGCTCTGTAGCATAGTTGTCCCCGTCCGACATCCTAAACTGGATCGGGCAAGGTCGACTCGCGCCGAACACGCCGATGCACTTAGCTCGGCCGTCGCGCAAGATTACTCCGCCCTGTGCATGCGATGACGATCGACGCCGACGCGAATTACGTGCACACTCTTGCTGACCCAATAGAGCGATAATGACGCGGGAGATGATTTACAGAATAGATTTAATTAAGGGGATGTGCAACCCTAATTTCAATATTTTTTTAAATCAACATTCAAACATTTATTTGGAAAAAGACGGCTGTCAAGCGCTCCGTACACGCAAACACTATATGCAGATTTTTTTCTGGATAATTCTATTGATATTTTCGTGAGTTATGCTCGTTTGAAAAATAACGTTGGACCTCACATCCCCTTAAGGTCGCTTGCCGTACTTACTGTACGAGGATTTGTTAATATTGTTACTGGAAAAGTTTTCAGAGTGATGGTGGGAACTACTTCAGGGATACAAATGCGGTATCTAATATAAGATTTACATATTTACAGGTACAGAAGCGATGAAAATAACTTTTCAACTCTTCCCGCGTTAATACGACTTGTGAAAATTACGTCTTCGAGTAAGTATTTAAAGGATTAAGTAAGTTTTCGAAAATTATACTTTACATATATTGTTGTAATAACTGTATCACTGAAAATGTTCAAAAATTATTAATTACTTTAAAAAATATAACTGTTTTCTTATACATTTTTAAAATTATTATCAAATATATAGTATTATTTTTCCTATTATAACACAGATGGAACCCACGAGAGATAAAGAAGAGTCTCATGGATAATTAATTTCGCTGTGCTTTGTGACATCACGAGGTCCGCATATGGAGCCGATAAAGAAGATTTTATCGAAGAGAACGTCGATTTTCTGAGCCCTGGAAGTTGTTATGTCTGGATACACGTACAAATATGAAAGAACGAAATAAGCAAGGTGTTCGATTACAATATGACGCCGATTAGCAGAAAGCCAACGGTCGTGGCTTGATGGTAGCGTTTCTAACTCGCGAATCGGCGGCTCTGGTTCAATCCCAGGGTTCGTCACTTTTTATTATTAAAAATTGCGAGAGCTCACTCGTAACACAGTGGGTCTGTTAAAATTTCTCATGATCCTTCCAAAATGGCCAATAGATGTACTCTTTTATGTAAATGTACTTTGTATTTAGTAACCTGAAAAAATAGAAATATTATTCACAAATTTAGTATAAAAAAAATGTATGGTTCTGTATACCTAAGCCTAAGATATTTCACTTTTTACAGTTTCGCAATGCCTTATTTTTTTTTATTCTTCATCTCCTTATATTTTGACACCTTAAAAAATTTATTACGTTTTCTGTTTATTCTCGTCAGAAAAAGTTTCGAAAAATCTTCAACTTAAAATACTAGTGAGAAAAAATCAAATATTATTAGCTGATATAAGATGATAAATTCCTTACGTATTAAAATTAAGTTTATGATACAATATTTTATTGCAAAATAACAAACACAAAATTTTTCTGCAAAATTTATTAATAAAATTACCACATAACAATGATTATTACTTCAAAATGTAATTGAAAAATGTTTTGTAAACTCTAGTAACATGAAAAATTTACTTATAGATTACATTTCCTTAATCTTACAATTGTTTAGTAACTATTAGATTCAAATTTATGATCATTACCGTCTCCCGAAACGGAGGGACAATTAACTCAACCCAAAATAAGCACTCCCACGCCAGGAATATCCATGCGATTCTAAAACTTCACGGTGGACATTTCGAAAAGAAAATGATTTACGAGCTTTGCGGTCTTGTTTGCAGCGGCACGACCGCGGGGAGTTCAAGATCACAAGGTCCGCCCGCGCACGCGCGCCTGACACACTTGCTTGGCCGTGTTTGCAAATTGAATTGTTTTCTTTCGCCTGCCTCTCCTCTCCGCGCCTTCCGCACGTTCGCGCACACACAGACTGCTCTGCCAAAAAGGCTCGCGTATAGGGCTAGTGTATTGCGCGGCTAGGCAAGCAGCTTTTGCCGGTCTGGCCTCCGTCCAATGTTTCCTCCCTTCTCTGCCTCTCAAATCTCTGGTTCCCCTCGTATACATACGCATATGCGCTCTCTCTCTCTCTCTCTCTCTCTCTCTCTCTCTCTCTCTCTCTCTCTCTCTCTCTCTCTCTCTCTCTCTCTCTCTCTCTCTCTCTCTCTCTCTCTCTCTCTCTCTCTCTCTCTCTCTCTCTCTCTCTCTCTCTCTCTCTCTCTCTCTCTCTCTCTCTCTCTCTCTCCTCTGTTGCCTCTTTATTTTCCCTAGCACGCGCGACACTCTTACTTTTCCCGACGCAGCCCTCCGTCAAATTAGTCGACGGTATAAATTTCTCAACTGAGACCACGGCGGTTTTGTTCCCGCGTGCGTGCAAGCCGAAAATAAACTTTATTATAGTCTTGCGGGAGGCCCGGTAACTTAATATTCGAATACTTGAAATGGTAATGCGGTCGCGGGCTCGCGCGCAAGGGATTCTCTCTTCCACGAGTTCATCGACTGAACGTTTCATCTGCGATTCTATACCTTTTTTCGCTCCGAGCGCGATGTCGAAAAGTTTTATCCTTAAATCCGCTCTCGAGTAAAGTGTTTTTATCGGATTATCATAAGTTTCCGCGGTATAGAAGTTATTGTCTCATCTCGAGTGATGGTGAAAAGTTTCTCAAAATCAGAAGCCAAATCATTATTATTTTTAAATTATTAGTTTTAAAAAAAACTTTTTCGACAAAAATCAATCAAAACTACTTTTAAATTAATATTATTTTGTATGAATGATGCACTTGATATAGTATACAACTGTTCTTATTATTATTATAGTATTTTTATTAATATACACTCTTTAATAAATTAGTAAAAATGCCATTTTTCATTAATATTTTTGTACATCGAAAATAATAATAGGTATTGCGATGAAAGTATACTTATACCGAATATACAGATCCAGTTATAGACCTTAGGTTTTATTTATTTTCTTATTTTTAAACATTCTTCAGTTCTAGTAAACTATCGATCTATTTATCTATCTATGAATCTTTATAAAAATTTCTTCTGTTTTGTACATACACTTTCGGTTCCAAATATCGTATAAAATATCTTTATCATGTTTTTAAAAAATATTTTTTGCTATAATAAAGCTTTCTCTAGGAGCAAGCAATAAATATAAACTTGTAGTATATCGTTTAAATTATAGATATATGTATAAAAGAAAGAATTAGCTAGATACAAAATTTGGCAAAAAGTCTAGTATTAGGTTTGGTTCAAACAGTTTGATAAAAACATGGCTGTATACCTAAGGTAGACTTTTGATAAGCTAATAACAACCAGAGTTGTGCTAGACCTACGTCAGAATACATTTTTTTACTCTGATATCACGTATAAACCACCGTGTTTTATTGTTTAGACTCTTGGCTGTAACGTGTACTCCTAATAGTTATAGAATAAATCGTAATCAATGCCGCATAACGCAGGAGGAGAAAGAAAGCAAGCTTAAGCACTTGACGAATCGGGGGAAATCAATATCTAGCTGCTTGATGGCACCTAATCTCTGTAATTCATTCTCGACGAGGTAGGCTTTATTTCCTTTGGTTCTTGCACGATCCGTATCCCGCGATTCCATTTGATTCTCTTCCAACCCTCGATCCCGACGCACTCTTCTAATCTCTCGTTCTTGAAAAAGTGCTAGAGTGTGTGGAGTCTTCTGTGGAAGTTTTGTCGGTTAACGATGTATGAGAGACTTATGCGACTTATAAGGATGTATTTGCTACACAATTGGTGTAAGAAGTTAGTTTTAATTTAAAATATCAATAATTTGTTATATGGGGTTGTTTTTTTCTTTTTTATTTGAAAACTATGTAGGAGGGTATAAGACCAATAGTTTAAGCTCCTAAAATAAGAAATCAGATAAAAATTTTGAAGTATTTCGACTTTTAAAAATCATATATTCTAATACATTTTTAATTTCATTCGTCAAAGTGCCGCATCTTCAAATTTTATTCGATTCTTGTTTTTTTGGTCTTATTTTGTCCAGGGGAGAATTATTAATAGATTCACTAACTCAAAAATAAAAGAACCAACTTTATATTTAAGATAATAAACATTTTAAAGTGTACAGTCAACTTAAAAAGTGAGTTCCCTTTTTATAAAACTAAACTTTAATGAAAATGTAAGACATATTTTTTATTTTTGAGTTAGCGCATTTATAATTCTCCCCTGGAGAAAATAAGAATAAAAAAACAAGAGTCGAATAAAATTTGAAGATGCGGCACCTTGATGAATGAAATTAAAAATGTATTAAGACATATGATTTTTAAAAGTCGAAATACTTCAAAAATTTTTCGTCTGATTTCTTATTTTAGGGGCTTATATTGCTTATTTGACTTATTTCTCTAAACTTATTTAATACAAAAGTAGCAAATATGGTTTTATATTTAATTATCAATAATTTTAGTAATACTGATATTCGGCGCCGATAGTATAGCCCATACATCCTTAATTGATCAGCTGTCTAGTTTCGAACATAACGGGTATCAAGAAATATTTTGTTAAAAAAATAATTTTTCAGAAGTTTTCATGAAAACAGAGAAAGCAATTTTCTGTTTGATCATATAACATTACATTTATTATTGATACAAGTTTTATGAGTTTTAAAACAAACATACACTATCAACTTTTCCATTATTTGGCAATTGCTCATTCTTAATTTTACATATTTTTACTTCAAATTCAAATAGAAAGACATTTTCTGTCATAATTAAATAAAATTTGTCATTTTAAGAGAACTGAGACGTTTAATTAATATAAAATTCGAGTTATCAGATCAACTTAAGTCAGCATTTTTATAAGTAACAGCCAACGCATCATTACAAACCATATTTCATGTTTACCAAGTCAACTGAGAGTGAAAATTAATTTAATGTCGTCGCAATCAATTATTATGCTTTTTGTATACGAAAAGCGAGACGCATTGCGATGAGTGTGCGCAAAAGCGCGGCAAGACTCCATAACAATCTAATCCGCCTACGAAAATCAAAAGAGAAACGCCATCTTGATGTCGGTACATAAATACATCCCACTCGCATGATACACCTACGTCGCGCGCGCGCAAGAAAAAAACCCGCACCGCAGCTCCGTTCGCTTTCCCTTTTTTCAAAACTCGCTCTGCGGGATATCATTAACTCTCGGCGCCCTGGATCCCCCCGCGAACGTGACTGGAGGGCGGCAGATTCAATAACATTCAATAACCGCGTGTAAGCGCACGCGCGCGCGTTCCCGAGGCTCTGCATAAACGAGATTGATATATTATTAAGAGGCGTCCATTAAAGAAGGCACCGCGCGTCGAATGAAATATGCGGTTTGATGGGGTGGATTTCGCCGCGTGCGGAGGCGCGCTGATAAAGGGAGGGAAAAAACGAGCGCTTCTCAGGCCGGTGAATAACGCACTCGCGCGAGATGTACAAAGATACGGTGGGGTGAGAGATAGTTGGAAGAAAGGGAATGATGGTGGGTTGTGAAGAAAGATAGAAGAAAGAAAGTGATATGGAAACTTTGGACTTTGAATTTGTATTCTAATTTTGTGACATATAATTCTTGTAAAAATATAATAATGAAAGCGATACATTTCATTAAAAAAATGTATGAAGCAACCATCTCCCATTATATTTTGTTACAACAATGTGGTTTTAGTTTCTACTTTTTTCTAAATCTTAACTTGTTTATAAATCTTAATAGGCCGTTATTTTAAAGTAACAATAAACCTAATGCAACTATAGAGTTAAAATATTGAATACCAAGAAATATCACAGAGCAAAAAATATGTGCGTGGGTTAGACAAGAAAGAAGAAAGAAACGACGGAGCTTAATGTTTGAGCATGAGTTGCACCGAGACAAGGGGGAGAGGTCCAAAGCCACAAAGGCGGGAGTCGAAGTCGGCACGTGTAAATTCACGCGAGGGGTAGACGCACATGGCACCTCTCTCACGCTTTTAAAGCTGCTAGAGGAGTGCGCAAGTGCAGCGGGCGCAAGGTCACATACTATGAGTGTACGTCGACGGAGCAACGCTGACTTTTTCGTGTTCCCTTTTTTCCGTGAGGAAAAAATTTACTGCCTCGTAAATTTTTAAAGATTTACGAGTATATGAGCGTGCTTTTGATGGAATATTATTATAGTCGTAATACGAATATTTAAAAAAGATTCAGGGCCAATTTACTTATATTTGTTACTTTTCAGATAAAATTTAGTTTGATTTTAAAGAAGAAAATATTAGTTTTCTCATGAAAAATGATAAATATGCTTTAAAAATATTTACTTGCCGCGTGATGGAAAACATCTACAGGCAAAAGTCAGAAGTCATGTTTTATAAAAATAAAAGAAAAAGGCATTATATTTCTCGAATAAAACTAATACAGATTTACGATCGTTGCGTACACCGAGAAATACGCCTTCCGCAGTCCTCTCTACGCACATGACCCAACAAACATTTACAAACATTCGCGTTTATTAACTGATAGAAATCCGCGTTTCTGTAACCTTTACGACACGGCCAGCCGTCGCTCGTAAACCATGCGGCTTCGGAGCCTTATCGGCACTACCGCTACAACCATCAACATATACATACACACACATAGCGCAGGGCGCGTACACGCACACACACGGATTTCCCGGAAAGAAAAAGTAAAATCTATTTTCCGAAAAAACGGCCTGTGTCTCCGGCTTTACACGCTGGTCTATTTTTATTTTTCGATAATAACACTTTTTCCACTGGCTTAGCCGTGCGCAGCGCGCGCGCGCGTCTCGCCGCAGAGATCAGCCGTAAAAGGGCTTATCGCCCGCCTCGGCTACGAGGAGGCTTATGGCTGTGCGCGCGACATACGCGCGGCCTGCGCTATTGATTTTCGCATGAATTTTTATTATCGGCTCGCCGCATCTATCCTGCGCCAGCAGAGAAGCCGATACTACGCGCGTGCGGAAGGACGTGTACGCGGGCGCGAGGTAGGTATATACCTGCGCGAAACCAGAGGAAAATTACGAGCCCTCGACGGATAAGGCTATATGTCTGTGTGTGTGTGTACGCATGCTCCGAAGCGCGTAAATAATTTCCAGCTTCTTCTGTCTGCCTCGACGCGATGTTTCATCCCCCCTCGTGGATAAAAAAGGTTCATTTTCCGCCCTTTGAGTCTGGATGCTTTGTCTACGCGGGTTGTGCGTTGAGATTTTCCGTTATTAATTCTCGGCGAAACTGCTTCCCTATACATCGTCGGTTTTATCTCGTTACTCCGGCTCATTCGCAGGCTGCGTATAATGAAAGTGTAATATTCTTTTACTGCAAAATTTTTTTCAACCATATAATAATGAATTTGCAAGAAAACTGAATTGTAAGAAATATATCTTTGTAAATTTGCTTTACAATTTTCAAGTTATGAATAAAAGCTCGGAACGAAAATTTTGAAAACAATACCTTAAACTTAACAAGCCAAAGTAATAAATAATTCCCCGTGCCTTCCCTGGTAGAAATTGTAACCAACCGTACGCCATCCGTTCGCCAAATCGCAAGGATTTGGCCAACCGTTTAACCAACAGTTAGCGATAAATACCGCTTATTTCGTCACGGAATCACCCTTGCGCTTGGTCAATGAATGCTTAATATTAAAAATCTTAAATAAAAATCATTTACACAACTTATTATTTAAATAAAACTCTCATAATTTGTATTATTCATAGAATAATCAAAACCCACATATTAATAGTATTTTTCTTCAGATAAATATGGTTAAATCGGTAACGGGTATAGTTTTGTTTGTTCAAATTGAGGTTAGGGCGTGTTAATGTGTAGTGTGCGTGACTTTTTGACGTAAGTCAGGACATGTACAGGTGGATACTTACATTTTTTAAAATTTTAAAGTATCCTATATTTAAAATTTGAAAGAATCCTACATAAAAGGTATTCTACATTTAAAATTTGAAAGTATCCTACATAAATTCTTCGTACTCGTATTGCTCCGTTTTCTACACGGTGATCCGTTACCATCTGACCTTTACAGTGAAGCAAAATCACGCGATCCCGGCAATCCCGTCACGTGACTCGTATGAGTCTGCGCAGTTAAATACTTTTACCTATACATAACATATGAATCTGCGATCGCACTCGTGTGTATGTAATGTGTGTGTATTTATGTGCATGTGTGCTTGCCTTGCGGAAAGCGGGATGCGGACAGTAATTTCGGAGCATAGCCCACGTGCTACGCTGTCTACTTAACCTTCAAATAAATTTACTCCCAACTTCATTCAAATATTTTTTTAATGCATTACAATAATTTTTATTATTGTTTATGTATCAAAATCTTTTTACATATCTATATTTCTTATTAATTTCTATTATTGTTTTATGAGTTACTCAATGTTTTATTATATTGATTGATAGTCCACCAACCGTTTCTTATTCGTTGGCCTAAATTATTGGCCAACAGTTAGTAGATGAGCCATCCGAGTTGGTTTATTTTCTACCAGGGTTTTGAATCTCAAAAGTAGATGATTACGACTGTACACGGAAAAAAAGTGTTATATATTCAAGGAAATTAGTCTTGTTTCAAATAAATATTACTTGTTTTAAGTAAATTTTACTTGAAACAAGTCCGATTTCCTTGAACATATAACTTTTTTTTCAGTGTAGTAAAATTGTCTAGCAGATATTTCGTTGACATTCATTGCCAATTGTAATATTATCATTAAATCCCGTATTACTTTTTGATTGAATAGTAAAATAAGTTTGCATTATTCTTTTCAGTAAAAAAGAAAAAAATAACAATAGCAACATATACGTACACTGTAATGTTACTGTATGACTCTTCCACTTCAACTTAGGGTCCCATCACAACAGACAATTTATCTCTTTCCCGCTACCCTTCGCATCACCCGCCGACCAAAAAGCGCTGAGCATCACTCGCTCGTCGCTGATCACGCTGTCCGCCTGTTCGGGCGTGCAAAACTAGACGGAGGCGTTAAATTCGCACGCAGCCCCCCAAACAAGCGCAGTTGCTCTACACAGGCGGGACCGCGGGAATCGAATTAAATCGTTTAACGAAGACTTCTGTTTAGAGAGGGGACGAACCCTTCGGCGCGCCGAGCACCGCAGTGATGAATGCAATGAGGCCGGCGCGCGCTCCTCCATCAGGCCTGTCCGTCAAAATTTTTGTTTAAGAATTTCAATTACCAAGTGTGCAGAAAGCGTGCGCTCAGAGCGTTCAGGAATTTCGCAATTCCGAGATCAGAGATGAGGGAGAGAGGAAAGAGAGGCGAAAAATGGCCATTTCTTATTCGCGTCACGCGCGCGTTTGACGAGTAAACAATGAAAAATTATCTCGCGCGGGCGCTCGCGAGCAGACAAGAAATGGGGCGCGCACATTTAATGAGACCGTCTCATCTAAAAAATGTCCTTGTGCGAGGGCTCAGCAGAAGAGCGGAGGGAGAGAGGCAGGTTAAGTGAAATTTTAAATCGCCAGTTAGCTCACCGCAGTTTGAAAAAGTAAGCCGGCGGAAGGTGACTTATTTTTTACTCGAGGCGGTTGATACTCTTAGGGAATTGATTAGTTATAAGCGAAAGAAAAAACAACCACAGAATCAATGTTTTGGCGAAGTAGCTTTAGTAGCATATATATAGTTAAAATAAAATAAGATCAAATCATTTCAATTGAATTACGTTTTATAGACTAAACTGTATAACTGAAGATTCTCAAAAAATCATAGACAAGATCCCGTTATTTCAAGATGAATTCATAATATATAATATCTATCTAATTTAAATATATAATACACAATATTTTTACATATTTTGCTCACAATTTGTTCAATATGTTGATTAAAAAAAAGGGATAATATAATTCCAATGATTTATATTCAATATTTACGGACAACTGAGTGCCAGACAGCGATTGAATTTTGACCATTCAAGTAAAAACGTCTGACACAATTATCTGTTACCATTTGCACAGATGTATAATAGAAATAACAACGAATAAAATATTTAATTATTATATTTCATAATTGCCATAAATTTATTAACACTAATTGGAGCTTTCATTAGAAATTTAAATATCGCATTATTTTCAATGCTTTTATTCAGCCTGTACAACTAGAAACCAAGTAATTAATTGGTATGATATTATAATCCGCATCCAAGCCATTTTCATGACTAACCTATCAAGAACCCCATCAAATGGCGAATTCATGAAAGACAATGGCCTACTCCAGATCGGATAACTCCTATATCAAAGAACCTACAAAAGGAAAGCTTAAGTTACGCGTCGTAGGTATCCGTGAGCGCAAAGAAAACCCGCCAATGAAAAGACGCATTAAAATTAAATCGAAAGAGGTCGTGCGTTGACTGCTCTCCCTTCCGTTTCTTAGCTCTCTCTCTCTCTCTCTCTCTCTCTCTCTCTCTCTCTCTCTCTCTCTCTCTCTCTCTCTCTCTCTCTCTCTCTCTCTCTCTCTCTCTCTCTCTCTCTCTCTCTCTCTCTCTCTCTCTCTCTCTCTCTCTCTCTCTCTCTCTCTCTCTCTCCCACAACGAATCCCCCAAACAACCCTCGACGCTTCTCAAGCAGCGCGAAATAATTGGCCGCTGGTTATATAATTTTTAATCCCCCTCGAGAATCCGCGGGGCTAAACAAGGTCCTCTCGAATCCGGATATCCCGGTGCGCGCGCGGGTACTAAACTGCCTGGCACAATATTTGCAAAGTCCTGGCATAACCTCTTCCGCCCTTTCCCGAATTATTGCCGCTGCCTGCCCCCTAATGGCACGCGCCACGGCATCGCCCACACTTGTCAGTTTGGCGCATAATATACAGCGAATCCTTCAAGAGGCAAAAGAGAGAGAGAGTATGACAGGGAAGAGGGAAATCGATGCGCGGAACAATGCGGAGTCAAAGATAACTCCGTGAGGAGGGAGAAAGCGGGAGAGAGAGAGAGAGGAGTCAACATGAAAGGGGAAGTTTCCATCCCTAATTGGTATTTAGGAGATCTGAAACAGAGAGCCCAACTCATCTCTCGCTCTATCTTTAAGCTGCCGCACGCCGCGCCGCATCCTCCTCGATCTTACACGCCCGACGAGCCGAACTTTCACTACTCCCCGTCGTTTAGCCAAGACCCGCATATATATATTGCGCCTTCCCCCTTCCCCCGTCGTGAGCGCGCGCGCGCGCGCGCGTGAATATAACGCGCAAAAGAGGCCGGAGGAGAGCTTCTTCCGACTACTTGCCGGCGCCGTCGGTGACTTTACCACTTGATATTTATCATTCGGATGCTGCGCGAGCGAGCATACGCCGCCCTACTGTGGATTAAATTATGCACGGATCGGTGTGCCTTAAAAAGCTCACCCCGCAGCTGTATCTGTCTTTCTATCACGCGAGTTCTCTTCGCCCTGTGCTGCGTATCTCCCCCGCGTGTCCTATTTCACGATATTCGTGGAGTGGTACTTTTTTACAAACTCACATCTTCGGAGCGGTTCTGTGTGCGCGCGTTTCTTTTCATGTTTCAATGATGTCACGTGACTTTTCGCACGTGTATAAAACATTCGTAGGTAGGGTTCGTAAGTTTGTAAGAAAAAAGGTTCGCTTGAAAAATGAACTTTACATCGTTTATTGAAATATGTTACAATATTTGAAAAATTACGTGTTAACTGGTTGATATAATTTTATGTATTATGATTTTTAGCGAAATTTAATATACGAATTAACTTTTTAGTACCCTTTTTATCTTAAAATGGAGAGTAAGAAGACCTTTTTTGAAATAATTGGATTGAAAACTTTGACTGAAATTTCCTAAGGCACTAAGGCAAAAGTGTCGTGGCATAGAAACGAAAAGTAAATAACGATAATGTACATAGTGACCATTGTCCAACGCACCATATTCAAAACGTTATACCAAAATACTCCATTACAAAATCCATTCTGGAACACAAGCTTTTTAAGTATTTTTGTGTCCTCTATCGATTGGTACCATTTAGTTTGTGGTAGAGAAGAGATAGTATTAAAAAAGTTAAAAATACCTTAACACGGAAAAATTATATTCATATATTAAAATTTCTATAAAATTTCTTGAAGAATTTTTTTCAGGATTTTGTGTATTTTTCTTTTTTACAAGTATCCAGTTCAAGAGTTTTGGAAGTTCATTGGGTAGGCATAGGCAATGGGCACGATAGTCTGCTAGATTCGCACATTCAAGCGGATTAATGAACAGTAGCAGTACACAATGCAGCCAAAGAACTATATCTTGTACAGAAATAAAATTTTATGGGAAGTTTTTCTATTAGTTTTATACATATAGTATACAGACTGCATACAAGGTATATAGAATCAGTTTTTGATATAGACTGTATACAGTCTGTATAAAGTCTGTTATATACAATGTGTATATAAATTATATAAAACTTTTTTACTCGGAATAGCGTGACGGGTATTAACGGAAGATCGGCAGCGTTAATACATTTTTTCTATTGATGATGAATTAGTCATATTAAATTAGTTAAAATCTAGCACTAATTGAAAAGAAGGTCAAACGTATGCAAGCCAATTTGAATTGCGCGAGGAAAACGCCGCGAGAGTGTAGTTCCGCGCGTTCCGCTAGGTGGCGAGCACCCGCTGTCGCGCTATCTACTGCTAAGCAGGCGTACTGCCAACTATAAATAAGCCAGGGTGCGTCTTGGCGCTCGACAGTTCGACATCCGCCTTTGCTTATACATCTTCGTCTCGTAGATGGTCTTCGGCAAGGATTCTCTCAAGATTCGAAAATAAGAACATTGTTGTTTGATTTGGGAATGGGCCTTAAGCTTATATATGTAAAAGAGAAAAAAAGATGACAAAAAATGATAAATCAGAAATAGTTTGAGTTTGTAATGTCAATCTATCAGTCGTTTTTCACGTCGAAAACTTTATTTCATCAACGTCAGAGCTCTCGAGAAATACTTCTAAATCCTTGTTTAGTGATACGACACCGGGATAATTTTGGCACTCATTTGAGGATCTGAAAACGAAAAGGGGACACAATGTGTGTTAACTGAATGGGTTATTTCCCCTTTTTGTTTCCAGGCCCTCATTTAAATAACACTTTGGCCTTGAATTTTTAGACTATTTGAGCTAGACAATCCTTGTAAGTATTCATTTATCGAAAAATCTTGCGTTTTTTAAACTAGCTAACAAGAGTTTGACATTTTGATGGTAAATGCAGACACAAACCGAATGTGTACCACTAGCATCAGTTAAAATGCAAACTGAAGACGACATTGAGCAAATTTAGTGAAACCATTCGATTCGAAATTCGTTCTATAAAGAAGGAAGTATAAACTTTAAATATAATTCTCTCAAATTGTAGAAAATGACTTTTGAAAGTCGTTTGTTACGACTTTTATTTCCTCTTTCGGTTAGGTCATACACACGTCGGGGTTTTGAACTTCATACGCTTCATATATTTTACAAATACTACTTCATCAATTGTATATCTTTCGGGCCATTTCAAAAATAGTTGTGGATTATTATAATCCATAAAAATTATTAAATATTTATATATATGTAGTATTTTATTCATTATTAAACGTTCAATTGTATAAATAAATATTATAAGATAAAACATACTTTCAAGTTATCAGCTTCTAATAAATTATATAGCGTTTCTATAAATGATTATAAATAAGTTAAATATTTATTATTTATAAATAGTCTAAAGATTTTTCTATATATTTTCGATATTTCAATTATTTACCAATATCTTCATTTTCACTCTGATTGGGTGATTGTGGCTGTTGTTCTTGTGAATTTGGTCGTGAATTTGATCATAATGGCATATGGTTGTTAAATCCTACTTTTCACAGTTTGAGGCACTTTGACAGATGAAGTTTTTAATTTGAAATAACTTAAAGTCTTATTAAGTTCATTTACAAAAATATCACTATTATTAAAAATTTCTTCACTACTGAGAATTGTCGTAGAAACTAAAGATTGTTGAGTACTTAAACTTATTTAATGAAAATAATCATTGAAAAATCGCTATAAATTCACGTATAATTGATTGAGAAAATTGATCAAGAAACTTGAATGGCGACTTATTTTAAAGTTTCTACTTTATTTTATTAATATATTAGTAATAGAGATATGGCATAATTTTTTTAAAACGGCACGAGTTAAGAGCTTAGAAATTGAAAAAATCTATTAAAACTTTGGGAATTCATAAAAAAAAAAAAATAAATAAATAGCATGTTCTGAGATACTGGAAAAGTTAATTTTATTAATGATATATTTACAAGAGCAATATTAAATATATTTATCATTAAGTAAAACTAAATTAAGATAAATAAATACAAACTTTTATTTGTACTAATTACACTAGTTGATGTGCACATCAAAACATAGTTATCTAACAAGTAACCCTACGGAAGTGTCACTCACCGATTTCCTGAGTCTTTGCACACGGTTTTTATACCGAAAAATAAAAACTTTTTTGCTACTTTCTAAATTATTTATTACATTATAATCATCTTCAAATTCTTCTTCTATAGCACAAGCATCAGAAATGACACTTTCTGCATCAAAATTTAACGTATCATATGTTTCTATAAATAAATTATCATTTATTGCATCTTTAATTAAAGTTTCAAGCTCTAACGAAAACTGTTTTTCTTCTTTAGTAATAATTGATTGAATGTCAAATCGAGAATCATTGAAAGCTTTTCCTAATAGCGTTAAAACATTCTTAGGATTGATCATTATTGTGCAAAATATACACTTGTATCTGAAATAAATAATTTTTTTTTACACTCCGTGCGCAAAATTCGATTTCGCACACGCTCTAATAAAAAAAGATGCCCTAGATTAAGCTTGTCACACGTCGTGTCAAAAAATAATGTTTGATACACGAGTGAGAAAGTGGTTGTATCTTCGTGTGGCCTTTTATAAATAATTTTGAAAATGAAGCTTATGACGGCCGTGATGTTATTAAATGTAAAAATGTATAAAACGTTAATGATTTATAACAGTAAATTCATTTTATTTGAGCAACGTTTTGATCTTATTAATGATGATCCTTTTTAAGTAAATAAATTTGTTCGTGAAGAATATTTTTTTTAAATTAAGATATTTACCTTTAGATAAAATTTGATGAAACTTTAATTATTAAACATAGTTATTTTTAAATATTCGGAAAATATTGATACAATATTGGTACAATATCGATACAATATCGATATAGAATATCTATATTTTTCTTATTTATAAAAATTTACGTTATTATAATTTTTTCTCGAAGTATTTAATAGAATGACTTTCACCTTAAACTTAAAATTGAATGCTAATAATTCTAAATTTTCTTTGTTTTATGATTTTACTATGCAAAAATTATATTTATTAAAACTATGCAATTTTTAGTTCCCTTAAATCATTCATATATTTATTTAGCAATAAAAGTAAATAAATAACGAAATGAGATATGTAATAAATATAATAAAAAGCTTTTATTCACCTTTCTCGTCTATTACAAAATTTTGTTGAATAACTTTGATAAACTTCTTTAACAAGTTGTCAAATTATCACTGTTTCTATATTCCACATAATTGCACCACTATAGTTTTTATTGAAAAAATCATGTAAACTCAATTGAAGTAACTGCTTTCGATTTTATCTAAATAACTATTAATTGCTCTATTTTTATTAATGCATAGGGAGATCGAGGCAAGTTGGCATACGGGTAGGTTGGCCCAATGCTAATATCTCGTGATTGGAGTAACAGAGGTCAAAACCTGTCAAACTGTCGATGTTAGTCATGTACATTGGAACGAGGAATATTCGTTTTATTTTTCAGTCGGAAGTTTGAAAATTTTCTCATATACAGGAGTAAATTTTATATTCCAGAAAATTTCCAGTGATTCTTGAAAAGATTATGATTATCTATTTTTAAACGTAATTTAGGTTATAATGATTAATTATTTAATAATTTTAGCACTTTGTATTATTTTCATATTTAAATTTTCAATATTATTAGCATAATTTTTAAATTAAAATGTACCCGTGTTACAAAAAAAATAAAGAAAATGTAGAAAGTGGTCTAACTATAGCACCGGTCTCTCCCACATTCAAAAGCTTAGGAATAAAAAAAAAAATCAAATGTGGTATTGTTTTTATTTTATTATTCAACAAAAATTTTGCAATACTAAATGAACTTCTTTTTATTGAAAGTGAATTATTTGTTTGGTAAAGAAATTAAAGAAAACTAAAAAATATGTGCAAATACGAGTATGGCAACAATCGTCTATATTACGTTATAAATTTATAATATACGATTCAGGAATAATAGATTTTACTAATCTTAAAATGCAATTATTTAATCTAAAAAAAATATTAATTGCAATAGTAGTAATAATTCGTTATTGAATCGAATGCTCAACTGCAAAACATTGGAATAAGAAAAATATTCACTTGTTATATCTTTCTAGTACTAATCAAATAAAGTAGTACATCACGTAATAATTATTACCATTATTATCTTTTCATTATCATTACTATAAACACAAACATCTGGTGATGAGAACAATAGTTTATAGAATCTGCCTTTACTTCTCTTACCAATAATAATACATTGAAAATGATCTTTTCTTCAACTGTTTTAGTTATGAATTAAATTCAAGAAACAACTTTTTTTGGTGTGTATTTGTTTATAACAATTATGAACAATTATGGATTAATAAAAAGTCCTATTCGATTTATAATTTAAGTCTTTTATACTACCTAACAATGCAAAAAATTTCAGGATTGTACATAAAAAAAGAAAAAAAGAAAAAAAAAGGTGCTAATATATTGGCTCCTGTGACTGTAAGGGTAACCATGTACCTAAAATAGATTTTATGGGGCGCATATCAGTCTAAAATCATTAATATTATCCAAAATTTACGTGTCATATTCACTTTGGTAGAATAGATAAAATAACTTGAAGATGTTTATTATTATTGGGCTATATGGTATATGAGTAAATCGGATTTACTAAATTCATAATTTTGTGACCCTTTTCGAGTTCCAAAATTTCTTTTCCGAGCACACCTATGAGACACGTTTTTTGGCACATTACACCTTATATTATAAGAAGAAATTATGGGTGCATCCATTTTTTTGCTGCATTTCATTTTTCTTATGGGAATTTAACATGGGAAAAATGGACGAAAAGTGCGGTCCTTGTTGATTAACTAATAGCAAGCTATAAAAGTGGCCAACAAACATTCCACAAAAAACGATTACAGTAAAAAAAGAGCTTTAATTTGAGATGAGAATCGTAAAATCGGTCAATTCGGCGCCAAGTTACGTGCATTTGAAAATCGCTAAAAATAATCAAAAATCATTGAATTACGTGGATTCGGGAAAAATCGCTCATTTTCCTCAGCAAAATATGGATTTCACCCAAAAGTTTTCGATTGAACAACGTTTTTTCCTTATAATATAAGGTGTAATGTGCCAGAAAAAACATGTCTCATAGGTGTGCTAAAAAAAAAAATTTTTTTTGGAACACGAAAAGGGTTACGAAGTTATGGATTTACTGATGATATATTCTCATTTCACGTATAAAAATTCACGATTGGTGATTTACGACCTTAAAACTCTTTATGGGCAGCTAGAAAAAAATACGTGCCTCATATTTTTCGATATAGAAGCCGTATGCAAAGTCTCAGGTAAATCGGTGAGTGACACTTCCGTAGGGTTACTTGTAAGTAAAAGCGTAAGCTATATACACATTGTATGTATAAATAAAGGGGAAATGAGAAATAGGAAACAAACATGCAAAAGGAAAGAATCATGCAAAAGTAGCATATCTAACGCGAGCAGCGAGTGCTCCATACATTTCAGTTTGATACTGAGCTTCAGTATCTAGTTCAACTATTATGCCGTTGAATTGGCGTTGAACTATTCCAGCAAGGGCGTAGTCCTCGGTAGTTGCTTCTCGGATGCAACTACAGAGATAAACATCGTTATCCGAGTTGGCAAGGGTGTTGTGGTCACGTAATTGGAAGGCTCCAACTCCATACCATACTGTACCTTTAATATCACGTGATAGGAACTCGGTTTGAATAAGACCACGCTGTTCTACACACTGTATCAGTTGGCTGAATCTATAAATAAGATCCTGTAGTTCAGCTGGGATCCAATCAACGTGCTCCTCACGTCTTGGGCATATTATCGTAGCTCTGGACTGTATTTCAACACAGCCTAGGCCGTTCAATACGAGCGCTAATGAAGCATATTAAATTTTCAGAGAAAAAAACTTATATTTTTTGAGATATTCACATTAAAAAAAATCGTCATTTTTCAGTTTTTCATTAATAACTCTGTAAGATGAATTTTAATCATCAAAGTAAAAACTTTTCTTAAAACTATATAAAATACTTTACATTTTGCAAAAAAGAGAACGTCAGAAAAGGTTGAAAATTGGAAAAGTTACAGGAGTTAGAAAATTGTTTTACTTTTTAAATATTGTAATCTCTATATTTTCGTATAATATTGATATAGCTGTGGAGTAAAAAAAAATTTTTTAACCAAATCCCGATACACGCGTCTTCTTAAGGTGGCTTCGGCGAGTTTTAATAAATACACAAACATTTCTGAAACTTTACAAAAATATTCTTTGAGCATTAAACTTATCATTTCTGTCAAGAAAATGCAAGGTCAACGACCAAATTTTAGAGAAAACTAGGTTTATAAAATGTTTCTTTTAACATGTAACCTTATGGGAAAAGACATTGATTTTGCATTTATTCCATTATAAATAAATAGTTCTTATAAAACAGGATATAATATTGAAGATTTTTCAATGGCGATTCAAATGCTGTCATCATAAATCTGAGTTAACGACCAAATTAAAGAGATATTAGCAATAAACTTTGTAAATATGCTTCTGCGCATACGCACTGGGAGCAGACAAACACATAAGTAATAATAAGAATGGCGATTTTGTTCATAATTTAACAAAACTGGAACTATGTTTGTAGGTAATTACTAATTGTAAGATTAAATTTTGAAAAATTGCCAAAAAAAAGGCCCCCCACTAGGGCCCCAACTTAATACGGCGCCACGCGCCGAAGCCATCTTAAATATGATTTAGAATACAGTCTTATAGTTGTTAGGCGAAAAAAAATTCAATCTGTGACAGCCTGCCTAAATTTGAATGGAATCAGTCATAATTTTTTCATTATTATTTTTGCTAAAAATGCTTCCATTTAATTAACGCGTTAGCTATAAATATGGTTAATTTTCTACCAGGGATAGTGCAGTAAAAAAGAATCTAAATTAGTAAAATATATTACCTTATCGAAACACCATTACGGCCTTTTATAATGGATCAAGTTCTCGAAATGTCCTCCTTGCTGTTCGAGGCATTGATCGATCCTCTCTCCAATACTCATTATTCTGGCTTTCTTATTTCTCCTTGCGTAAGAGACAGGCTTTCTTATTTCTTCTTGCGTAAGAGACACGCAAACGTCACGAATGAGAGCCTTGGCGTGCTCGGGATCTGTTGGATTCTATAATTAAGATTCCCAATCTTATTAATAAATTAAATTTGAGAAAGCTAAGTGAAAAAAAAGTTTTTCCATTACCTGTTGGTAAACAAGGTATTTAACTTTCCCCCAAAGATAAAAATCTAGGATCGAGTGATCTGGCGATCTCGCTTGCCATTGTCTTTGGGGGGACCTCAATCCAATCCACCGATTCGGATATGTTACATTTAGGTAATTGGTAACCTCTATAGCATTATGTGCTGGCGCATCGTCCTGCTGCGACCACATATCTGCAAAATAAACTCCGCAGTTTTGCAGAAGCGGTGGAATTTCATTTTCCAACATATCCAAATAACGTCGGGCGTTCAAATTTCCATCGATGAAAACTGGACAATTTAATTGATCACCGACAATCCTCATCCACATTAGGACTCTCCATCGATGTTGGTTATCGACGGAAATGACCCAGTGTGGATTTTGGCGTGCCCAAGTGCGGTCGCACTGGGGATTGACGGTGCTCTTATTGGTAAAAGTGGACTCGTCCGTAAAAATAACTTTTTGGAAAAAATCCGGATCCACATCCAATTGAACTCTTAGAGCCCATTCACAATATGCAATTCTCTTTTCTTTGTCAGCCTGTGAAGGTTTTTGCACTTTCGTCGGCTTGAATGGCTTTATTTTTTCATCTTTTAATATACATCGGACTACTTCTCTATTTACACCTAAAAAAAAAAAGAAAATATTCATGTCAATATCTCTTTTCAATTTCCAAATATAACCTATTTACAAAAAATTACATTTTCACAAATAATTTATGATTACATATAGCTATCATAATGACTTTTTATTCTGCGTCGAGTGAATTCATAATATATAAGCAGTATTAGTTCTAAATAGTAAAAAAATCGAAAATAAAAATTTTTAAAATTGAAAAATCGCTATAAAAAACGATTTTGACAAAAATAGAATATTGAACCCAACTGTGTAAGCAAAATGTAAAAAATGATCCCTCTTTGGTTAAAATCGGTCGCGTAAATCATGAAACAGCAGCGCATACGGACAGACATACATACATACACTTCCCAAGGTTTACATACTCAGTTCAATGGCCAGTCGCCGTGCACTACGACGACCATCACGCTCTTCTACGGCTTCCAGAACTCTCGCCTTCACTTCTGGCGCAGCTACCGTCCTGCGACGGTTACGCTTCGGCTCGTCAATTCTACCCGTTTCGACGATCCTTCGCTTGAGGCTGCGAATATTAATAATCTCTCCTTTAAAAAATGATAACCAGAGCATAATAGCCTCTATAGATTTGATTTATAATTGGTTCTTGGATAAAAGCCGCGATAATATAAAATTATTGGGTGTTGGAATTATTCCATAGCGTTTTACAAGAGATGGCACAAGTAGTACACTATTTCGTTGTTACCTACAGTAATGTATACATCGTAACATAACCTTTTTTCAAATCATAAATAACAACACTTTATAATTGATTGAATATGTCAAAATTTGTGCCGAATAAAGTGTTTTTGCGGGGAGTTATACTTCATTACTTTAATATGAACAAAAGTGCAGCTGAAGCTCATCGTATTTTAGTGGAAGTATACAGTAATCATGCTCTAACTGAGCAAACGTGTCGGAAGTGGTTTGCACGTTTTAAAGCTGGTGATTTCGACTTGGATGACAAAGAGCGACCTGGTCAGTCAAAAAAATTTGAAGATAATGATTTGGAGGCATTGCTCAATGAACACTCATGTCAAACACTTAAGAATTGTCTACGTCATTGGGAGTTGACTTATCAACAGTGGGAAAACGTCTTAAAAGTTTGGGCATGATCCAGAAGGAAGGACATTGAGTTCCACGTGAATTGAAACCAAGGGATATTGAGAGACGGTTTTACACGTGCGAACTGCTGCTTCAACGGCAGAACAGAAAAGGCTTTTTATATCGAATTGTTACCGGTGATGAAAAGTGGATCCATTATGACAATCCGAAGCACAGAAAGTCATGGGTTAAACCCGGCGAACCATCAACATCAGTGGCAAAGCCCAATATCCATGGGTTAAAGCTCCTGCTCTGTATTTGGTGGGATCAGAGGGATGTCATTTACTAATATTTTGGGCATGATCCAGAAGGAAGGACATTGGGTTCCACGTGAATTGAAACCAAGGGATATTGAGAGACGGTTTTACACGTGCGAACTGCTGCTTCAACGGCAGAAAAGAAAAGGGTTTTTACATCGAATTGTTACCGGTGATGAAAAGTGGATCCATTATGACAATCCGAAGCACAGAAAGTCATGGGTTAAACCCGGTGAACCATCAACATCAGTGGCAAAGCCCAATATCCATGGGTTAAAGCTCCTGCTCTGTATTTGGCGGGATCAGAGGGGTGTCATTTACTACGAACTCCTAAAACCGCACGAAACTGCAACTAGGGATCTCTACAGACTGCAACTGATGCGCTTGAGCCGTGCATTGAAAGAAAAACGGTCAGAATACTCTGAAAGATACGAAAAAGTCATTTTGCTGCACGACAATGCTCGTCCACACGTTGCAAAACCGGTAAAAACATACCTGCAAACACTTAAATGGGAAGTGCTACCGCACCCGCCGTATTCTCCAGATATTGCTCCTAGCAACTACCACTTGTTTCGATCAATGGCTCATAGCTTGTGTGAGCAGAAGTTCACATCTTATGAAGATTGTAAAAAATGGGTCGATTCGTGGATTTCATCTAAAGATGAAGAGTTCTTCCGACGCAGTATTCGTTCATTGCCCGAAAGATGGTCAAAAGTAGTAGAAAGCGATGGGCAATACTTTAATTAATGCATTTTTTTATTTTCATATGAAATAAATAATATTTTTTCATTAAAAAAATGCTACGAATTAATTCCAACACTCAATAAATATGCATTTTCATTTGATCATTATAATTTATTTGTAATGAAAATGATTATAATGAAAAGTATTAAATAAATAATTATTAAATTAATATTGATTGTAAGTAAAAAAAAAAACGTTATAATATTTTCTGTTATAGTGATGACAAGAAATAAAACACAATATGATTGATTAGTTATTGAATTGGACGTAAAAATTCGACACAATATAAGCAAGGGTTTAGGACTTGCTCGAAAACTTTTACTCGAAAAAAATTTGCTCGAAAGATGTTTGCTCGAATGGATATTTGCTCGAAGGGACATTTGCTCGAACGGGCATTTGCTCGAACGGACATTTGCTCGAATGGACATTTGCTCGAATGGACATTTGCTCGACCGGACATTTGCTCGAACGGACGTTTGCTCGAAAATTGTTTTCTCGAATGAACATTTGCTCGAATTTGGTCGTTTATAAGAGCCAGTAAAGGCTTGATTATAATCGTTATTTTATCAGACATTACTTCTGGTAACTGGTATATGATCGATTTACCAAAACCAGTTGGTAAAATGCACAATAAATTGTTCCTTGTAATAATATCATTGATACCTTATAACTGTTCCTCTTTTAGACTTTGTAATTTGAACACAGTTGTTAATGTATTAATTATTCGTTCATTCATTATTAATTAATTTTTCATCTATACCATCTCTTTAAGTAATATTTGTGAAAGTTGTAGAAGTATAGTGTTTATAATTTGTTATGTATTATGTACTTGTCATTATACGCCAAAATATACACACATACAATTAATATTAATATTGTACTAAGTAACCAAATAACACGGTATTTATACACAAGATATAAGCGACATTTCAAAAGGCTGAGTATTTCAAAATTTTACCCATATACCAGAAATAGTTTTGTGTGATGCGTGTGTCTGTTGCTATTCATAGATAAGAGTACTTCGCGTATCGTGTTGTTCCTTCATATCATTAAATGCAAGTAGTATTTTCTAATAAAACGGTATTTATACATATATTATAGGCGACATTTCAAAAGGTTGAGTATTTCAAAATTATACATATATGTCAGAAACAGTTTTGTATGTTGTGTATGCCTAATCTTATTCATAGTTTAGAGTACTACACGTTTTATATTATTACTTCATATTATTAAATAAATGTAAGTAGATTTTTATTTTTTTTTTATTATGAACGTAACAGAGTTGGTAAAACCAGTTGTCAAGACGCACAATATACGATTTTTTTTTCTACATGCTTTTGTAAATAATAACTGTGTTTTTTTTTTAAAGTGACGGTACATACAATTCGATGTAAAATGTACTTATCTTGTAAAATAAAACTTTAGACATTAACATAATTTGTAATTGTTGTTTTTTTTTATTAATTTTTCTTCGTTAAATGATTCTACATATAATTCTTCGTTAGCAATGATTTTCATATTATTAATAGTATTATAAACAAAAAATTAAAATTATTGTTCCTTTAAAACATGGTTGTTACAGTGTCGATTTCAAAACATGGATTTAAAATTTTTTTTATTAATTGGTTTATAATTTTTTTTTAAAAATTAGCGTTTGAATTTATCTTAAATTCAAGCTTTTAAATTTATTTAAAATTTATGCTTTTAAAAATACTTTAAAAGATTTTTTTTAAAGTATTTTAAAAGCTTGTTTTTAATAGTATATTACGATACGTGGGCCGGAAATTGGAATTCCGGGCCGTGCGTGGTATGACGCCCGAGGCGAAGCCGAGGGCGTCATGACGCACGGTTAGGGCATCCAATTTCCGGTCCAAGTATTGTATACTATTTTTCTTACTCCCCGGCCGAAAGTACGTTCTGTAATTGTTAAATAATTGATAAAATTGCGTTGTCGTCTGCTAGCTGTGTTTGAGTGCTAGTTTTTCTTTCGGCCCGCTCGATAGTACTGCCTCTGTCGGCCACTTTGGGTAGCTCGGTCGATATTACCGACTGTTTTTGCTTTCGGCCCGGCGTGGAGAGCTGGTATTTTGGGCGTCTGCTACTTTCGCTGTTGCACAGATGGTCTGATGCCCGCCCGACATTTGCAAGACCGAGGCGAAGCCGAGGTTTTGCTGGTCGGGGCGGGCATCAGAAACACATTCATTAAAAAAGAAAGAAATAAGGTGATGAAATAAGTACAATAAAGTTTGATTTTAATAATTTAAACTTTTTTAATATATTAACATCAAGTATTAATACAATAATTAATACAAGATTTACATTTAAATTAATAAACTTTGGTTTTAACAATTTTAACTTTCAATATATTAATCTCAATATAAAATAAATTTTTGTTTGATTTTTTTTCTTTACAAATGATTTTCTTTATCAGATTTGTAATTGTTAATATTCACAATGATATTGCCGTTGATAGTACAATTTTTAAATTTAATATATTTGTTTAAAGTTGAATTTATTTGATCATTCAATGAGTTATTTTGATCTTGATTTTGATTTTTATCTGCATTCAGTGATTTATTTTCATTTTGGTTTTGATTTTCATCTTGAATTTGAGGATTTAAATTTTGAAGAATTCTTTTTGATTCATTGGAGTTGGTTTGCGGTTGAAGAGTTGTCATATTGCTTGTTGTCGTAGTAGGTTTTTGATCTGAAATAAAGTTTGTTACGAATGAAAAGTAGTACAGGTGGCATCGACTCTATACATTAGTATTTTTTATGCTTACCTGAAGTTGAATTGAAATTGTTCGTAGTGATTTCTTCTTCGAAATCTGACCAATTTAAATTGTAATCAGATTCATCTTTGTCGGGTGTAGTATTTGTCAATGGTTTCGAATGAGACATTTCATCTTGAATTTGAGGATTTAAATTTTCAAGAATTCTTTTTTTACATGGAGGTGGTTGAGTAGTTACTTTATGTTCGAATCCTAGTTTCACTGGTGTTTTTAAAAGAAATTTTTTGCTGTGGTGGTTTGTCGAGGGTTGATTTTCATTGTTTTCCGGTGTAAGTATTTTCTTATTGCTGGCTGTGGTAAAATTGAGTTGTTGGTCTGAAATAAAGTTTTTTAGGAATGAAAGGTAGTACAGGTGGCATCGAGCAAACTTATTAAGTATATTAATATTTTTTATGCTTACTTGGAATTGGATGGAACTGGTTCGTAGTGAATTCCTGGTTGGAATGTGACCAATTTGAATGGTAGTGGGAGTCAGCTTCATTGGGTGTAGTACTTGTCGATGGTTTTGGATGAGTGTTTGTCGTAGCTGTACGGATAATACCATTGAAAATCATTTGTCTATTATGCAGTGAATTTTCTATATAGCCTTGTGCTATAGCATCCGAACGCCACCTTCCTAGTTGTTTAATCATTTGCATGTTTGCACCGGATTCAGAAAGAAGCGTTGCTGCTGTTCTTCTAAAGCAGTGACCTGTGTACTTTTTTGGATTTTGTAATTTTAAATGAGAAGCAATAGTCTGTGGTACTTCACGTATCTTATTTTTTCCAATGACTTGACGAGTACATTTGCCTTTGTTGTAGTGGATGAAAAATCTGTCTGTAAACTGATCGGTTGGTCTTAAGGAAATGTAATATTTAATCTTGTTATAGAAAAGGTTTCCAATAAGAAACTCGCCAGCGTAGTCGTTTTTGTTATGTTGGATCGATACTAGAAAGGCATCACCCAAATCTTTTAGGTCTTCAAGTTTCATATTAGTTAATTCATCACAGCGGAGTGCACCGCAAATTCCAAATGTAATTATTACCTGTGAATGTTAAAAATATAGTATAAATTAACCAAATATAAGAGTATTAATTGCGAAGTGAATATATAAATAATGAATTACCTTTGTGGCTAAATACACTTGATCATCGGCTGTTGTCATAAAATTCATAATTTCAGTCCAGGTTAAAGTCTTTGATTTTTTAGGTTTGTAACCTTTACCACAATTTTTTATCATACTTTTTAAAGCGAAGAACTTAGTAATATCAATATTGTCTTTTGTATTTAAAGTATTTCGAAGCATACTCCATATGCTCCATAGAGTTGGCGGTTTCAATTTTAGTTTTAAGGTGTTAAAGTAAACAATTAAATTGTTTTCTTCGGAGTTTGTTGAAAGTGAATTTTTATTTTCTTCTTTCCATTTTTGGTAAGCGTTGTAGACTAGGAGGTAGCGTTCGGAAGACTTCTTTGGTAATGTTTTCGACTCTATAATTATTTTTGCCTCTTGGTCAAAAATTTTTAAGATTTCTTCTTCGTCTTCAGAACCATCGGATGAGGATTCATCTGTGTTTGTTTCTTTGAAAGACATTTTTTATCTCAATCGAAATTGAGAAATTGCACGTAATTTTATTGCTTTCAAAGCACATTTTAGGTTAGAACGCGGACACTACCACTGCACGTGATCGCAGTATTTATTGCTACATTTCTCGAGAGAATTTGTAGAAAATAACAATTCATTTTTACATTTCTCGAGAGAATTTCTGTCAGAGTGCGTGTCGAGCTATTCATTTTTCTGTAAGATATCGTGCAGACAGAGTGCTGGGACTTGCGTAGTGTGTCACTTAATTGTCTCTACACGACTCGAGAGTACGTGTAGAAGACAAGAAAAAAAACAATGACCACGATCAAACAAAACCACTTTTTATTTCAACTAATTCTTATTTCTCGTCACCCGTGCACTTTCCTTTGTTTATTTCGCACGCGTCGACTCGCGCTCGGACGTGCGAGGGAGACAGAGTGGCTCATGCGCGCGGGCGCTCAAGCGCAGCGGGTCGGGAAGTTTCGGCAGCCAATCAGAGCGCGCGGTTGGTCTAAAATAGGATGCGAAAGTTTCTCTTTCGGCCCGGAGATGCGGGCCGAAAGCACGTACTTTCGGGTGGGCGAGTAAGAAAAAGTATTTTAAAAGCTTGTTTTTTTTTAAATTTTCGAGCAACTGTCCGGATACCATAAGCAAATATTAAATTTTAGCAATAAAAAAGGTTTCGATAATTGTAATGAAAAGTAAAAGAGATTTGTAAAATAAATTATGTTAATATTATGTTCATATTTAATTCTTTATTTCATATCTACTAAAAAAAAATAAATATTAAAAAAAAAAAAATAGTATTCGCTAAGGGTAAATATCCTGCAGTATTACATCAAATATAAAAATGCATTAAAATAAAAAAAATATATTTTCGGCTTATAAGGAATAAATAAAATTCAACGGCAAATGCCCGGAGACAACCAGTAGTAGGGGCAGCGCGGCTACCGCGCCAGAGCGGCTCCCGCGCCACTTACCCACCGAGCACTACTTACCATCCGTCGGTAAGGTAGGGTGCAAAGTCACCATGCGAGAGGCCCGGTTGTAGAGGGCGCATTGAACATTTACTCCATCGATAAAATGCGTACGTATGTCATGTTGCAGGGGGCATGGGGCCCTCATATGATGTTCAGAGGGTATGCTATATCCATTGTGAATATTTATGATGATATCAACACATTTTTATCCCATTCACTTACTACTTAAATCTTTTATAATCTTGTTGTTGGGGAAAGGATTGAGTGTTAGTAGAATATTTACTAGTATTATTTTTCCACGCTGATTCATTTTTTTTACTATCGTTAGATAGTCTGGTGTATGAAATCGTGTTTGAACCAGTAAAATTTTTCCATTGGGACTCAGGCTTTTGTTTTTCTTTCTGACTATTGTCAGAAAGTTTGCTGTATAGAATGTTGCTACTACTAGTACTATTTGACTGACCCATTTTGTTGATTGTTTCAATTAGACTGAGGTAATTTTAGAATTTATGTGATTTATAAACACAACTTATTTCTTAAAACTTATGAGAAAAAGGAGGGGATAAAAAGATAGGTAATAAAAAGATAATTCAATTTTTTTATAATTTATTTATTTTTCATAATTTACAAACAAATGATACATATATAAATTTTTATACAAGTTTTTTAACATCACCACTAACAGGATTATATTTTATAATACGATCATGTAAAATTAAACAATAAGCAGTGGTTTCTGCAGGAATATTTTCTTTGGTTTCAAATTCAAGACGGACATCCACAGCAGCTTGTTTTAGAGATTCATTCTGTTTAGAACAATCGATGACAATAAATGGTGTATAATTTATAAATTCTGATTTACTTAGCAAAGGATCTATTTCATTGTTGTTATAATATTCGCTTTGAAAATGTGCATACATATCATATAAAAGCGCATATTGATTATGTGTAACATCTAAATTGAGATTACCATAAGGATAGTACTGAGAATTCAAAAAAAGTTTGACATTACTGATATTACAGTGATCAAAATGACTATTGTTTACATTTTTCTCACCTCTTCGTTTCGTTTGGAAAGCTAAAATTACAAATCGTGGCTTTTCTAATTGGTTAGAGGTTTTAACAGTCCATATTTGTTTTACAGTTGTTGGAAGAACAGGATATTCGTATAATTCCCATGAACGATAACTCATAGCAATAGGTATATCTTTTTGTATAAAATTAAAAAGCTGTATTTTACGTTTGTCTGATAACATAACGTAAGGCATAAGCCATTCTACTCGAGTAAGTTGAATTTTAAAATTTTCATAATTCACAGCATCAGCTTGAGTAGAACTTTGTATAACAGCATTATAATCATTTCTTGATCTTGTCAGTATAAGTTCATGTTTAACATTTACAATTATTTTACGATAATCTTCAGCAAATCCAAAAATCATGGACAAAGGTATAGAGACATCAAAATTTCCACTATTATCAGTAATTTTTCCTGTTTCTGTTACACCTATCCATCCTGCGTTCTCAAGATATTTGCTTTGGTTTGGTGAAAAAGAAACATAACCTTTTAACGTAGAAGTCAATCCAACATTTTTACATCTATCAATTTCTACTCCATTGATATCATAACGCATTTCTTCAAATAAGTGACATATAGCATTATTTACAAATGCAGTATTTGTCAGCAGAGTACCATCATTTTTTGTTAATTTACCACATATATGTAAGGTACTTTTTGATGGTAATAAGCATAAATCTTGATGCTGAATAGATATACGAATTTCATCACTATTATTGAAAGATGATGAGGTATATGGTTGATGAGCATGAAGCTCATAGTGTGAAATTGCCTCATCAAAAATTACTGGTGACTGTACACTAAGGACTTCCTCCATTTTCTTCTCGTTTCAAATGACAGCAGCAGATAAATATATAAGTTACTTTTTTAATTTTTTTGACTGTATTTTTTTTACGTTTCCGTTGTTCTTTTGATTTATAATTTTTAAGCCTAGACTTTTTAGAAACTGAATGTTTTGACGTGTTAACTGTTTCGTTACTTGTTGTCGACTGATCGCTTGCTGACATACTGGAGTATTAATATAACCTTTTCCAATCTTAGAGTTGTAAACTATTCCCATTATCAAACTGTTTTGATATGCAAGCGAATCGTAATAACTTCACCTCGAAAATTTACTAAGTCACCGTTTTGATCAACAATGCGTAATTGTAAATGGTCGATAATTTTTACAGTGATCGGTAAATATATTATTTGCTTTGGAACTTCAATAATCTTAAATCCTGGTGGCACTGCCGGAAAAAACTCGTGAATAGTATGAACCTTATTTTGATTAATATATGCACCAGTTGTTATATTACATTCGACACGTACTGCGTTCACTTTAAGAATGGTAACTGGCATGTCGGACACATGACTTATATTAGGTTCAAGAAGGCGTTTTGTAAATCCTAATAATTGACCAATAGAATCATTCTCTTGAAAATCAATTTTACGATTACAAGTAATAATACTCCGTAATGTATTATTATTAGGCTTAATACTAATTATTATTCCTTTGCGTTCGAGAGTTTTTTGTAACGTTTTTTCAATATCATCTATTTCATAACTACCAGTAGGTAACTCCACTATCTCTTTACCAACATAAAATTTATTGCAGTTCATATCAATATTTGGTATAGAATTAAAAGTTAGCAGTTCAACTAATCCCAATACATATTTTCTTTTGGGATCAAGTTCAATCGGAGGGAAATAATCAGCTGCTAGAACTGACGAAGTCCCTGACAAACTAAGAGTAAACGATTCAAACATCTTGATACTTTACGTTGAACTAACTTCATTCAATATTATTTCTTCTTATATAGATAGAAATTTTCAGTTGAATTCAATTGATTACATAAAAATTTCAAACAAAGATGTCCACAAATATAAGTATTGAATTGTTGATACCTTTCATAATTGTATTTTATTTCTTTCACTTTTAAGTAATTTATGAGATCTTGAGGCGGACGCAAATCACCAAAACTATCAAAATAAAAAACATTATTTCCATTTTTTCGATAAGCTACCCAATGTGTTCCAGGTCCATCCTTATCATCAAGATTGATAATAGCACTTTCTTTATAAAGGCAGCCATTTGATGGTAATGCATTTCTCATAAATACACCTCTAAAATTTTTTATTTGCATAATTTTTACATATTTTAATAAATCGTTGTCAGTTAAGGGCCGTTTTGGTAATCTTACTGTCTCAACAAGCTTTTTTTTTCTTAATCACTTTTTTTACTTTTTCACTTTTTTTTAATTGCTTGAAACAGATACCATAACCCTTTGCATAGGGTTTTAAATATAATCCTTTTCCAAGGGCTAATTCTTCAACTTTCTTATTATGTCTTTGCTGTTCTTCCATCTGTCTTTTAGCAGCATTCGCTCGATTGATAGCTTGAGCAATGCCAGCAGCTCCCCCTGCTAGTGATCCTAAAGCACTAAGACCTGCAAACAATGGAACCAGAGCAGGGAGAAAGCCACCATGTTTCGATACAGGTAATATACGGGGAACTTTAACATATTTTTTTCCTCCTGCTCTTTTTACATGTTTGCGTGCGGTCATAAGGGCTGATTTGATTACAGATTGTGAATCTGTACTAGGACTGAGAGATTTAGCAGTAGACTTAATTAAACGTTTAAGCCCAACCATTTTTTTTCAATCTTTTTGTTTTACTCTTTCTTTGTCCCATACCCAACTTATTTTTACTTTCATGATGTTAGTAATAGCGTAAGCCGCAGCTTTTTCTCCAAAACTAGCGTTTTTAGACTTCACTCTTTCCCACGCCTTTTCTGCTAAAACTTGATCTGCTGAGTTTCTTGCCTTAATGTTTTCGCGATTTTTTGAATAAGCTATATCGTGTTCCTTGCATGCAGTATCAAGTGGATTAATGCCTGGATCACCGCGAGCTAATCTTTTAGATAACTTTGTACCTGGTCCACAGTATTGATAACCAGGAAAATGAAGTTCAAGTGGTAGTTTATTTATCAAATTATTAACTAGTCCTGAGCCTTTATGAATAATCATTACTCGATGATAGTCTTTTTATGAATGAGGAGAAAACTATAAGTATATGCTTTTATAGAAGTTTTCATCAGTCGTAATCAAGTTTTAAAACAAGATGGATGTTAAAGAAAACCAAATTAAATTACCAGTTATCAATTTTGATAGTTTAACCGAACCAAATAAAATATCTTATAAACGTCACGGTGATTTATTTCCAAACAGTATTCGTGCTGTATTTTGTGGACCATCAAATTGTGGTAAAACAAATGCTCTACTTTCTTTACTTATACACCCAAATGGTCTAAAGTTTGAAAATATCTATATCTATTCAAAGTCTTTAAATCAATCAAAATACCGGTTCCTTGAAAAGCTTATTGAACCTATTGAAGGAATCAAATATTTATCTTTCAGCGAACATGATCTAGTTGTTTCACCTGACGAAGCTCAAAATAATTCTATTTTCATATTTGATGATATAGCATGTGAAAAACAAAATAATGTTAAATCATTCTATTGTATGGGTAGACATAAAAATGTTGATTGCTTTTATTTATGTCAATCGCATGCACAAGTTCCTAAACATTTAGTACGTGATAATGTTAATCTATTAGTTATATTTCGACAAGATGATATGAATTTAAAACATATTTACAACGATCACGTAAATACAGATATGACGTACAAAAGATTTAAAGATATTTGCTCATCTTGTTGGGAGACTAATCATAGTTTTCTTGTTATCAATAAAGATAATGTTGTAAATAATGGTCGATACCGAAAAGGATTTGATCAATTTGTTATAAATATACAATCAAGCTAAAAATAGATCATTTATTTACGAAGTGTTGAATCGTTAACATGTCTGACTTTAATAATCAAATATCCATTCTACGTGAAGTGGAGAAAGCTCGGAACGCAATAAAACGTAAATATGATTCAATAAAATCATATAAAATAGACAGTGAAAAAGCTTTTAATGAATCATACAAGCCAATTATAGAACCTTTAAATAAATTAGTTGAGAATGAAAACGTGAAAAATAAGGAGAAAAATAAGGTGAAGAAAAAAGATAAAGTTGATAGAATTAAGAAAGAAGAAAAGGAAGAACAAAGATTCTATGGAAATCACGATCAAAACGATGAGGATGAAAATACTGCAAGTTCTTTTGAGACAGCTGATTTAGATAGTGAAGAAGATCAGAATGATGTAACAATTAAAAAGAAAGATGAAATAACAGAATATATTGATTTATTAAATAAAGGAAAAATGAGTTCATTAGATACAGTTTATGGTGTACGTAAAATGCATGACGATACCTACAAAATTGGTGACACACGTATATACTTTGAAGATAATAATATTACTATAGGCGATAAAAAATATGAACAAAATCCAGGACTCATTGAATTATTGTTTATGAAACAACCCAATGATAAAGTTATTACTGTTAAAGACCTAAAAAACTATGAAGAGATTTTAAATAACACTAATGCATGTAAAAAATATTATAAACCAAATGAATCTTTTCGTCAACAGTCGTCTAAAAAATATAATGACTATATTTCAAAACTCATATTAAACCCTAACTTAAAGACAGGTGAAGGTTTACTACAGTCTTATAAAATAGCTCGTAAATATACGAATACTGATTATATATACTGGGATGATCCAAATGAACTTGTAGAACGTCTTAGACTTCTGATAGCTGAAGTTTCAGCTGGTAATGAAAATCACGTAAATGAAATTCAATCTATTATTGAAGAACTTCGGGAAGCAAAAATTATATATTAAAAGAGTGTCGCACAAAATTTTATTTCAGTGTAAATATGAGTGTGGATCTGTTCGGACGTCATTTAGGACGAATAGAAGCTAGTCGCGGACCTCAAGGAATTGGATACAAATTTACTGTTGATGGACAGTATGATATAGAAAATAAAAGATTATGTAATGTCGCAGCTCCTAACGATAAGAATGATGCTGTAAATTTGATTACTCTCGAACGTATTGTACAAGCTGAAGTACAAAAAGTGTATCAGTCAACAGCACACTTAAGAACTGAGCTTAAAAATTTAGATGATATTGTTGACATCCATAGAGATGAAATAGATGATAAATTGAGAAAATTGGAATTTGAAATAGCAACCATACGTAAAAGTAACTCATAACCTTTGATGATGGAAAATAAAAAAGATATAGTAGAAGAATTACACAAACCTGCTCGTCGTAATTACACACGTCGAAAATATGATATACGAGATCTAGATGAAACATGGCAAGCTGATCTTGTGGAAATGATACCGTATGCACATAAAAACAAATGTTACAAGTATCTTCTTACTGTCATTGATGTGTTTTCTAAGTTTGCTTGGACGGTATCAGTGAAAAGTAAAACTGGAAAAAATGTATCTGAAGCTATGAAATTTATATTAAAAAAAGGACGAATACCTAAAAATTTACAAACTGATCGAGGAAAAGAATTTTATAATAAAGAATTTGAAAGTTTAATGCTAAAATATAATATAAATCTATATTCATCCTATAGCAAACTCAAAGCCTCAATTTGTGAACGTTTTAATCGTACATTAAAAAACAAAATGTGGAAAAACTTTAGTTTACAAGGCAGTTATAAATGGATAGATATTTTGCAAGACCTAACTTTACAGTATAATAATACTAAGCACCGAACGATTGGTATGAAGCCCGCAGATGTTAATTCTACAACAGTTAATAAAGTTTATAATCGTTTATGCATTCATCAGAAAACCTCTAAACGTCCTTGTAGGCGTGCAAAATTTAAACTTGGTGATAAAGTTCGAATAAGTAAAAATAAAACTGTTTTCGAGAAAGGATATACACCAAACTGGTCTACAGAAATTTTTACAATAAATAAAGTATTACCTACATCACCATTTACATATCATTTGAAAGATTATCAAGATAAACCAATCGCTGGCGGATTCTATGAAGAAGAACTTATGAAGACTAAATATCCTGATATTTACTTAGTAGAAAAAATTATAAAAAAACATGGCGATAAAATTTATGTAAAATGGTTAGGTTTTGATAAGTCTCATAATAGTTGGATAAAAAAAAGTGATTTATGAATAAATAAAATTGTAAATAAGATGAACTAATTGTTTTTATTTAATACCTATTTCCTTACATTTTTTTACAAGAATTGGATGCAAAATTTCATTAACTTTATCAATTCTTCTCCTAAAACGTTCTCTGTCACGAGCAATTTGTTCCCATTCTCCACACCGAGCTTTATGATATGCAAACCTCCACGCATGCATTACATGAACAGTTAGCTTTTCATCAAAATGTACATTCTTTTTAACACGCATTGGACACCTAAAATAATAAATTTCTATATTACATATGTAGAATATTTACTATAAATTAATATATAAATTACTATTATACAAAAAAATATACTCACTTATTATTTATTTTATAATGACCCCATGCTAAAGTATCTATATTATTGTCTTGAACATATCTTTTATCATCATATGGACTTAAGGCAATCTTTAACTGCTTTATAGTTTCTACATTATGGAGTCGGGATCTTATGGAATACTGTTGTCGTTTTTTAATAGATAAATTTTGCAAACAATCTACAAAATCATCAAACTTTATAGTTTTTTAACAACTGAAACCTTAATACCTTTTATTTTTTCATATGATCTTGACCATAAACGCGAGTACTGTACATTTTACTTCTTAAGCCAACGAATTCTGTAAGAATCTGACCATTACACTCATCTTTCATAAGACCAACAATTTTTTTATTTGCATGAGGCATATTAAAGATGTTTTCACTGGGATAGTCTGAAGTATCAAACTTTGAGAGATTTTTTTTCATATCAGCATAAAAATCATCACATTCAACAGCATAAATCAAGCTGTCTGTGTCTGTATAAAGAAGCTTACAATTTTCTTTATACATTTTTTTCATATAACTATAATGAAAATCATAAATCAGAGTTTTAAAAATGTCTAAAACTGAAAGTCCAACGTAAATTGGTTTATCTAACAAAACTTCAACTTTTTTAAGCTGGATAGCTACTAAATTTTCATCAAAAATACTAATACTATGAAAAAGGGGACTTGATATTTGTGCTTCTACGCCATACCTTCCAGCCCATTTAGTTGATAGCTTGACATCAACACGTTTTCTTACATTCTCCATAGTTTTACCATATACAGCATTATTCATCAATTTGAAAAAGTTTTTTTCAAAATCAGTTCTTGCTAACGCTCTCATATTACTATTTAAATTGATGTAAGACTTAAGCCATGGAGATTGTTTAAATTTCAATACTTTATGAATTTTAACAAGCTGAAGTCCATTTTTGACAGCTTGTTTAAGTGATCGATAGTGTATAACATAATTTTTTTTATACGAAAGTGTAGCCAAAAGTTTTTCCTGTTTTCATCCCGGTGGTTTTGCTTGCTCAGGACAAAAAGGTAAGTCGTTATGAATGTCATGTATTTCTGAAGGATATTCTAAATCTACTTCTAAAATGTACTCGTAAGGTGCATCATCATCTATGAAAAAATCTAAATTTTCACAGTCGTCTATCCACTCAAAGGAATCATAAGGGAGACATTGAGTCATTGCCCAACCATATAAATTATTAGCATCTAAATATATTAGATATGTATTTTCTTTATTTTTATCATAATTTTCAGTCATATATTTATGATTTGCAGCTGCGTAGCGATGAGAGCACTGACTTAATCCACCTCTTATACCTCTTTCTATGAATAAAATCATATCTATATCAGTTAATAATTTTAATTGTATGCCAGTATACTTTAGCATTGCATCCCATGCAAATCCTGGAGTAGTATAATAATGAGCTGGATCTAAACCATATACGTTTATACTTTGATCATGAAAATTTTCAAAAACATCAGCTAATAATAAAACATCTGTCTTCATATAAAGATCTGAATATTCTCCAAGGGTATGAATACTAAAGGTATTCCATACTTTTTGTGTAACTTTTCAGTCTCCTCGTAGGGACTTTAATTTTTTACATAGCACGTATCACGAATTTATAAGTTATTCATTTTTCTAAGACATTCTCAGCTATTGAACTTTAACTTTTCAGTCTCTCTGTAGGGACTTTAATTTTTTTCATAACACGTATCATGAATTTATAAGTTACTTTAAAATTTCTTACTTTAATGAATTCATATTTTTTTCTAAGATATTCTCAGCTGTTGAACTTTAACTTTTCAGTCTCTTCTTAGGGACTTTAATTTTTTACATAGCACGTATCGTGAATTTATAAATTATTAATTTTTCTAAGACATTCTCAGCTATTAAACTTTAACTTTTCAGTCTCTTTGTAGGCACTTTAATTTTTCTCATAACACGTATCATGAATTTATAAGTTACTTTAAAATTTCTTACTGTAATGAATTCATATTTTTTCTAAGATATTCTCAGCTGTTGAACTTTAACTTTTCAGTCTCTTCTTAGGAACTTTAATTTTTTACATAGCACGTATCGTGAATTTATAAATTATTAATTTTTTCTAAGACATTCTCAGCTATTAAACTTTAACTTTTCAGTCTCTTTGTAGGGACTTTAATTTTTTCACAGCACGTATCATGAATTTATAAGTTACTTTAAAATTTCTTACTTTAATGAATTCATATTTTTTTCTAAGATATTCTCAGCTGTTGAACTTTAACTTTTCAGTCTCTTCTTAGGCACTTTAATTTTTTACATAGCACGTATCATGAATTTATAATTTATTTTCACATCTCTTACTTTAACTTTTTCACATATAATGAGTTCATATTTTTTTTCTAAGATTTTCTCAGCTATTGTACTTTAACTTTTCAATCTCTCCGTAGGGACTTTAATTTTTACATTGCATGTATTATGAATTAATAAGTTATTATCACATCTTTCACTCTAACTTTTAACACTATTATATTAACTCTACTTTTTTTCTTGAATAATATTCAAATAATGTTATCTACATTTCCAGTATATAACTTATCATGGAACTAATTGTAGATACACAAGGTTTTAAAGATAACAACGGCAATTTTATATTTAAAGAAATTGCTTATATAGATCCTAATGCGTTAAATCCGGTGCCGTACGTTGCGACATTTCAACCACCCTGTGATTGGAGTGATTTAGACCAGAATGTAAAAATTTTAAATAGATATTTACAATCCAATCTGCACGGAATTCATTGGGAACACGGAGAGGTGCCGTATTCATACCTGTCAACGGCTTTCGACAAATTGAAAGAAAAAGCGCAGGGGTCGTTATTAACAATTTGGGTCAAAGGTGAACAGAAAAAACACTGGCTGCAACCCTATTTCGATAATATAAGAAACTTGGAGGATTTGGGTTGTCCATCTATAAGAACTCCTGGATTTATACGACCGCTAGCCTGCATTAATCATTGTCCCGGGTGGAAACAGAATTGTTCAGTTGAAATAGTTTGCGCTTTATACCGCTGGGTGGAAGACTTGAGAGAGCAATATTCAACCCCTGAAAGTTCTGATACGTCAGAATAAATAAGTAAGTAATTCTATAAAAAAAAAATATAAATAATAATTTATCATTTCTTTTTTCAGTCATGGACCTCATAAATGAAGCAGCGAGAAGTCCATCATACCTGCCCACAAAACGACTACGGGACTTGGAGCTAAATAAACAGTATAAGATAACCTCATTAAAAAAGGTATCCACTAAATACGGCTTAAAAATTGTTCTTGAATTAGACAGTAGTTTTGACATTTTCCTTCCAAGTAAAGTTAATTCTTTATTACTGGAGAAGCCAGAAGCGCTTCTCAACATAGAGTCAGAATTAGTTAATAGAGAAGTCTTCGTCAAATCTTTAGGTGGATGCCTTCTAGAATTTATATAATTATAAGTTTTTAGATAATTTTCTCTTTAACTTTAATTTTAAATTTTCAAAGTTATTTGCTAAATTGTAATACTTTTTAATTAAGATGTTCACTAGTTTCTAAATATATTTTTATAGTAAAAAGATTAATTTGAAACTTTTTATACTCGTAGATTAAGATGTATTCTACTATGTATTACTTTTAAACTTTTTTAAATAAATATGAAAAAGCTTTTTTAAATAAATATGAAATAATCTTACATATCTTTTTTATTTTCCCTTAAAGTTTCCACATCCCAATGTCCTCTATGAAATATTTATTCTTATAATAGAAAATTTTCCTTAAAAACTAACTTGTTTAAATATTTTAAAGTTTCTTTTGAATTTAAAAATAGTCATTTGATATTGTTAATATAAATTTCATTGAATTGCTCATCATTAACTTTTTAAAATTTCTATGAACTTATAAAATATCTTTGTAGAATCTTATACAATATAAAATATACTGATTGAATATACTAAGATAAAATATACTTATAAAATATAAGACTACTTATAATTAACAAATTTAAACACTATATGAATATTATAAAAATATTCTATATTCACTTACAACATAACATCACATGAGGGCCCCATGCCCCCTGCAACATGACATACGTATGCATTTTATCGATGGAGTAAATGTTCAATGCGCCCTCTACCGGGCCTCTCGCATGGTGACTTTGCACCCTACCTTACCGACGGACGGTAAGTAGTGCTCGGTGGGTAAGTGGTGCGGGAGCCGCTCTGGCGCGGTAGCCGCGCTGCCCCTACTACTACAACCTTTTTAAAGTGCCATGTAACGATTGCAACGTAACATATAAAGTATAGTTCTCGGCTGGTAATCCGGAGCAAAAGTTTCGACACACTCTTGTCTGACACGCGTGTTTTGTTATGTTGGGCGAGACAAGAACTTTTTGATAGGATGGTAAGGTAAAATAGCCATTACTGGGGCACTTACGACCACCTAACTCTTATACATATGTTTAGATAAGGTAATATCGATGTTAATGAGTTCAAAATGATGTAGTTTTTATTTGTGCAACGTTTCGGTAGCTAATTCGCTACCCTTATTAAGCACTGAAATTTATTAATACAAAATAGATACAAGGTCACAAATAAACAAAAAAAGTATAACATACAATGTCCAAACTGCACGTCGAGCTTACCTAAAGATTTCTGTTAAATAATTAACACCGTCATATACAAAATACTACATACATTCTTCGTTCTGATCAAAGAAAATAATAGAATTATGACTGATTGGTATCATAAACCAACTTTCCCGGGCAGATTTTTAAACTTTAATTCACATCATTCGATTTCTCAGAAAAGAGCAATGGTATACAATCTAGTAGATAGGGCGATTTTACTTTCACACAAAAAGTTTTGGGAAAAAAACATCAGTCTGGTTAGGGATTTCTTAATCATTAATAATTACCCAAATAATTTTATTGAATATTATTTGAATAAGAGATTGAACAGAATCAAATTTAACAATAATAATAATAATAACAATAAAGAGTATACAAGGAAAGCATTATTAAACCTACCATATATTCCAGACACCTTTGAAGAGATCTCTAATAATTTAAGAAAGTATAGCATAAAAACGGTACCACAAATCAACAATAATCTTAGCAAAATAATAGTAAGAGGAAAAGATAAGCAAGATAAAAATGAAAATACTAACATTGTTTACAAGATTTCCTGTAAAGAGTGTAATGCGTGTTATATAGGAGAAAGTAAACGTATGCTTGGCACAAGAATTAAGGAACATATTGAAAATACTAAGAAAGATGATGTCAAAAAATTCGTAATTAACAATCATATTAAAAAATGTAAACACGAATTTGATTTTGATGACACAGAAATATTAGATACTGAAAGCTGTTGGAAAAAAAGAATAATCTCAGAAATGGTAAACATAAAATTACAAGATAACCCAATAAATATAAAAGAAGATACACAAAATTTAAGCAGTCACTATTCACAACTTTTATACAAAATAAGGGAAATCAGATAGAAAATGAATATAATTGTTACTATTGATTTGTTAGATATATTATAAGCATGATTGTAATATTGTCACTCGGGGCACTGCGTATCTGCGTGCGCATGATTTTGGGTAGTAGTGCGAGTGCAAAGGTGTAGTGACCTGCAGTGGACCGTGAGATTTGAAATGAGTTTCTGTGTGTGTAAAAAAGGAAAAAATTTTTTTAAGGTTTGACGATGTATTTTATTATTTTATAATAGTATTGACCTTTGTTTTAATAAAATAGGACTTTTAACAGAAAATTCTTCTATTATTTATTTAATTAATAGTCAAACAAGTTTTATAGATTATGACTGCAATGTACTGGGTAAATTGCTTTGTGATTCTTAGTTATTGACATCAGTATATTAGCTGCCATAATTTTAAATAGTATATCAGACAGCTACTTGTTTACGTTCCTTTTATTTACTTTGACTGTCTTTGCTTCTCTTCTGTGTTAATTTATTAAATTGTTGTGTTATTTTTATTAATTTATTACTGTGTCGTCCTAATTTATTCGATTTACGAAGGCGGAAATGTTTTCGTTAACATTTAGATTGTTTTTACCTAAAAAATCAGGTAACAATTATATTTATTTGAGGCTGATCTCTGTGCAAAGGTTTTATATATTTCACATTATTGGCTCTATTTTTGCAGAACGAAGAATGTATGTAGTATTTTGTATATGACGGTGTTAATTATTTAACAGAAATCTTTAGGTAAGCTCGACGTGCAGTTTGGATATTGTATGTTATACTTTTTTGTTTATTCGTGACCTTGTATCTATTTTGTATTAATAAATTTCAGTGCTTGATAAGGGTAGCGAATCAGCTACCGAAACGTTGCACAAATAAAAACTACATCATTTTGAACTCATTAACATCGATATTACCTTATCTAAATATTTGGAAAATGAGTGATCAACGAAACAAATTTGGATCTTATACATATGATTTAAGAATAATGAATAGTTTGTTATTTGCGAAATAAAAATTGCAACAGATAGTTTATACTTCGTTTAATTGATTTCGGGAATAAAAGAATGTTGTTAAAATGTTATAAAAGTTAAAAAAAATACATTTATACCACTCTAACCTCAAAATCACAACTTTGGTATGATTTTTTGGCTCTCGTGGTATAGAATACCGTTCGAAACGAGTGCGGAAGTAAATCGCCACCTTCCGCACCAGTGTCGAAATATACTATTAATATGTAGTCTATTAACCATTTAGTGGAAGACGATTTTTCGAGATACACCATAAAGTGGGACAAATAAAGCCAATACTGGGACAATGTTAATCTTATGGATTAATCAAACTTCATCCTAAAGTGGTACAGACTGCCAATAGTGGAGCAATTTAAGGTTATAGTAGTGAATACGTAATACCCGATTATAATAAGTTATCAACGTTCTACAAATACTTGGCCACATACATTAAGTAAAAAAACAAGGGTTTGATAAGGCACTATAAATATTTATGTCAAAATCAAGGCAAAAGATACTATGTAAATACAGTGCCAGTAGGTGAGCTATGTCACTCCGGGGCCACTTGCCCTCTGAGCTGGCGCTCGGTCGGTAAGGTAGGGCGCTACATTGACGGCGGTCGGTATTGCAGGGATGGCAATAACCATCTACCCTACCGACCGAACGCTCTACCTTATCAGCAGAGCAGACTACATTATCACTAACCCAACTCTACCTTACCGGCAGAATGCCCTACCTCATCAACAGAGCAGATTGCATTATCAGGGAGGGCACTAACACAACTCTACCTTACCGGCAGAATGCTCTACCTTATCAACAGAGCAGACTGCATTATCACCCCACTCTACCTTACCGGCAGAGCAGTCTACCTTGTCAACAGTCGGTAACCCAACTCTACCTTACCGGCAGAGCAGTCTACCTTGTCAACAGTCGGTAACCCAACTCTACCTTACCGGCAGAGCAGTCTACCTTGCCACACATTATCATATATGCTGGCCGATTTTAATCTTTTATAATTGTCACGTTCAGGCATAAAATTTGTATTCGTGGAATACTTTTGAGAATATTTTTTCCATTTTGAATCCTCTTTTTTCTCCTGCTCAACGAGAGGAGTGTAAGCGTTTGAACTTGAGTTTTGACCCATCTTCTTCGACGTCAGGGACACGAATGAATTATCTACTCCCAATCCATAGATGTCTTGCAATTTTCGTAGAATTTTTTCAGTAGTTTTACGTTATGAAGTGCGCAGTTGGTTTTGTAGGCACCCTCGTGGTGTGGACAAACTGGCACAAACCTAATCTTGTCCAGCGGTGGAAAACCCATCTCCGAAACATCATGAACGTTGAATTTGAAACGTTCGAGCCATTTTCTCTTGATAGAGCCCATAATAAGTACTTGAGTAGCATCGTGTAGACATTCTCGAAGAACGCTTTCGATGTCGGTGTAGGGACGGTCTCCTGAATTCCAAGAAATGCCATGATAGAACTGCTTCAACCATCTATTTTCGCCCTTATACTTTTCGGTGAGACGTTTCCAAGGAAAAGGTTCCTTGAAGAGAAAGATCAGAGGTTGGTCGTCATCATCCAATGGAACTATTGCCAGTTCTTTCAAAACGAAATCATTACCAGGCTGTTTGAAGCCCTGCATATCGACGATGTACTTCATAGCGTCACCAGAGTCGGGACTATACTGAACGTGGTATTGGTTCCAGCTGGAAAATTATCTCTCGGAAATTTAGACGAGTTTCTTCACGTCTCCGCTAACAGGATTGGACTCGACAATGCGATCGTGTTAAATGAGACAGTAAGCCGATGTTACAGCGGGAAAATTGTCTCTCGTTTCAAATTCCAAATGAACGTCTACGGGTGCACTCTTCAGAGATTCGTTCTGCTTGGAGCAATCGATGACGATGAGTGGCGCATAAGTGAGGAAATTGATTTTTTTCAACATAGGCTCGGAATCTTTACCAGTATGACTTCTGAAAATTGGCATACATATCGTACAGCACGGCATACTGATTACGTGTCACATATAGATTGAGATTTCCATATGGATAGTATTGTGAATTGAGAAAGCGTTTTACATTGCTGATATTGCAGTGATCGAAGCGACTAGCATTCTCAGCTCTCTGACCTTTTCGATTCATCTGGAAGGCGAGAATAACGAAGCGAGGTTTCTCCAGCTGATTGGATGTTTTGACAGTCCACACGTGTTTCGATGTAGTTGGTAGAAGTGGATACTCAAACAATTCCCACGTGCGAAAACTGATGCTAATTGGCCGATCCTTTTCTATGAAGCCGAGCAAACGAATTTTGTGTTTGTCCGCGACCACAACATAGGGCACGAGCCATTCAACACGATTGAGTTCAATTTTGAATTCTTCGTATACTTAAGCATTGTCCACTATCGTTTGCTTAACGGCATTCAAATCATTCCTTGATCTGGTGAGTATGAGCTCATGCTTCGTGTTCACCACTATTTTGCGATAGTCTTCGGTAAAACCCATAAGCATACTCAGAGGAATGGATACGTCAAAGTAGTCATCATCATTACACATGTTCAACGTTTCTACAACGGTATTTATACACAAGATATATGGTCGAGCCAACCAGCATTCTCCATATCCAATTTGGCAGGGATTGAGCGATACCAAACCTTTCATGAGACTCGTTAAGCCTACATTTTTGCATCTGTCGATTTCGATGGCATTGATCTCGTAGCGAATTTCTTCTAACAAGTCACAGATGGCGTTGTTAACAAGCTTTGTTCTTTCTACAGCACTTCCATCAGCTTTAGTCAGTCTTCTACATACATGTAGTGAGCTATGAGACGGTAGAAGGCACAAATCTTGATACTGAATAGATATACGTATTTCATCGCTGTTGTTGAAAGAGGAAGACGTGTAGGGCTGATGCGCATGAATTTCATAGTGCGCCACCGATTCGTCAAATTCAACGGCTCTCTGAATGTTCAAAACTTCTTCCATTATTCTTTCGCATACAACAGAAAAATACACACGTTATCCTCCACCAGGATCGCGGATTCTTAATCCCAAGTTTTCTAGGAACCGAACGCTTTGACGTGTTAGAGCTTTGACTGCTCGTTGACGAGTGATCGTTGGGCGACATGACGGACTGCTTATATACCCTCTTCCTACCTTACTCCCATAAACAACACCCATCAAGCTTGCTTTATGTGAAGTCTAATTGTCACAATTCCTCCACGAAAATTCACCAAATTTCCGTCTTGATCAACTATATGCACTTGCAAATGGTCTTGACTGTGATTGGTAAATAGATGACTTACGATGGAACCTCGATTATTTTATACCCTGGTGGTACTGCTGGAAAGAATTCGTGTATCGTGTGCACTCTTCGTTCATTTATATAGGCGCCAGCTGTCACGTTGCACTCCACTCTCAGAGCATTAATTTTGAGAATTCTCATGGGTAGATCGGAACTGTGAGTGATGTTTGGTTCGAGAATGTTGAGCGAAATACAACAACTTACCTATGGAATCTTGCAGACGAAAATCGACTTGATGAGTACACTTGATTTCACTGCGTAGAGTGTTGTTATTTGGCTTTATACTGATTTGTATGCCCTTGGGGGAGAGCAATTCGCGTAAATAGCTCTCTATGTCCTCGATTTCATAAATACCAGTAGGCAAAATAGCTATCTCTTTATCCACGTAAAACCTATTATTACTCTCATCGATGTTGGGTATGGAGTTAAAAGATAAAAGTTCTACCATACCGAGAACATAGCTCTTATTTCGCGAGAGTTCAATTGGGGGAAAGTATTGCGCTTCGAGTAGCGCCGACTACCCGAAAGACTCTACGTCAGTGAATCTGCCATGATATAGAGAATGCGCAGTTCACCCTCCCCCTTATATACGTTTGAGACTGTTGCACAGAAACTGCAAGCACAAATGGCCGCAATTGTAAGTATCGAAATTCTGATACCTCTCGTGATTGTACTTGACTCTGTCAACTCCAAGGTACAGCATCAAATCGAGAGGAGGTTGAAGATCGCCAAAACTATCAAAGTATACAACGTCTTCAGCTCGTTTTCGATAAGCCACCCAATGAGTTCCAGGACCGCTTGCATCATCAAGATTAATTATGGCTGACTCGCAATAATGTGGGCCGGTAGATGGCAGTGCATTACGCATAAATACACCGCGAAAATTTAGAATTTTTAACTCTTTTGCATACTTGAGCAAATCATGATCGGTGAGAGCACGATCGGGCAGTTTTATTTTGAAGTTTTTTTTTAGACCTCTGTAAGTCTGAATACCCAGCCCCGTCTTGTCTGGTTTCAGATACAATCCATTACCTCCATTCTCCATAACCCTATTGTGTCTCTGAGTCTTCTCTAACTGCGACTTTGCAGATTGAGAATCGTTAACAGCTTTCGCGATTCCAGCAGCCCCCACCTGCAAGAGCGCCAGCAGCACTCAAACCGAGGAACGAGAAAAGGTAGAAATCGACCTACTTTTGCGGGCACTGGTAGTATTCGAGGAATAATGATGTTCTACTTACCGCCAGCTTTCTTGACTGCTTGATCGCGAGCACCCTTCAGAGCAGATTTGATGACCTTCTTGGCACATTTTTCCGAGACCATAGATTTCTTCGCCATCTTGACTGTTTTTGAGAGAAATAGATAGTTTCTTACTACCCATGCCAAATTTTCTCTTCAACTTCATGGCGTTCGTGATAGCGTATGCAGCCATTTTGTCACCTACTTCAGCGTCTCCCGAGGTAACTCTTCCCCAAGCTTTGTCCGCAAGAACTTTGTCTGCAGCGTTTCTAACTCCAATATTTTCTCGATTCTGCGAGTATACTATATCGTGCTCCTTACAGGCTTTGTCGAGAGAGTTAATTCCTGAATCACCTCTAGCCAAACGTTTCGCTAATTTGGTTCCCGGTCCACAGTACTGATAACCCGGGATGTGAAGTTCAACTGAAAGACTGTTGAGAAGTTTATTCACGAGACCAGGACTTTTCTTTCGTCTATGTACGATCATCACACGTCGGTGGTTGTCTAACGACTGATGGTGTGCGGGGTATATAAGCCTCTATTTATACACCACAGAGTCAGTCGCTATCCAGACAGCACACATGAACTTTCAAACGCAATCTCTCAAGCTCCCGGTGGTGAACTTTGACGCCATTGTGGAGGAGGAAAAGAAAACAAAGAGACATGGTGAGTTGCTTCCAGACAACATACGTGCAATATTCTGCGGTCCATCCAATTGTGGTAAGACCAACAGCTTGCTCACACTCATAACGCATCCTAATGGCCTGAGATTCGGGAACATTTACGTTTACTCGAAATCATTGAATCAGTCCAAGTACAGATTTTTAAAAAAACTTCCGCAACCGATAGATGGCGTTCAATACTTTCCCTTCAATGAACAGGACGAGGTCGTTGCACCTGACAATGCACTACCGAATTCCATTATTGTATTCGATGACATAGCATGTGAGAAGGAAGACAATGTTAGAGCGTTTTTCTGCATGGGCAGACACAAGAATGTGGATTGTTTCTATCTCTGTCAGTCGTACGCTCACATATCAAAGCATCTGGTATGAGATAACGTTAATTTGTTGGCAATATTTCGACAAGACGGTATAAATCTCAAACATGTGTACGAGGATCATGTAAATTTGGATATGGTTTTTGCCCAATTCAAAGATTTGTGCTCAAAGTGCTGTGGCGATGGAGGGCATGGATTTCTCGTGATCGACAAAGACAGGCGCATGAACGGTGGAAGGTATAGAAAGGGTTTTGACTGTTTTGCTATAAATATGGGATGGGTGTAGATGTCTACAGTCACTCGTTGAACGTTGAACTGTCAACATGTCTGAATTTCGACGAGAGAAGAATGTCCTCCACCAGCTTGTTAAAGCTAGGGACGCTATTCGACACAAATATAATTTATTGAAGCTTTCAAAGGACAATGTGAAGCGAGTGTTGGGAGAAACTTTTCAACCAATCGTTGAGCCGCTTGAAAAGCTCGTAGCCAAACAAACATTGAGTAGAGCTGTTAGACGCGATGAAAACGCGATGAAAAATCTATCAAACGCGATGAAGAGTATGATGATATGCAGGATGATACATTGCAAGCAGCTGATACATCTTTTGAATCAGCTACGAGCCATGATGAAACCGATAATAGATATTTGCAAATGCTCAGTCAAGATCGATACGTAAACAAAATTTATGGTGTACGCAAAGAGAATGGATGATTAGGGGGGGTCCAAAGTTTCGACGATTCACTATAAAATTGAAGTCAACTATAGATGTTTTTCAGTTCGACATATGGTAATGCAAATTGTTCGTAATTTCGAAATTCTAAATTACGAAAATCATATTTTCGAATTTAACAGTTCACCTACTGTCCAAAACATCGAATTTTATCAATACGATCTCAAAGCAAATATAAGCTGTTTCTAATGATTTATTTCGAAGTATCTATATTGTACCCCTATTAAAATTCTATTAATGAAATTCGATGTTTTGGACAGTAGGTGAAGTGTTACATTCGTAAATATGATTTTCGTAATTTAGAATTTCGAAATTAAGAACAATCTGTATTATCATTTGTCGAACTGAAAAACATCTATAGTTGACTTCAATTTTATAGTGAATCGTCGAAACTCTGGACCCCCTCCGGATGATTCATGATTGGTAATTCCCCTATAGTCTTGGAGGGTAGCTATATCGATGTGAACGGGGCGAAGTATGCGAAAACTGATGGTTTACTTGAATTACTCATTACGAAGCAACCCAGTGAAAGTCAGCTTACTAATGCTGATATGGAGAATTATCGAAAAATACTTGAAGCATCGTCAGCATACAAGAAACGCTACCAGAGTAATGAAAAAATTCGTGTTCACAACAGCAACAAATTCAAATACATCATTGCTCCTATGTCTGAGAAACAAGGTGCGGGTGTACTGCCACAATACAAGTTGGCAAGAATGAATACGACTATGGACTATGTGTATTGGGACGATCCGAACGAGCCGGTCGAACGCTTGAGATTACTCATAGCTGAACAATCAGCTGGCAATCCCAGTCACATGAACGAGATTCACTCGATAATTGAGGAGTTGCGCGGGGGAGAGTATATATATTAGACGAACCTTCTCTCTCTTCTCAGTATCTCAATGAGCGTCGATGTGTTCGGACGTAAACTGGAGCAAAGCTCCAGTAGAGGCCCACCTGGGGCAGGTTACAAATTCACCGCCGATGGTCAATACGACGTTGATAGCAAACGACTCTGCAACGTAGCACAGCCGAAATAGTTGAATGACGCAGTCAATTTGGACACTTTGCAAATGGAATTACACAGTGTACACGAAGTTACTGCTCGTTTACGTAGCGACCTCGATGTCTTAGAGTCAGTCGTTGACACTTACAGAGCCGATATCGATAAGAAGCTGCAAGAATTTTTCGCAGACGTTCAAGCTATAAAAGAGGCAACATACGAGCCGTGGAGCACCGAGTAAAACGACATTATGGAGCAAAAAATGAAAGTAGTGGTGGATGAGTTGCACAAGCCCGCTCGTCGCAACTATCTACGTCGAAAATACGATATTCGTGGCGTGGACGAGACGTGGCAAGCTGATCTAGTGGAAATGCAGCCATATGCGCGAGAAAACAAATGTTACAGATACATGCTCACCGTCATCGACATATTTTCCAAATACTCATGGGCAATTCCTGTGAAAAAGAAAACAGGTGAGGATGTAGCAGCAGCTATGAAGACTGTGTTGCGTGAAAGTGGTCGAGTACTAAAGAATTTCCATACCGACAGGGGAAAGGAATTCTACAACAAGAAATTCGAAACCCTCATGACAAAGTACAAGATAAATCTTTACTCGACGTACAGCAATCTCATAGCCTCCATATTTGAGCGCTTCAATCGAACTTTGAAGAATGAGATGTGGAAGAAATTCAGTCTACGTGGAAACTATAAGTGGTTGGATATCTTACCCGATTTTTTGACAGCTTACAATGAGAGAAAACACAGAACAACTAACTGGAATGAAGCCTAAAGATGTGACAAAGAACAGTAGTGTGAACCAGAAAATTGACCAGCATAAAAAGAAGCCTAAATTCCAAGTAGGGGATAAGGTACGTGTGAGCAGAGTCAAACAAGTTTTCGAAAAAGGATATACGCCAAACTGATCCACAGAGATATTTAGCATAGCAAAAGTAGCCGCTACAAACCCTGTTACTTATCATTTGAAGGATTATCGCGAACAGTCTATAAGTGGAGGTTTCTACGAAGAGGAATTACAAAAGGTTAAGTATTCTGATGTGTATCTAGTGGAAAAAATTGTGAAAAAACGTGGTAATGAAGTTTACGTTAAATGGCTGGGATTTGATAATTCCCACAACAGTTGGATTGATAAATCAAACTTGCAAAAAAAATTTTTTTTTTTTTTGGAAGTGATGAGAGCCCCAACCATCGCTCTGACCTGCGAGGTACAACCATAAGCAGCTACCTTTCCATGAACTTCCTTTTTTATTTATTTTTTTTTAATTTTTTTTATACAATATTAAATTCAACACCACTATTTTTACATGTTATAAAGTGCTTGAGTTTGTTGGCAGCCTCCGCCATGTTGTTGAACATATCTTCGTCCTTCTCCAGTGCTGAACAGACTCGGCTGGGCAGGAAGATCTGGAACTCGTCCTCCAAGTTGACAACGTACTTGGGTCCATATTTGGTCTTGACACGCCTCAATGTCATTACCATGAAGCTGTGATCGTGCTCCACGTCGGACAGCTTCTTCGTGGGTAGAAAGCCTCCACGGGCAATTTCATTAATTGCTGATAGATCCATCTAGAAAGAGGAAAAAACATGATTATTATGGGGGAAGAGAGAGAGAGAGTGTAAAGTACTTACCTCAGGTTATTCCTTAGTCCTGGATCCTAGGTCTCTTCTTCAGAGGTTCGGAGATAGATGTAGCGGAGTGCTTCTTCTGGAGCTCCTTCGAGCGACTGATGACTCCGGTTGGCTGCAGCGCCTTAAGTACCGATCTCCCACCACTTTTTGGGCCGTCGTGACCGCCCCTATGGAAGTGAGGGAGCTCGCTGATTGACTGGAGCTCGCTGACTGGTCAGAGCACGTCGAGACCTGCCCGCATACGCACTCCCCACCATTGCTCATCTCACACTCGCGGATGGAGAAGTACCCCCACGGGAGACTATCCGTCTCGCCAAGCGCCAGATGGCACTTGTCGTCGTGGGGGCTGAGCGCGATCTTCTGCTCCTTCTCCGTGCGGATGACGTGCAGGCGGGAGCGTATGCTTCGAGTACTCCAGGTCCACCTCAAGAATGTAACCCTCGTGATGGTTGTCGGGCACATCCCAGAAGTTGGGCTGCTCCACGTCCTCGACCCAACGGAAGCCTCCACAGGGGAGGGGCTGCGTCATGGCCCATCCGTAGAGGTTATTCACATCGTAGTAGAGGAGATACTTTGACTCCTCTTCAGGGTTGTAGAAGTCGCCCATGTAGCGGTTGTTGGCCTTTCCATAGCGGTTGGAGCACTGACTTACAACACCCCGGATGCCTCGCTCCACGAATAGAAGCATGTCGATGTCCGTGAGCAGTTCCAGCTCGACCTTGGTGTACTTGAGCATGGCGTCCCAAGTGAGTCCGGGGGTGGTGTAGTAGTGCGCCGGGTCGACACCGTATGCCTCCAGGCAGTTGTCTCGGAAGTTCTCAAAGACGTCGGCGAGTAGCAGCACATCCGTTTTGAGGTAGAGATCGGAGTACTCATCGAGACTCTGGATGTCGAAGGATTGCCATACCTTCTGAGGGTCCTGATAGTCTTCCTCATTGATGTCGCTGTTGTAGAGGCTGCTGTGGAAATCCTCCTTGGCTGGCAGTTCTCCCTCTTCCAGGATGTCGAGGGAGGAAACGTAGTCATAGGGGAATACTCCCTTCCTCTTCAGCAGCTCTATCTGCTCAGCAGAGTAGCTTCTCCTGAATTCTGGCTCGGCGATGTTCAGGCAGTCGAGGTAGGACGCCAACTTCTTGAGGGATGAGGTTCACTCGACCACCGAATCGCGTTGCGATCACCATGATGAAGAGGTGGGAGTCGTATCCGCTCAAGTTGGTGGTGGTACTGCAGGTTGCAGCTGTTGTGTGCCGGGCCTCTGTATCTGAAAATAAACAAAATATATTAGAAAAGAAACAAATTGCAAGGTGGTGGAAGAAAAAATTGTAAATACTTACTTTCCCGTGAGATGGCAGTGATCTCTGATCTTCTTATCGTGGCTGGTAAATGGCTTTCTGCACATGTAGCAGTGCGTAGCCTTCTTAAAGTCATCCTTCTCTCGCTGTGTGAGGTCGTCCATAGGATGAGGGGTTTTTAAGGGCATCCTTTAGCTCTTCGGCGAGCTCTCGCAGCTTGTCGATAAACCATTCCGCTGGATTCTGTCCGTCTTCTTCGTCATTCCTGTAGCTGATATAGCCGCAGCGAGTCTCGTCGAAGCTACACTTGACGTAGAAGCCCACACTGAAGGCCTCGTGCCACTGGTAGGCTCGCTAGTTGTCTGCCATAGGCTTGAGTATACACTCAAAGTCGGCGTACACAATGAATAGTACACGTTCATTGTTTTTGAAGTTCTTGAACTTAAGTATCTTTTCCTTCTTTGCGGGAAGCTTCACCTTGCACTTATCGATCTGAGCGCAGTCTGCTTCGTGAGCTTTCAATTTTTCATCGCTCCAAAAATAGTGGAGGCAGCGAGCGCAAATAAATTTTTTATCATGGCGACGTGATAATTGACTGTTTATCAATCGAGACAAATCCTTTATCCAGATGTAGTGGAATTTGGGCACTACGTCGTCATCCTGTTCTTCTTCATCATCCTCATCCCCGTAGTGGTCTTGCATGAGGAGAAGATTGACGTATTTCTCCTTCTTGTTCTTTGTCACGTGGCACGGTGACACTACGAATTTGTCATCTCTCTTCTTCAGGATATACAGGTTGATGGATACGCCATTTTGTCGCTCGAATTTTGCAATCTGCCTCGGCGACACTGGGAACTCAATGCCCTTGAAGTTCAGCTCACCTTCAAATGCCTTGTACTTGCTTACTCTACAACCATCTATGCTAGCTGGATATAGCGCCGAGAGTACAGCCCACAGGAAGCACTTATCGTCCTCGTTTTGGACGTTGATGTAGGCTTTCTTCTTTGTTATTTCGTCGGGCAGTGGGATGTATGAGTTGCCTCTCATAGGATTGAACTTATTGACGTTCACAGCCAAGTTCAAGATGGAGCGCAATGTCCAGCCGGAGTCTCGTTCCTGAAATTCCTCCATTTCGTGGAGAACGGGCTGCTCGATGTTGGCTGCGAACCACTCGCTCAGTTCGGTGGTGGTGTAGATTGGAGCGTTCTTTGTGTTGAAATGGAAAATTTCCACTGTTTCCTCGTTGCCCGTGACCTTGGTGTACTCGGCAGCGAGCACTACGTCGACCTTGAGTGCATTGTGTTCCTCGAGAGCGGTCTGTATTTTCGCAATAAAGATGACTCGAGCGTCTTCGAGGAATGCTGTTGCGTCCAGATGTTGGTGGTTACTGATAACTCCGGTCTTTATGCGGCTATCAAAGGTCGCGTTGACGTCATCCCAGCTGACTCTTGCCAAGCCTGCACCACGTATCGCAGGGAAGGCGAGCATGCTCTGTCGTGTGTTGTACAGTACAGCGATGGTCGACTCGCATTTTCGCTTCTCGTGCACGTTCATGCCTGGGGTGTGGAGAAGTCTCTCGTACGTCTCGATGTGATCAACGATTATGACGTTGGCCCATCTTTCAGCCATGTCACTGCTCACATTACCACCTCTCATCAGCTCCAATGCTTGCTGCATGAGCAAGATGGATTCACGACTATCCAATGCCATCCTAAGAAGAAGAAAATGTATTAGTAATCGAGCGATAATAAAAAAAGTATGTTGTAGAATACTCACTTGACACTTTCTCGTGATAGTAGACGTGTAGGAGAGCAGGGTATCCTGGAGAAAACTCACAGGAGAGCTCGGATCCTAGAAGTCGCGGTCGTCCTCGACCGGGTTTCTACTCTCGTAGTAGTTGGAGGTATCCTGGAGTATATCCTCTCAGGAGAGCTCGTATCCTGGACACATCGATATAATACTTTCAATGCACCTGGACGTCTTCTACTAGTTCTTGCTGCTTGCGCACACTGAACTGGAATGAGCTCTTCGGCCGGCGTCTCGCCTTTTATAGGGATTGCGGTGCATGCGCTCGACCAATCAGAGAGCTCCATCCCATTTTTCAAAGAATTCTATGGCGGTTTGAAATTGCGTCAGCCAATCAGAGAGCTCTGTGCAGGTCTCAACCTGTTAAAAGCGTTTTTCCAAGAATTCTATGCAGGTTTGAACTTGCATCAGCCAATTAGAAAGCTCCGTGCAGGTCTCAACCTGTCGAAACCGTTTTTCCAAGAATCCTATGCAGGTCAGCCAATCAGTGAGCTCCATGGGGGCGGGGCTTTCAATGGTGGGGGCAGAGCGCTCTGTACAGAGCGCTCGCGTGCGGTGGTGCGGGAAGGACCGCGAGGGTATATAAGCGGCGCATCGAGTCGAGGAGCTCATTCGTCATGGAGTACGTGGTGGACATCCAGGGATTCAAAGCCGTTGACAACGAGTTCGTCTTCAAGGAGGTGGCCATCGCTACCATCGAGGATGACTCTACACCGTGGTTGTACAGCTTCAAATCTCCGCACAGTTGGGACGAGCTACCGAGTGAGTGCAAGAACACGAATCGCTGGTTGGAGTTGAATTATCATGGCATACCCTGGAGCTCTGGCGAAATACCATACACGAAGCTGGTGGAGAGCGTACAGTATGGTTCGATAAATGCGAAGAAGGTGTACGTCAAGGGGATGGAGAAGAAGAGATGGTTGCAGAATATATTGTTAAATATGTAAGTAAATATTTACCTCATACATAATCTTTTATTTACTTTATTGAATATAACCTTGTAGGAACATATGTAACGTCGAGGAGATGGGGTGTGCTTCGCTGCAGACACTAAACCGAGAGGAGCCATATATACAGTATACCCATCATACCTTGGAACACTGCAATTGCGCCGTCCAGAACATGTTCGCATTGAAAAAGTGGATACTTGACAACAGCAGCAGCAGACCAGAGTCATCAGTGGACAGCTTCTACGTGAGCGATGACGACAACGCCGTGGATGAAGTGGATTTAAGTCAATGTAAATATCTACACGTAATGTTAAGTGGAATGTATAATTAATAAATGTAATAATGGAGAGGTAATTGTATGTGGTTGTACCTCACAGGTGGGAGCGATGGTTGGGGCTCCCACTATTTAAAAAAATAAAAAAATTGTTACTCCATGAATCTTGAATTCCCGCCTCTGTCGGATAGATGTAAATGGCGAAACGGACAAAATTTTAGGATTTATGGTATGATTATTAAAAATGAAACAAATGAAAAAAGTGAAAAAAGTGAAAAAGTGAAAAAAGTGAAAAAAGTGAAAAAAGTAAAAAAAATGAAAAAAAATGAAAATAAATAATAATTAATTATTCAACAAAATACCACCCGCCCTCACATGTGAGTGTAGGTGGTTTTTGTTGAAACACAGCCTGACTTATAGCCGGCACCGCGCCGACTCAGCAGTGGGCAGCGCGATGTCTGCTGCTCGCCACCTAGCCGAGCGCGCGGAAGTACACTTCCAGCGCGGGGAAGTCCCGGCTGCGCGACGTCTGCCGCTCGCCGCCTGGTGGAGCGCGCGGAACTCTCGGCGGAGCGGCGCGAAATTCAAATTGGGTTAAGGGGGTGTCAAACTCCATTCTGCGATTTGACCGACCCATAGGTCGGTAAGGTAGGAAGTACATACTATTGATGAAATATGACACAAGTGCCATCTCTGGAAAATCGTAATAGATTTTAACATAGATGGCGCTACATATTTCAAAAATATTAAAGATACGCGTTTTTTTATTACAAACAATTGTACGTATTTCGCGTATACGTATTTCTTTTTATAATTAATTATCCGTATTTTGCGTATACGCATTTTTATTGTTAATAATAGTGCGTATTTCACATATATACGCATATTTATTACAAATAATTTTGCGCATTTCGCCTATACGCATTTTATAATAAATAATTTGGTGTATTTCGCCGATACACATATTTTATTCTAAATAATTATGCGTATTTCGCTTATACGCTCTTTTCAGTGTTATTAATTGTGCGCATTTCGCCTATAGGCATTTTATAATAAATAATTTGGTGTATTTCGCCTATACACATGTTTTATTATAAATAATTATGCGTATTTCGCTTATACGCACTTTTCAGTGTTATTAATTGTGCGCATTTCGCCTATACGCATTTTATAATAAATAATTTGGTGTATTTCGCCTATACACATGTTTTATTATAAATAATTATGCGTATTTCGCTTATACGCACTTTTCAGTGTTAGTAATCGTGTGCATTTTGCCTACACGCATTTTATAATAAATCATTTTGTGTATTTCGACTATACACATGTTCTATTATAAACAAATGTGCGCATTTCGCCTATACACATTTCTTATAATAATGAGATGCAGATTCGTCACTTTATTATATAGTCTCAGTTATTATTGACATTTCAAAATTCAGGACGTCGCCTCGCATGATTGCAACTGCTTTCTTAAAAATTGTAGTGCACTTCGTAGGTTTTTGTGTCCCGGTGAAGGGACAGATCGGATGCGAGGTCTAGGTGTTTAGATGACCGATGATGGAGTCCGGGTTATGCGCTACATAGGTTTTTGTACCCAGGTGTTGAGACAGCTCGATTACGAGGTCTAGCTGTTCCAGGTGGCCGGTGATAGAGTGTCAGTGATGCGTTCCGAAGATTTTTGTGTCTAGATGTCGGAACAGATCGTATGCGAAATCTGAGCGTTCCAGGTGGACGATGATGGAGTTTACGTGATGCGCTCCGTAGGTTTTTGTGTCTAGAGACCAAGACAAATCGAATGCGAGGTCTAGGTGTTTCAGATGGCCGATGATGGAGTCCGGGTAGTGCGCTTCGTAGGTTTTTGAGTCCAGGTGTCGGGACAGCTCGAATGCGAGGTCTAGCTGTTCATTATGTAAGCCTAATATTATTGAAAATAGATATTTCTAATGTTTTATTTGATGCTCTAACAAAATTCAGTGGTACGGTCCATGCCATAAGATGTATGAATAATATTCAGTTTCATTAATCATGTTATCAAAAATTGAAATTATGGATTTTTCTTGATATTTCAAAAAATTGTAACTTTTTTCCCTATGCTCGGCCAGTATTGATAAAAAAGCATTTTGAAGGGTTTTCGAAGAAGAATACAAAAAAAAAATTTGTCGAATAAAGAATATTTGGCCGCAGCCTCAATATCCTTTGATGAAGGTATACTAAGAAGCAGCCAATCAGAGACTTTCAAAAAGGGTCATAAAATAAATACTGGCACACTCTACAGAAAAAATTCAAACCTTTTGCCAATCAATGTACTATACAAAAAGTTTCAAGATTTTCAGTTAAAAAATGAATAAACTTGGATTTTAACCAAAAATTGCAAAAAAATTGAATTTTCAATATTGCATAGCTTTTTTATTTTTGCAAATATCGACCTAAAATTTGAGGAACATTTTTTGTTCATAAAAACTAAAAGAAAACGAGTTTTGAGGGATTTTAAAATTTTGAGCTGCTGACTTCACGTGAAATATCCCATATACCTGAAACAACAGGAGGGTGTAACAAAATTTGAGACCAAGGGTTGAACTTCAAATGAACCTGAGTATGGTATATAAGTTGATCCGCATTTTAAAATATACACCTTCCATCATATAAACGTATAACTGCAAATTGAACATTTTAACAAAATTTGTATTATTAGAAGTATTGTCATTAATAATTACTTTGCATGATACTTGTCATGCTACTGAATGATTGGCAAAAGTAGAGCTACTATAATTTCATTGAGCTAGGCTCATAAGTTTCTTTAGCTTCTTTTCAAATTTTATGAGTTTTGTTGAAAAAAAACGGAAAAGAATTAATTTTATGTCAAGACATCTAGTTTCTTATAAATAGATAACTAAATAAACTCATGTAATTGTAATTCTTTTCTGTTATAATTAAATATGTTCGCCCATACACCTTGCCTTATAACTAATAATTGTGCGTATTTCGTCTATACGCATTTTTGCATTATAAACAACTGTGCGTATTTCGCTTATACATATTTTTGATATTGTAAATAATTGTGCGTATTTCGCTTGTACGAATTTTTTATTATAAATAATTGTGCGTATTTCGCCTATACGCATTTTTGTATGATAAATAATTGTGCCCATTTCGCATATACGCATTATTTATTATGAATAATTGTGCGTATTTCGCCTATACGCATTTTAATATTTACTATTTTTTTTATTACAAACACATGTCAATTTGAACGTAATTACGTTCGAATAAGTATTTATTTATAATCACGATTTTTACTTATAGTATAAAATTACGTGATTAGTAATACTTTAAGTTTTGACATGTCCAACACCTATTAGCCAAAAACTACGGAGCGCACCACCTAAATATTGTCACCGGCTTCCCCGAAGACCTGGACCACGTATTAGATGCGCCCTGATATCCAAACGCAAAAGACTACAAAGCGCACCACCTAGACCTCGTCATCGGCTACCCTGAACACCTGCACTGCGTATTAGATGAGCCCTGATATTTTAATGCAAAAAACCTAGACTCCATCATCGGCTACCACAAAGACCTAAACCACGCATTTGATACATTCCAACATCTAGAGACAAAAAACTACGGAGCGCACGACCTAGACATCATCATCGGATACCCCGAACACTTTGACTACGTATTAGATGCGTCCTGGGATCTAAACGCAAAAAACTTCGGAGCGCATCACCTCGACTCCATCATTGACCACCTCAAAGACCTAGACGACGCATTCGATGCTTTCAATTATCGATAAGTCACACTTCCTTATAATAGTTGTCATTTCCGTATTAGCAGGTAGCAACCGTTACCGCTATAGTATTTCTCCCTTACAATTGAAGGTGGAAGCAATGTATACTAAAATCGTGTGACGCTGTTACGTCGGTATATGCCGCTGATCCAACGATCGTATAATTGTGTAACTGTTGTAGTATGAAAAGCAACATACCGTAAAAGTATGGGTCCCTTACTAAGATTGCTAAAACCACCTTACTTATATAGTAAAGGAACTCCTATACTCCACGAGTAAGCCGTTTTAACTGTAGCAGTAAGAGTTTTCTTTCCGTGTGCACCCGCAGAAAACTGTTACTTTTTGTGGAGATATAATTCGTACCTAAAAATCAGGTGTGCCCTAAATACTGACATTAGTCTAGGCACCAGGGGGGTTTCCGTGGCCGATGGATGTCCACGCCTCCACCAAAGCTTTTCTTACGTATTTTTGTCTGCTGATTCTGAATTTCGAAGGTGGACAGTCGCCAGAATGTTAGTTTTTTGTTATTAACAATTTAATTGTTTAAACTGCGGCCAAATCAATATGATTAATTATAACTGAATCCTAACTGTCTAGAACTGTAGTAAATTGATCTAGAATTATGCACGTTTGCTCTCGAATTCGCGACTTATTGCACTAAATTTGCAATAATTCGGGTTCTAATCAAAATTTTTCAATTCTGAAAAAACGAGCATATTCTAGATCAATTTGCTACAGTTTTAGGCAGTTAGGATTCAGTTATAATTAATCATATTGATTTGGCAGCAATTTAAACAATTAAATTGTTAATAACAACAAACTAACAGTCTGGCGACGTTCCACCTTCGAAATTCAGAATCAGCAGTCAAAAATACGTAAGAAAAGCTTTGGTGGAAGTGTGGACATCCATCGGCCACGGAAACCCCCCTGGCGCCTAGACTACATCTCGAGTCTGTCGCGGGAGCGCAGACATTCAAGTATACCTTCGTCGTCCCTTCTCCGTCGTGTCCGCCTAGGTGATGTCCTCGGGAAGTGGTAGTTGCGTTGGCTGCCCTCGAGGAGAGTAGAATGATATGAAGACTTGTTGTCTTCTACAGGAGCTCTTCACCTAGGACAATACAAAATATATTAATAATGTATTAAGGAGTAGGGATGAGGATAGCAGTATCGAACTGCCAGGAACAGAGGAGTAGACCGATGGAAAGTTGGAGACTAGGTTCGGCTGTACTACAAGATAAAGTCCAAATCCGAAGTGAAATACTTACTCGAGTCTGGCACAGGAGATCAAACTATATTTATATACCTTCGCTCTCACTTCTACGATATGTTTGTCTAGCTGATGTCTTCAGGACGTGGTAGTTGTGTTGGTTGCCCTGGAGGAGAGTAGAATTATATGAAGACGTGTTGTCTTCTGCAGGAGCTCTTCACCTAGGGCAAAACAGAATATATTAATAAAGTGTTAAGCAGTATAGGAATGAGGATAGCAGTATCGACCTGCCAGAAACAGAGGGAGTAGATAGATGGAAAGTTAAGATATCTGTAGAAAATGGAAAGGGTCTTTGGAATGAAAAGTCGAAAAAGTGCATGTGCATTTCCAACTAAGACTTCATCACCCTCGCTTAAAGTTTACCAGAATGTTAACACACAATCCAATACATGTTGAGGCATTGTATATTAAATTTTAGATCTTTTCAATCAGCCAGTGTAGGCAAAATAACTTTTTTTCTTGAACATTTCTTAAAAAGAGCATACAAATTGCAATATCTCCACACTTGCTAATTATTTAGATTTGAAACTTGATAAACAATATCCCTCAGCATGTATTACATAGTGTGTGTAAAGTTTGAAATATTTGTAGAGAATGGAAAGGGATCTTTGAAATGAAAAGTCGTAAAAGCGCGTGTGCATTTCCAATGTAGACCTCCTCACCCTCGCTTAAAGTTTATGAGAATGTTTACACACAATCCAGTACATGCTGAGGCATTGTATATTAGGTTTCAGATCTACTCAATCAGCCAGTTTGGAGGAAATTACTTTTCTTTCTTAAAAATTTCCTGAAAAAGCACAAAAATTGTAATATCTCCAGACTTGCTAATTATGTAGATCTGAAACTTGATAAACCGTCCCTCAGCATGTATGCCATTATGTATGGAAAGTTTAAGATACATGTAGGGAATGGAACGGGATCTTTGGAACGAATTGTCGAAAAGCCGCATGTGCATTTGCGACAAAAACCTCCTCACACTTTCTCATAGTTTACCAGAATGTTCTCACACAATGCAATGCATGCTGAGGCATTGCATATTGAGTTTCAGATATACTCCATCAGCCAGTTTGGAGGAAATCACTTTTCTTTCTTAAAAATTTCCTGAAAAAGCACAAAAATTGCAATATCTCCAGATTTGCTATTTATGTAGATCTGAAACTTGATAAACTGTCCCTCAGCATGTATTGCACGGTGTGTGTAAAGTTTAAGATATGTTGAGAGAATGGAAAGGGATCTTTGGACTGAAAAGTCGAAAAAGCGCAAGTGCATTTCCAACTAAGACCTCCTGACCATTGCTCAAAGCTTACCAGAATGTTAACACGCAATCCAATACATGTTAAGGCATTGTATATTAAATTTTAGATCTTTTCAATCAGCCAGTGTACGGGAAATAACTTTTTTTCTTGAACATTTCTTAAAAAGAGCATACAAATTGCAATATCTCCACATTTGCTAATTATTTAGATCTGAAACTTGATAAACAATACCTCAGCATGTGTTACATAATGTGTGTAAAGTTTGAAATATTTGTAGAGAATGGAAAGGGATCTTTGAAATGAAAAGTTGAAAAAGCGCGTGTGCATTTCCAATGTAGACCTCCTCACCCTCGCTTAAAGTGTGTGAGAATGTTTACACACAATCCAGTACATACTGAGGCATTGTATATTAGGTTTCAGATCTATTCAATCAGCCAGTTTGGAGGAAATTACTTTTCTTTCTTAAAAATTTCCTGAAAAAGCACAAAAATTGCAATATCTCCAGACTTACTAATTATGTAGATCTGAAACTTGATAAACTGTCCCTCAGCATGTATTCCATTATGTATGGAAAGTTTAAGATACTTGTAGGGAATGGAAAGGGATCTTTGGAACGAAATGTCAAAAAGCCGCATGTGCATTTGCGACAAAAACCTTCTCACTCTTTCTCATAGTTTACCAGAATGTTCTCACACAATGCAATGCATGCTGAGGCACTGTATATTAAATTTAGAACTTTTCAATCAGCCAGTGTAGGGGAAATAACTTTTTTACTTGAACATTTCTTAAAAAGAGCATACAAATTGCAATATCTCCTCACTTGCTAATTATTTAGATCTTAAACTTGATAAACAGTCCCTCAGCATGTATTACATAGTGTGTGTAAAGTTTGAAATATTTGTAGAGAATGGAAAGGGATCTTTGAAATGAAAAGTCGAAAAAGCGCGTGTGCATTTCCAAGGTAGACCTCCTCATCCTCGCTTAAAGTTTATGAGAATGTTTACACACAATCCAGTACATGCTGAGGCATTGTATATTAGATTTCAGATCTACTCAATCAGCCAGTTTGGAGGAAATGACTTTTCTTGAAAATATTTTGAAAAATACACAGAAAATGCAGTATCTCCACACTTGCTGATTATTTAGATCTGTAATCTTTGGAATGAAAAGTCGAAAAAGCGCATCAAATCTACAGTTGGCCGTTGTTATTTATACGCCAGATTGCTAGATAGGTATACCTATATATACGTAAAACCTAACCTTCAATTTTCTTTAGCCGAAGAATTGACGCTTGATTAAAGAAAAAAATAGGCAAGGATTGACGCTTGACTAAAGAAATAATAGTCCCTTCCATGTCAGACTTTCAAAACAGTGATTTTTACACGTTTCTAAGTGGGTTATAGGTTATTTGTACGACAGATCTGTCGTACAAATAACAACGCCGTAAAATAAATAAATTCTTGAATGACTTACTTTTCTGTCTTACGGCGGGGCCAAGTCCAAGCGGCACGGTCCGTTGGGTGTGCACGCACACGGTGCGGTACGGACGCTATGGTCTGCGAGGTGGGCGGCTGATGCGGCGCTCCAGGCTGCGCCGTCTGCGAGCGGTCCAGGCGGCAGGCACACCGATGACACGTCGATAAGCATCAATGGATAGAGGAGGGCACAGGTGGCGAAGGTGGCGGCGGAGGTGGTGGCGGCAACACGGGACCGCCTCCCGGAGGGCCTAGGCCCAGGCATCGACGATGGACAGCTCAGCTGTGCTGCAGCCAGCAGCGCATGCGCGTACACACACACGGGCAAGGCCGCGCCGCTGGCCGCTGCCGTCGCTGCCGTCGCCGACTCGTGAATCATATGGTACAATAATCTATTTTTTTTTTTAATATTATGCATAATCATGAGTGCATTGCCCTCCGTAATGACATTATGAATCATTCTGCAAAGTTTCACGTCGATATTTTAAGGCATCTGAGAATGGCATTTGAACGAAATTTTCGTTCAAATGCCATTCTTAGACGCTTTTGAATATTGACTTGTCATTTTGCAGAATGATTAATAATGTAATTACGGAGGGCAATGCACTCATTATTTTTCATATATCGTTATATTTTTTTTTTCTATTAAAAACAATATATTTTTTGCTCGGTCGGTAAAAATTGAGTTTGACACCCCCTTAACAGCCTATATAGTATTCTGCTCTGTTGGTAGATTTGGGTCACCCTGAAATTACCATCCACTGACAAGGTAGCGCTCTACCTTACCGATCGAGTTGGTCTCCCTGCAATTACCATCCACCCGCAATGTAGCGCTCTACCTTACCGACCGGGTTGGGTTGTTGGCCTCCTGCAATTACCACTCACCGGCAATGTAGCGCTCTACCTTACCGACCGAGTGCCAGCTCAGAGGGTAACTGCGCCAGAAATGACATAGCTCACCTACTATAAAAGTGTATGTTCTCCCTACTTTGTTTACAATCTCTTTAATCTTTTTTCTTGTTTTTTCCTCGTTTTTTTTCTTTTGTTCTTCTTTCTTCTTTTGCTTGTTTTTTTTCAGCCATTGCTTCCGCCTTTCATTCGCTATAAAAATAAAAACATACACATTTATTATAATAAAGAAATAATTTGCATACACGTACGTGTAATTGAAAGGTGTAAACACTACTTTGTAACTCCTTCAAGGCCGTCTTTTGCAGAGTTTTATGCAGCCGTTGATCTGCGATTTCATCGGCTCTGATCTTTAGCCATTTTTTTTCGCTTTAACCCAGCGTCCTCCTCTGGGAGTCTTGTCTACAATTAAAAGGGCTGAAAATCACTTTTGGGACTAAGGTATAAAAATAGCCATTACTGGGACAAAGCAACAAGTGCGCCCTATACCGGGTCAGTAATAGAAATACTATTAATAATTTAATACTAGCTATATAAACCTTGATAGACAGCACGCATATCAGACAGGTAAATCGGTGGATACCGCTCTGGCTGAGGCGGTAACTTTCGTGAAAAAGGGGATGAAGAACACAGGATTGGTTTTGGCTAGTCTACTTGACGTGGACGGTGCCTTTAACCATACCACGAAGGAAAGCATTGTGAAGGGCGCCGAGGACCATCTGGTACCCAACATGGTTAGCAGATGGCTTTGGCGTATGCTTAGCTGCAGAAGAGTGAAGGCCCACTGGGGCTTGCACTCAGAAGAAAGAAAAGTAGGAAAGGGCTGTCCGCAAGGAGGAGTGCTGTCTCCTACGAGGTGGTGTTTGGTGATTGATGAACTCATCAGACTACTGAATGAGGCAGGCTTCTTTGTCCAAGCCTATGCGGACGACATCCTTATACTAGTGAAAGCCGACGACGAACACGTACTTGCAGGACTAATGCAACATGCGTTAGGCATAGTGCAAGCTTGATGTGAGTCCGTCAGGCTATCAGTGAATCCAGATAAAGTTAACATGATATTGTTCACTACCAGATACAAGGTCAAACCTATCGGGGGAGTGCATCTGGGTGGCAAACCCCTGAAACTGGTAAATGAAGCTAAGTATCTGGGAGTGACGTTAGATTCCAAACTTAATTGGGGAAAACACATAAAGTATATATGCGAGAAAGCTACCAATACCTTCTGGGCCTGCAGGAGAGCTTTTAAATTGGTGAGAAGTTTCAGCATATTCTCACTGTTAATATTATGTCTTATTGAGGATAGCTCATTGTTCTGCGTTACCTACTTTCGGAAAATCTAAATCATTTATTTATACATTTATTTTATGGTTTATGGCCATATAAATTATCATAGATATAAATGAGTTAATTTTATTTGAATAAAATGCGCTTTGTTTATAATTTTTTTTTAAATAAATTTTTTCTTCAGAAAATAAAAATTTTAATGTATTCTTTCTTTACAAAATAAAAATCTAAAGGTACAAAACCATAAAATACGGAAATAAATTTTAAATAAATTAAATAAAGAAAAAATCTTTATTTTTTAATTAAAAAATCAGATTATGTTAATTAACAAAAATATTTAATATTTTTAAAAGGAATATAAATGCGATATTTATTAGTTTTGTCATTAAATAGAATATTTTTTCCAATTTTGAAAATAGAATTTCTTTATTTATTTCTATAGTTGCTAAGATACGGTTTTCGATGAACGTAAACATCAGCTGTTTATTTTCAGAATGTGTCAACATTCTGTTATTGACTAACAGTGTATACAGTTGTGCTCATAAGTAAAAAAGAATATTTCAAAAGAAGAGTATATCAAGGAGCGCGGGAGCGCTCCGAAGGCAAGTATAGAAGAAGCCTGAGGGTCGACCGCGCTACATATACATTGAAATGGATGCCCGAGAAATTGAAATATTTACTGCAATTTTCAATCGCTTTTATATTCACCCAAATTAAAATAACAGCATGCTATTTTATCATACTGTGTTGCACAAAAAGTTTCATGTAAAAAGATGTTCTCATATTAGAGATATTAAATAGTGAACAATTTTATGTCTGGTTTCCGATTCTAAAATTTCTCCATGTTTCTCCATAAGATTCATAAACTATACATTTTTCTTCCGACAGTACATACTATAGCATTTTTGTCCGACCACATATACTAATAATGAATGAATGGCGATGACGACAGAACAGATAGAGAGAGAGAGAGAGAGAGAGAGAGAGAGAGAGAGAGAGAGAGAGAGAGAGAGAGAGAGAGAGAGAGAGAGAGAGAGAGAGAGAGAGAGAGAGAGAGAGAGAGAGAGAGAGAGAGACAGCGCCAGCGTCAGCGCCAGAGTATGTATAGGTTAAAAATAGTAGTTATTTTATTCAAAGATCTAAGAAAGCCAACTAAACTAATAAGAATGTATACCTACGTGCATCAAAGGGGCAAATAACTTTTATTAGATAAGTATTGAACAGCTAAATGTTAAATGGCTACAATCATTTTTTAAAAATTGATACTTTGTGTGAATTTTTTTATATTTACAGATTATACAAGATTGTTTTACAGTCATTGAAATTCGATTTTGAATTGACTTGGATGGTTGTACAATGTAGACAAATGCTGAAAGCCTTATTCATTCTATTTTGAATATATAATATAGCCAATAATGTTGAGGTGTTCTAATTGTGTACTGTCTGAAAAATCTAATTTTGAATTAGCAAAAATAAATGAGTGTCCTCATGACCCTGCTGGTTATTTTATTATTTATTAATGGACAAGAAAAAGTTATTTTAATACAAGAACAGACGCTTAGGAATAGAATTATATTAAAGAAGATAGTAAGAATATAGTACTACTCAAGAAATAAAAACCAAACCAATATTAGACTATGGAAGAGCAGGCAAATACTATTTATGACAATATTTTTCAAGAAATGTATCCTCAACATGAAAATTTTTCATGAGATAGAATTTTAGAAGAATATTCAAAATTTGTCTTCATATTTGACAGGACGAATAGAGGACTTGGATGTCAATGAAGAAAATGACAGTTTCATTGCTTTCAATGAATAACACATAAAACAAACAACCAAGATGTTTATTTAGACAGTATTGGATTCAAAGTACGAAAAAAGTATTATGTATTGAAGTAAGTTTTTCAAAATAAGAAAAGAAAATTGTGATTTTCATAGTTCGTCTATCTAGTTGAAAATTATATTGATACTAAAAATGTTGTGATTATTAAAAAATGACATGTAATCAGTACTTTGTGTAATAAATAAAATAAAATACCGGTATGATGTGCTGCATGAAGTGTATATATAATCAAATGTTATTGAGAACAAATAATATAGTGATTAAAAAATGACATCTAATCAGTATTTTGTGTAATATAAAAAAAATAAAATACTGGTAAAATGTGTTGCATGAAGTGTTATATCAAATTTTAAAACTTCTACTTAAAATCAGTTTGAAATGTTTTGAAAATAGAACAAGTGTGTACTAATAAATAATTATATGTTATGAGGTTCATAAACTTCATAATAAGCTTTTGCATAGAAGAAAATATTGCTGAGTGACACGTGAGGTTATAAATGTACAATATAATTTTTAGTGTTTTGTCTAATAATAAATAAAATATAGTACTGGTATGACGTGTTATATGAAGTGTTTATAATCAAATTTTAAAACTTTTATTAAAAATCAGTTTCAAATGTTTTGAGAATAGAACAAGTGTGCATTAATAAATAATTACACGTTATGAGGTTCATATACTTCATAATAAGCTTTAGCATAGAAGAAAATATTTCTGAGAGACACGTGAGGATATAAATATACAATATAATTTATGATGCCTATTTGAAATATTGGTCTGAGTCTTGGTTTAAAAAGCATCTGTCATCTTTAAAAAACTTAGTCGATAACAGTGCTGTGCTGTTGTACATATTTATTCAAGTGCAAATAAAAAAATTATGTCTAATGAACATGGAAGTACTGAAAAGAGCAAAAATGATGTGTTATTGCGAAAATTTCAAGGAATGAAAGTGCTCAGTTAATCTATTTTATGATTTTTTTACGGTAGGAGATGTCAAAATGTTTCAGAGAAGTTTTCAGTACATAATTTTCTATACAAGATTCAGATAATAATAATGTTTAATTCATCAACTGGTTGTGTTTTTAATTTTACAAGATTATGTATATGATGAAAAAAAAAAATATTATGAAAAAGAAATATGTGGATACCAAAATAATGAAACTAATTCCAGCTTTAAAATGTGCAATAGAAGGCTAAAGGTAAATTTTAGCATAATGTAATAATAATTTGTTAAAAAAACAAGAGCAAATGGATGCATAACTTGGCAAACTTTGAGCTTCGCATTTCGTAAAGGCTAGAGAATTAGGTGATTTCAGAGAAATAGATGCGAAAGAGTAGTTTTTAAAAAACTTTGTACCACCGGCTGCTATGGAAAAGGTAGTTGACATGAGAACGCAACTTCTCAGCCAACTTTGAGCTTCGAGTTTTATAAAAGCAAGAGAATCAGGTGATACAGAGATTTGAATTGTAATTCTGAGAACTTGTACTTTTTTCTTTTATTCCTTGCGATAGCTACAAAGAAAAAATATATTATTGTTATCTTTCTTAACAACTTTAAATCCTCTGTTGAAATACTAATAAAAGTTTAATGTTTTTATCCAAACAATCTTGCTCTCACCAACTGTCCAACTCTCTACAATGAACTTGACTGAAAGCTTAAATGTTTTTTTGAAACAATTATTATAAACACTTTTAATAACTATTTTTTAAAGTATTTTCTATTTGTCTATAGTCCTTTTATTTATTCTAATCTCATCTATTCAATAAGCACTCTCTACAAATGGTAATATTTTTGTTCATGACTGTACAAATAATAATATTGTTAATAAAACTTCCCACGAAAGTATAAAATAAGGCAAGTATAGAAGTTTTTTCTGTATAATCTATAAAATAATATTTATGATTTTTTAAAAGAAGTCAAATAAATACTAGTAAAAAAGTCTTTTACTTCTTTGAGTCAATGTATGCTCAACAAATTATATGTAAGTACATTCAAATTGTTCACTACAAATCAAACAAATGAAAGTTATGAAATCAATTATCGATAGTCAAGTAATGCAAACCATTCTCCGAAAAACTGTATGACTATGTTCTCAGAAATGTATTCAAATTTCTTCATTCTTCTATACAAATTAAACACAAAAAAGTACTGAAATCAATTACTTGTAGTCAAGTATCGGCCATAAGAACTTTTCGTACCTCGCGTATAAAATTACATTTTACTTAATTACATAAAGTACTACATAACGCCCAAGAGGCCCAATAGCTCACACACTCCTACAAAACTTTATAGTACCTACGTACTTTACGCCAGTGTGGGCGAAAATTTCCTTTATTAGTTTTGTTTAATGAAATAGAGAGAACGTCTGAATCGTACATGCAAGCTTTTAAACGTCTGAACATTGATCACTGAAAAGCAAAGAGCGCAATAAAAATGCAATAAGAACAAAAACAAGTTGTTTATATAGCAACGCATACACTGACAACTCTCACGACATTCTGCTAGAAGTGAAGCATCACAAGGATTCCATATCCTCCAACTCATTACTGGCCCCGAAAATACCTTTGTATTTCAGTGTACAAGGCGAACGGCCCCGAAATAGCCTAGCACACTATTTCGTGCACGGGGCAACGTGATTTATTAGGGTATTATATGATTAAAAACTAATTCTACTTGCATGCGTTTTTAACAATTTATTATTAAATACAATATATATTGTTACAAAATATCGTAAGTTTTACATTATTTTTAATATTTTCTCAATTACAACTCTTTTTCTAGTTCCTTTTAAAGACTTTAAAATTATTGGTCCCAGTGTGGAAAAAATTATCAGAAATCAACAACAGTTCCCAAAAATTACTTTTTGTATTTTATCTAGCGAAGAATCAAATTCTTTTTAAATATAAGTTTTTTGATGATTATAAATGAATATAATTATTGTTTATGGTAATTCTGTTAGGAAATTACGTCAACGCGTTTATTTGTATTCTTTCTGATAATATTATTACCAATAATATTATTAACCCCGATCCGCCTCGTCATGTTGTGCATAGTATGCACACGTAACATAAGATCACTTACATAAATTTTATTTTTCTGTTAACATGAACATCATATAATTGCTATTTAATATTCCTGCATAATAATTTGCTTCTACACAAAAATTATGGATATCACATTTCGTTATTATAAAAATGATTTACTATTATTTGTTCTTATCTAAAATTATTTTAACTATTATTTAAATTTTTCACTCACTTTAGCTACAAAATTACTAAATAAACTCATAATAAAAATTTTTCCTGTTTTTAAGCTGTACATTTAGCAACTCGCGTACCTTCAACATTTTCAGCCCCCTTCTAGTTTCACTGGCATGCTCGTACATCAAAGACATGAGCAGTGCAACATCACCGCAGTCTTCTCCCCTAATGCCGTTCCTCCCTTTCGTAAAAGAGTTAAAGACCCACGCACTCGTAATTACGGCCCCATCATCTCCGAGCGATTTGAGCCAAACGTCGCGTCTTCGCAAAGAAGCATCATCTTTTGAGATTCAAAGACAGCGCGCAAGCGTTCAGGGGGTGGGTCGAATTGACGTCGCGTCCTCTAGCCGATCACAGGTACACGCAGCTGCATTCGCGCTCCCGCTGCAAGCGCGTGGGAGTCGCGCGAGCGCTTCAGTACCAATCGCTCAAGGGGTTGTCGTGAAAGTTACGGAACCCCCGAATAGATGGCGCCACGGGGAGCAGCGAGGGTAAAATTGAGATTCGCTTCTGTATCGCTTTAACGTATTAGGTTGGGGGAATTGCGTGGATGTTTATGGACATTTTTAATATTTCAGTTTGTTAACAATATAGCTTGGTGCTGAAAATAGATAAGCAAAATAAATTACGTGTATAAATTCATAAATTTATAATTTTTACACTATATTAAGTCACAATAATCAATTTAAATCTCGTAAGCTTCAATACATGCTCAATAGTAATAAAACAAATACGTCTTATTTTCTACTGAATTCTTTAATATCTTTCCCATAAACTGTTGTTACATTTATAAGATTCCGATTTAATTTTCTAATTGTTGTTTTTGATTTTTCGTTTTTCTTTGAAATGATTTTGAAATTTTGTGAATTATATTTACTACTTCTAAATTTAATAATTTACTAATAAAAGTAACCTATTTTATTTCGGTAATATTAATTTACCTTTGCCAATCAGTGAAAGCTCTATAAGTATTATATAAAAGAGTTTAAAATTTGAAGAAATGTAGGAGTTATAGTTAGCATTACTTACAGTTATTATGAGTTGATTCCCATTAGATATTCTTTCTTGCTTATTGATGATGCCTTGCTTCACTACTTCATTGTTCTGATACTCGTTTTTATATGACACATGTAATAATACATTTAAATAGAACAGTTTTTTCAATAAAATTTAAATGGAAATTGAAAAGAAGTTTACAAGATATAGATATCAATATTTTCTTTATAATCATTTAATTATACATGTAGGGCATAAAAAAGATTATAGAAAAATTAGGAGTTAAAGAGGATATCTCACTTGAAGATACACACAACCAAACTTTATCTCAGAAGCTGCTTATTTCTTGCAGCTGATGATCGTCCATGATTCATTCAATCAAATAATTAAAAAGGTTAAAAGATTCCGTTTTTCTTTGAAATGATTTTTAAATTTTGAAAATTATATTTTCTACTTCTAAATTTAAAAATTTACTAATAAAAGTAACCTATTTTCTTTCTGTAATATCAATTTATCCGTATCTCGAGTAAAAGAACAGGAATAAGCAGATAATAAAGAACAGACTCTCGCTCTATATTTTAAACAATTTTTCGCTCTTATTTTATTACTCTTCTGCATAAAATTAGTTATACCCTAAATATACTTTTTTTATTTTATAAAACTAGAGGTAATATATCAGATAATAAAATAAGTTTGAAGAAGTCAGGAACCAGTTGATTTGCAGCAGATTTTCGGAAAAACTTTTTCCCGTCTAATAGTTGAATCTGCAACTCGTTCATGTATTCATCGAATAGTCGTAAAGATTTTATCGGTCTCTTCCAATAGAAGAAAAATGAAGTTAAAGGCTTTTTAATTTTCATCCTCATCAGCATTTTGAAAGTAAGATATGTTTCTTCAAGTGTATTAACACATTTGTAGTGATAGCCATTTATCTTATAGTTGGTTATCTAACGTTAACTATTTATCTCCTACGAAGAAAAGTTGTAAATGCACTTGAGTAAATGTATTCTGCTATTCATTGTTCTAGTATAGGCGGAAATTAAAACGCTTAAATTTTATTTTTACTTTCACTTGAAGAGATATCAAGAAAATCTTCACGATGGATAAGTAATAAATGTTTAATAGTAAAATTTTCATGCTATATATTATACTATAATCATGAATATATTTGGAATCGATGAAAGTTAATAATTAATTTAGTATTCCTGTTCTACCTTTGCATCTATTCATTCTTAAGTTCTATGATAATAATAATGTTTAAAGTATCCTTACAATGTTAACAAAATTTAACATTATAATGTTGTTATTTATTTTATTAATTTAACAAAGTCGATTTCTATATTCCATATTTATGAAATTTTATTTGCAAGATAAAAATAATATTACAAATTTTGTTATTATAAGCATTTCCACACTACAATTTTTACAAAAATCACACCCTATCAAAACATCAGATAGCCCAAAACGAATTCTAGCCGACCTGTTTACAGTCCGAAAGCATTACCAATAATTGCATTCCCCCGAACTCTCGCAATACAAACGAAAATTTATATAAAGAAGCCAGAAAGAAAAAAAGGAAAGCGGTAGGGACAAAGGCATTTCACTCAATTCTCTCGCTCAATGTAACTTTCCTTCTTTTCTCCCTCTTTCGAGCTTTACATCGCCTTCGCGGAGAGGCTATCCTCCAGCGCCAGTAGTACCAGAGGCCGTTGCGAGCGCGCGCTCCATAAAGTTCACTCTCGCTCTCTCTCTCTCTCTCTCTCTCTCTCTCTCTCTCTCTCTCTCTCTCTCTCTCGCCGGCAGCCTTCGAATCACTTTTTCCCTCGGTCCCTCTCATTCTCCCTCGGCAGTAGAGAGTTGCACAGCCCGGGCATCAATAGGAATGCCATTTGGAGGCGCTCTAAGAAACTGCTAATAGACTGCTCCTTTTTCCCGCGCGTTCGCGCACTTTCGCCGCCGTGTCGCGTGAGCCCGGAGGGAAACGGACGAATTGCGACGGCGAGAGTGTATACGTGCATGAGAAGAGAGGAGTGAGAAAGAGAGAGTGAGAGGATTGGATAATGCACGGGGAGGGCGAGGGCGAGAGAAACGAATGCGAGAAAAGATGAAACAGAGCAGCGATCGTGTTTTTTTCGTTCGATGGATTCTTGCGATCAATTTGTTTTGCGTTGCTTTTTTTTCTTCGCTTAATCTTCTTTTAACGAATGTTTCGAGTTAATGCGCGCAGCGAAGAGCGCCTTACTTCATACAAGCGGTTGAAAGTTTTAAAATAAAGTTTCTGAAATTTTGTACAATTTAAAACTTTTAAAAATTTTTTACTCGAAAATCATGAACTTTGCTTTCAATTTATTCGAAAATTATTCCAATTCTCACGTATTTAACTGGTTCAGAAAATCTCAATTGTTATTTTTATAAATCCTATATGTCTTAGACAATAGACAACAGATTCGATACCATGCCAATACATGGATCACCATAAGAACCAATTTCAATTCAAAAGTAACATAAAGATAAACTCTTACAGAATACCGTTTATTGTATCCTCATTCACCCTGGTTGTAAAAACTGCCTCGCCTCTTCGATCTGGTGCGCAAAATCCGTCCAGCCGGACGCCATAGCGCTCCGTCCCCTTTAACTCTTCCGCCGTCGATTTTTCCCCCTCATCCTCCTCCGTCCTACTTTACAAGCCACGCGTGGTTTACCGGAAAACCCCGGCCCCACACTCGTATATCCCGGGACGTAAGCCTCTGCCGGCATCGACAGGCTCGGCCATCGGGGGGGAGGACGAGGCGCGGACCATTAGCGGGATAAGGGCGAACTAGCATTCGCGCGCTCGCACACACACGCGCGACCCTTCGTTACAGCCTACGACTTTATTTTACGCCCTCCTTGCGAACGGCTCTCTCACTCACTCCTCGGATAATCCAGCCAGCTCTTCCGGCTTTCTTACGACAGTACGGAATCCGAATCCTCTCGTCTTTTTTCCCCAGCGCCCATAGGACACGGCGCGTCTATCGGAATCTCGACGGGGACGACCAACACACAACACAGCCGCGTGAGAGAGGCACGTCCCGGGAATGCCTTATGTGGGATGCCTCGAATGCGCGGCCACCCGCCCGCCCGCGGAAGAGTAAGTCGCGCCAACGAGGTACAAATGCGCCCCGCGCTACGGATCGATGTGCAGGAGTGTATATATAGCGTGTACAGGAGTGGAAGAGAGAGAGAGGGGCTATTCGGCCTCCTACGAATAAATCTCCAATTACGGGGCAACGACCGGCTAATTCCGGGATTCCTCGATGAATCTACCCCCCACTTTGAGCTAAGAAGGGCTGTTTTATTGGCTAAGCGTATAGTTGGTTAAGAACAGCCCCGCGTGCGCCCGTTCCCTGTCCAAAACAAACACGGTGCGTGTGCTTTTTGCGACCGAGAGTGCGGGTGTAATTACTTTTGGCCATTTAGCCTGGCTCTTGCATTTGTAAGACAAACATTGCTGTTAATGCTCTTACTTATAAGTATATGGTAACGATAAAATTATCAGAACCAAAAATCCTAATATAAAAAAAAAATTTATGCAACTAGTGTGTCGTCATTTTAAAAATGAAAGAAATGCAAATGATGCAACCCTGACTAATTTAGAAAGAGAGATAACGAGATAGAAATAACATAGAAAAAAGCAGATTCAGTAAGGGACAAATAATGAGAGAAAGGGAACGCGAAAGGGGAACGAATAAATTGTCTTTTATGTGCCGTCTTAGGTAACTGACAGTATATCCCTTACGATTCCTTTATTGCCGAACGTCTACGACGTCGCACGAGTCTTCGTGTCTTGCAGTGATCACGTCATGCGCCGAAGAATCGTCGGTTTACTGGGTCATTTTGCGACTCGATCTTCGACGCGCTTAAATGGCAAAATTAGCGGTTTTCTTACGGCTCCACGCGTTTACGGTGGAATAAACCGCGGCTGGTGATCAAGATGTGAAGTGTTTGCTTCATTGTTAAGATTGTATCGATTATATCTCGTGTGTAGTCATAAAGACGTTATTGTACAATTTGAAATTGAGTATTTTTAAGATCAATTATGCAATATTAAAGTTTTAAGCTTTTTCTATAAAATATGAGGAACGGTGAATTTAGTAATGGTTTTCAATATTGAAATCGGCTATTTTCGAGGTTATTTCACATCTGACAGAAATAAAGTATAATAAAAGTAATTTAATTTATTTAATTAAAATGTTGTATAAACAGATAATAATATAAACTACACAGTCGCTTTAATAGGCTAACTCGGACAACTACTATTAGTTTGATTTCAGTATAATAGAAATCCAATTATTGAAAGTGGTCAAATTAAATTGAAATTAGGAGTAGAGTTCGTCATTTGCAAACAGGCAACCTTTTATCTATAATAATTGGCATTTAATTGAATAATGATCATTAATATTGTATTAAAAGCACTATTATACATGCTAATTTATACCGGCACCGATATGATATATCTAATTCAAGTTGTGCAAAATTTGTTATGCCCGGATTAAACCATGATGCAATTGATATTGTGTTTACTTATTCAGATAAATGTTAATCGATATTATATAATACAAAACCAGTGTAATGATGCTTGAAATAAAATTTATTTCATCTAATCATATACTTTTATTATATTACAGAATATCTATACATTTGAAGATAAATATGTTAATACATTCAAAAAGCTTGGAATACATTAGAAACACATATTGAATCAAACAATAAACAAAAATAAAATATTGATGATATTAAATACAACATCAGTTTCAGTGTAGCATCTATATTAGCAAAGATTTTTACTTGATAGAGAATCTGATAAACTTTATAATTTGCCTTAGATTGAAATTAATTTATTACGTTATGCATATATATAAAAACTACTTGAATATAATAGCTTTCACCGTGTCTCAACGCAGGCATTCAATAAATGACTTCTGCTAATCATTTATTAAAAAGAAATATCACCAACAGAGCTCGAGAAAAAAGTTTGATCCCAGCCGTATTAATTGGCTACAGCAATACAAGGGACTTCGGCACTAATTCATTAGAAAAATGTATCCCACCCCGACGTCGCGCGAGACAAGAAAAGCAAAACTTTCGCAGTCGCTCTGATGGAGCTCTTCTCGCACTATACTTTCCTTTATCTCGTGCACATGCCCCCTCGTGAGTGATACAATTTAATAAGCCTTGTCGAAAATGGATCGTGATAAACGTATGGACTTTATTTGTCCACACACACGCCAGCGTCCCGCAAGAAGCATCGGCGACGCGCCCAGTATCCGCGAAACGAGCGAAAAGGAGGAAACGAAAGGCGAAAGAGAGAGAGCGAGAGAGAGCGAGGGAGACGACACGACGCTTTGTCTGCCTAAGATAGAAAAACAATATTGTTGTTTCATCGGTAAGTCCTGGCACGTCGCTGAAAGTGACGCGAGGCGAGGCGAGTCCGTCCTTCTCTCCTCCGGGCTCGCTTGCTCGCTCCTCGTACAGGGGACACAAATTGGATTATGCTCGCCGAAGCCGCGGTGGCAAGCAAAGGGGAGGAGAGAAAGAGAGAGAGAGAGAGAGAGAGAGAGAGAGAGAGAGAGAGAGAGAGCGAAACCGGGCTTAGGACGCGACGAGGACAAGAAAGATGAGAGTCAAAGGGAGAGAGAGAGAGAGAGAGAGAGAGAGAGAGAGAGAGAGAGAGAGAGAGAGAGAGAGAGAGAGAGAGAGACAGGGTGGCACGCGCGGAGAGGGTCGAAAAACGGGAAAGGAGGACGTGGTGCAAAAGAGGACGAGATATTTTTGTGACGAAATTTGCGGTACGTTGATGGAACGTGTAAGGAAAATTATAAAATTGTTGGTAGTGCTAAATTACAAAGGATTGCTTTCGCAGATATATTCCTAAAGTCATAATCTATTTAGTCCTATGTGTGTAACTTTAAATTTGATTGTGGAAGAACGTAATATATGAAAATAAAGTTTTACTGAAGTACAAAGTAGATTCTTTTCTTTGTGAACTTATTACAATAGTAGTTTATTCCCTGTTTTCTATACTTGTAAACTAAATGCTTTATCAAAAATCTATAATCTAGAAACAATATTTGAAAAACCAGTACTAGTCGATAAATATATATAGTCTACGACTTCTCTAAAACAATAAATATTTTATTCCTCTAAGAAAAACGACGCACCGTGCAGTGTATATGATATTTACTTCATTTAAAACCGACGATAATATATCCTTGGACCGTTACTAATATCGTAAGATCTTAATGAAAAAAAAAAAAAATATCAGAAGAAATATCATTTCAACAGAACACAATATTCCACCTAGGAACCATTCCGGACTCGTTCCCTAATCTACTCCTCTACCTCTCGCCTAATCAAAGAAGTCACCTCGTGCTCATCCCGGGCGTGACCTTAATACCGGCTTAGCAGGTGTCTTATTCGGCACGTCGGATCGCGGCGGCTGGCACCTCGGTCATCCGCGTATGCTCGGCTCTCCCGCCTAAGGCGCGCGTGATGGATTGATGCGCCTAGTGGCTGCGACAGCGCGCGGTCAATATGTGGGTTAACGCCGCGGCCCGGACGAATGAATTTTTTCGCCATCGTCTTCACGGAAGGATGCGCCCGAGATAAAAGTGTCTCGGAGGACGACAGCTCAATTTCGCGAAGTTTACCTTTGTGAGAGTAATAAAAGAACTGCACGTTAACTTCACTTTGGCTGTTCTACACCTTTGTCGTGAATTCTTGTCTTTGCAGAATAATATTTTATCAAAAGAAGTTTAATATCATCTTTTACGTTATTCCACGTGATATTTTAAAGTGAATGTTTTATTTCAAGGGATTTACTTTTGAATGGTATAAGTATCTGGATTAACTCTTCTTTTGAAAAATTATCTGACCTTAAGCACGCGTAAGCGTAGATGAGCTTTTAAAATTTTCACGACTTTACCAGGAGAAATTCAGATATATATATATAGGCGAACTGGAGAGGTAGTATAAAAGAGTTTCTGGAGATGTGAAATGGAGGGACAAGAGTAGTAGTGAGAGAAGTATAAGAATGAGTCAGACGGAAGAAGCGAAATAGCCGTCAAAATTTTCTTTCGACTTTTCCTTATTTTTACTTCTACTTTTTTGACTTTGCTACTTTTATCTACTTAACTATATTATCTCTGTATTTTTACAAAATTACCTTTTTAAGGGATCATTTTTATTTAAAAATCATAATAACTGTACCGTTATTCAATAAATATTAACGTTCGTTAGGTAATCTAGCATGATCGAGTTAATACTAGTACATTGTGCAACAAGAGGAGAAAATGAGCTATTTCTAGCGAGGGTGACGAGTGCTGAAAACGCCTTACCCGAGTCTGAAATAGCTTTTCATTCCTTATTACACACCGTATTTTTTTAACAGGGCCTTTTTACGTATGTGAATCGGAGAGAGGATTGGTCATTTTGAATCGTACTGCAACGCAGTTGGAAATCAAAATAATTAAAAATGTATACGCAATTAACTATGTATAAGGGAGTCAGAAATTTTCATTTCTCACCTGTTTTAGAGTAGAAATAGCCATTTCTCACCAGTTTTTCATTTCTCACCTGTTTTAGCGCAGAAATGGATATTTTTTACCACTTTCATAAAATACGCTCAAAATGCGAAATTTTTTCTCCTACTTTCATACGTGAAAAAGGCCCTATTTCATGAATTAAGAAAAACCATTTCTTTATCAACATATTAAGCTTTGGTGATTTTTTCAAATAAAATTTAAGAGATTTAACTGCAAAGAAACCCCTCTTCAATTTAAATTATGTGTAAACCTAAATAAGCGTATTACATAATTAAAAACTGCATGTAACAAATATCTCCAATATTTGTCCTATCACGGGACCACACAGCACAAAACTGCCATGAACTACGAGACAATGGGAGAACCAAAGTGACCGCGGCGCGCCGTAAGCCCTGTGTAATACAAATCCCGATCTTTGATAATACTATAGGCAATAACGGCGTGGCATCACAAAACTTTCGCCCCCATGCACCCACATAGACGCAGACACAGTGGCAACGCAAACAGCGCGCAGTGCTCCGGATCCCCGAGTCCGCGTTCAAAAATGCAGCTCTCTCTCTCTCTCTCGACGGGCCCGCAGGACAAAGACGCCCGCGGCATTCATGCCGGCTTCCTTGGTCAAATTCGCGGCGCGCAGGACCGGAGGGAGGAAGCCATTATTTCCGCGGCTCCGAATTTAACAGTAAACTCGAGCGACGGCTAGCTGCTTCTGCCGCGCGTGCATGCATACACGGACAATGGCGGTCCGGCGACGCGTGTACACACACCTACAACAGCGAGAGCTTCGCGCGTGCATGTATAATGCCACTGGTGCGCATCTATACATGCGCGGTGGCAATATCGCGGGGGGGGGGGGGCGCGGGCGCTGGGCCAGGACACTTTGGAATTGCTGGATACTTCGGCGAATATAGGCCTGACTTCCTCGCGTACAGCCCCACGGAGAACGCGAGTGTGTGTTACTCTCTCGCGTGCTCGTACACAGTACTCGAGCTCTTTCTCCGGTTGCAGACGTGCGTGCGTGCGCGCGAATATTTATCTGCATTGTTTCATCGAAAATACATAGGTGCATTATGGGTAAGTATCGAGGCGTGCCCCTTATCGCGCTTTTTGATATCGCGGCCAGCCGCGGTAGAGAGTAAAGGAAGGGGGAAGGAGCGGGAGAGTAATAACGCGGCGTGTGCGCGACCTCTGCCACCCCCTGCGAGAGAGCCTGTGCTTTATGAAACGGCGTTTTTACGAAGCCTCGCGCTTTTATTTCGCTTTCGAGATCTCGTTTTTATAGAATAATCGCTCAGGTATAGGGCTCGCAAAGGCTGCTAAACGCGCGTTTTTATGTGTAATCTTAGTGCGATTTTCAGGTTCATAAATTTGCTGTACAAAAATGTGGCTACGGAATAATGAAGCGTATTAATCAGGCGGTTCTCTAAAAGGAAAGTATTGTTTTCCCTTCGAAGATTTAGATATTTTTCATGCAAATTGTTTCTTCTGACTGAGGTGATTAATTACCGCGATTGAGTGAGTATAAAATTTATGCAGCACTTAAGCGCAGTCTACAAGGATTTGGATCGATTATGATAATTTTATTCTAAAAATATATTTTAATTAACGTATTTTGATACGATTATATCTTGCAGACATAAATTTATTTAATAATAAAAGGTTATTGAATGTCACTTTAGTATTTTATAATTTATTATACCTATAATTATAAATTAAAGAGTTTTTTAAATTCTTTATTACTATATTTTTTAAATCTTGCCAAAATTATGATAACTTTTAATAACGATATATTTATACTGAATATTAATTTACCTTCTTTCCCCGTAATTATACTTTATGCATTTCATCACAAAATTCTTAATTAATTAATACCTCCAATAAATAGTAAAGTGGTTCATTAACGTGAATGTACGAATAATTTAAAACTTTTTTCCCCCTTTGAATGCAGAAAAAAAAATATCAAAAATACACGATGTTATATTCAATGTTTTACAAATCTGTCACATTTCCTGAATGTAACGCCAAATGAATTATTGACAAGCGAACGGTGGAGGACGAGAGAATGCGCGAGCGCCGCGCGTAGGTTTGTGTAATTTTCGCGGAAAATTTTCACTGGCAAATCAAATTTTTACACAATCAAATAAAAGTTTCGGCCGCTTTTTCAGCGTTCCCATGCGTGGAAACTGTCGCGAGCATTTTCAATAATTCACGCGGCGGCATAATTGACTTTGAAGCGTCGCGTAATTTTTAACGCGAGAGCGTCGCATGACATTCGCGCGGGCGCGCGCATACACGGTAGCGAATTCACGGGGAGATATAACCTCGGCGAGTGAGAGAGAGAGAGAGAGAGAGAGAGAGAGAGAGAGAGAGAGAGAGAGAGAGAGAGAGAGAGAGAGAGAGAGAGAGAGAGAGAGAGAGAGAGAGAGAGAGAGAGAGAGAGAGAGAGAGAGAGAGAGAGAGAGAGAGAGAGAGAGAGAGCATTGCACTGCGCGCATTGCAACAGCAGCGTGAGACGAACTCGTGAATTTTGCGGACTCATCGTTTATTTACGTCGACGTCAGTATCGCGCAATTTCCAAACGTAGTAATTTTCGACCCCCTCGCCCCACCCCGACAGAATCAATAGTCGCAGTCTCGGCGCAGCATTGTTGTCGCTTAGACGCGAGTTTATAATCCTTCGATCCAGATTTAGAAGTAGTAATTAAAATGAATGCTTTCTGATATATTTCTGTTTTAATCTGCATATTATTGTAGTTACCACGTAATACTTATAAACCTTACAGAATATTGAATATATTAAATAATTATTTAATTTCTAATATTTCAATTTAAATATATTCAAATGTAAATTTATAATTAACAAACAAATTATATTTGCTGCTAATATTGTGTAATTAATTTAATTTTTATAAAATGGAAAAATATATAACAAGAAATATAATGAATATCAAACTTATTCGAATACGGCCTTCAAAAATTACATAAAAAACATCCTTTAGAAATAAAATACATTTTCATCATACTGTCATATTAACGGTCAATAAAAGGTTTAAAATAGCTTTTTCTCATCGAGTTACAAGCACAAAAACTTATTGTTCAGATACACTCTTGTAGACCCACTTCTTTGTTCTTTATCTAGGTTACTTCTTGTCCATGGTACTTTTTCATCTGAGAGACTTTCTCAATTAGGATGTTGTTGGAAAGAACTCGAAGTTAAGATGTTGTTTCGATAAACCGCGACATAAACTTGGCAGAAACTAAGTCTTCACACCATTCCTAAGTTTTTTCTTTTTTTATTTAGAAACTAGGGTTCACTTTCAAACTCTTATTTACTTTTCTAAGTTTCAAGATACTTATATTGAATATAAGTCAGATGAATATCTAATTTAATAATATTTTTTTCGTATTTTATTTAATAACTATTGTTTGCAAACTTTAATAAAACTGTAGCTAACATTACAGTCACAATTTACTGTAAAACATGAACAAATCAATTCAAATTCTCCTTTCATATTTTCAGAAGGCAAATGCTATAAATATAATTTTCTAAAATATTCAGTTTATACTTATTTCTACTTTCCAGAGACTGCATTAACAATCGATTAAAATATCAAAATTTATATGTAGAAAACTAAACTAAACCATCCATGCTCCAAGTCAACTAAACAAGTAAACAATCCAGCTGACACGAGGCCTGCCCAGCCATCGCAGCAGATACACACATTCCGCCAAAGTATGCAGACGCTGCGCGCGCGAAAGGGCAGCTCACCTCTTGGAAGATTAAATCAGATGCTCTCGCGTAGCCTCAATTACAGAACAAAACATTCCTCGACCAGCCTCCGCCTCGTTACTTCAGTCCCTCCTCCCCCATGACGCCGGTGCCAAAAAGAAGCCGTCGACGCAGCAGCAGCAGCAGCAGCAGCAGCATTTAGGGGTTAACATAATGACTCGGAGACGGCGCGAGGGCGCGTTCCAAGGTACAATTCACGGGACTTTCGAAGGAATTCGCGGGCCGATATTAACGCTGACCCGGCTCTCTCTCTCTCTCGGCACTTTCGCCAACTTGGCGACGGAGAGAGTGAGAGAGAGTGCTGTGTGTGTGTCTGCGAAAGTCTGAATACCCGCGCATTCCTGCTACAATTGCGCACCGCGAATATATCCGGCGGCCGCCGATGCCGGAATGTGCCACCCCCAAACTGTCCGCGTCGCGATTACTTATTCCTAATTGTTCCCGCGGATATATGCGCAAGTTCTTCTTCCCATTATATTAGCGGAGAGAGGAGGGCTTTCGAAATCGCGAGTGTTTGCTTATTGGAGACGGAGAGCGAGGAAGAGGGAGAGGGAAGACCCGCAGCCACCGTTAGAGTCGGCACGTGCTGCAGGGTCGTATAGAATGGTGGCGTGCAGCTCTTCATCGTATACCTAAGAGCAGAAATTGTTTTACCGTGTGCAGATTAACTTACTGAGTGACGTGCTGAGTAGCGTATACATATTTGAGATTACAACGAGAGCGAGATAAATAATTTTTTTATGACAAAAAATTATGAACTTTTAATTTTATCGTAAGCTCCCGTATGGGAAAATGCCATGTTCGCGTAGATTATTTAAAAGCATAAAAAGTAGGTATTTAGTGGATTCATTTTTTTCGTATGCTTTATTCCTACTAAAACTTATAGAAGCTGTGGATTTAAACTCTCTGCTGGGTGCGAAGCTATTTTTTTTTTACTTCTAGATATTATTAATTAAAACTTTTGTGTTAATATTTTTATGGTGAAATAATTGTAGTTACAACAAAATAAAATAAAATATTAGAATTTAATGTAAAACTAGCAATAAATTTCTTTTATGTCCACGATATTGTAATTTTTGGCATTAAATATTCTGATAACCAAGTGTTCTAAAAGCTTCGAGTTTAACCTACTTAAATTTCACTGTCGAAAAGTATGCGAAAATGTGCAATTTAAAGAAAATTTCAGCTACTTTGCCAACGATAAAGCTGAAGAAGCACATTTGTATTCCGAAAATGTACACGAGTATACAAATATACGCTCTTTGAATATACGTCTGACCGAACCCAGCTATTTTCTACTTCAGTATCGATTGACCTACTTCCAACGTAAATACATAAATTTTTATGACTTTTCGGGTATCTTAAAGTACTAAGAGCGATAAACTGATTGGATTTTAATACTTTTATCGATGCATAGTTTTATTTTAAACATGTAAGACCTACTAACAATCATAGTTTAACAAAAATGACAATTTTATTAGAATTTATGTTATATTTTTAAAAATGCATTGAGTTATTATTATTTTCAGCTGGAAATATTTTATTCATGAATTATTTAAACATTTATATAAACTATACTCGAAGAAAAATAAATGGAAGAATATGTCAGTTTACAAATTAATTGAACTTAAAATGATAACTAATTTAACTTTTTATAAAATAGGTTATCTGCAAAAAAAAGATTCCTTTTATCATCTAAAGTTTAGGCATACAGTTTGATAAAAAAATTTGTTCTTTTCTTTCAAGAATTTTTTTTTTAAAAGTGAATAGATTCTTTTTTTTTCAAGAACTTTCAACTCATTTGCCAATAAGCTACTTCACCTACCCTCAAACGATTGTATGTAAGAACCTTATCATTTTTTCATTTACAGTTTATGATAATAACAAAAACTACATATAAATTTACGATTGGAAATACGTTGTGAATTTTGTTACAGATATCAATAATGGTGGTCTTTATTGGTTTTATTTACATTCAGTAATATTAAATTAACTGTAACAACATTATTTCATATTACACCGAAAAATAAAAATGATCTTTCTGTTTTGTATGTCGGAATATAAAAAGGAAAAACATGCGAACCATTTCCCTGCTCAGTTTTACAGCAGCCTTGTACAAGGTAATTCCATTTCCATCAAACTCTTAAAAAGGCCCGAATTAATGATGAAATTTACGTGTTTACCGTGGAAACCCTAAAAACTTTGCGAAACAGCACATTATTGGCTTTAATACGAACGCCGATAAAACAGGAAAGCGCCAGTATCCGCGCGAGCGCGCGCATCCCGCGTTGATACGTCGCTCGCGCGGGCGCAGCGTGTGCGCGCCGTTTTTATTACCCGGCGTCGAACGGATTTGCAATTTTAACGAGGTCCCGCGCGTATATGAAGGAGCCTTTCGTCGTGCCAGCGCGAGCGCGCGGGTGCGATACAAGCCCCCTATTAAAATACTGCAGAGGTGTGCAGCTATAGGTGAGTGTGTACACTCCTACATATATACATGTACATATGCACGACCTGGCGAGGGGCGGGGAGGGCGAAGGGGTCGGAGAATTGGACACAATGCTACAGCGAGCGTTGAGTAGCTGGCACAGCGCGCGCAGTCGCGCATCGCGAATCGCTAATGGAATACTCTGGTCGCGCGGGGGCCGCATTGTCGAAATCAGACCGTGAAAGCCCGTTAATTCGCTCGCCATTATACGAATAATCCTTCTAATGATTTCGTTCTTCCATCAAAGTGGTACGCGCGTGAAAGAGAGAGAGGGAGAAAGAGAACGAGTAGAGCAAGCAAGCAAACGCGCTTCCAATTTCAGCCGAGCAGGATCTCGGCGGCACCAGTGCTGCACAGTTAATGTAGCTAATTTTTTATTTTCTTCCGGATTGCAGATGGAATCGATAGCGGCGACGCCGGCAGTTGATCGCATTAAGGGGCGTTTCCGCGAGAGACTTGCCCGGAAAGAGAGGCTGACTGAAACGTAATTTACTTTTAGATTGCCTGTTTCATGCTAAAGTCTTTTTTCTCGTGCCCCTACTACATTTGGCATTAGATTTTTTAAATCTGCTAATCTCTAAGCGGATGGTCCACTCTAAAAGAATTAACTGGGCTATTTTAAGCCAAAAAATAATGGCTCTCTTCTCGAGCTTCTTCGTTAAATTTAGAGCTGAAATGCTTGATAATTTTTGAATTAACATTTCCATTTAAATGAAAAGAGTTGACCAGTAACTGAGCGCATTACTTGATTTCGTCAATTTTAGTTTACTGCTTGGATTGAAAGCAAGTATTTTTAAAAATTTGTCAATTTCGTTTAATTTTTCTGTCGAGTTACCACCTCAAGCTACTGCTAATTCGGAAACATTATTGCCCATGTTACTCAGATAATTCTCTAGCACTAAGCGCGGGCAGCGAGAGGGGCTTATATCGAAAAATTCTTGGAGTGCCCAGACTCTAAGCACGAGGTACCATGAAACAAAGACTTTATATACACACATGCACCTTTTTAATGTGCACAAAAATATTAAAAAAAATAACATGTATAGAATAATATTGTAATTTTTTTTTTAATTTAAGCCTGCATATTAGTAAGTATATCAACGCGAAATTTCGTTTTAATTTTGAAATTTAAATTGAGCAATGAATGCTACTATAAGATATAGAGTTAAGAAATAATAATTAAAGTTTGAACCCTAATTCAAAAATTTACTTTATTGCCATCTCTACTATAATGGTCATTGCAAAAGTGGTGTCTGCTTCTCTCATTTACTTTATTCCCACTTATGTGGGAATAAAGTAAATTAGCGCGAATAAAGTAACATAGTCTAATTTTTTACGTTTATGGTGAATTGGGTTAAAACTAACAAAATTATAACACATAAATACAAAATAACTTTTCTAATCTATGAAATGGCCACAGTGGAGATGGGAATAAAGTACTATATGTAACACGGGACTAAAGTCGATCATTCCTTTAGGTGATCACCTCGCTTCGCTACGCTTGCTCGGGCAGTGAACTCACCCGCGAGAATAATCTGTGACTTTAGTCTCTTGTTACATAATGTACTATTATTGGAATTAAGTATGTTATTTCGTAGAAATGGCATGTTCTTGTTTGTGCACATAAGGATTGTGCACATATTTATTGTGCACAGATAGCATTGGTACAGATCTATATATATAGATATATGCCAATGTTAAAGTGTGCACAATTAATATGTGCACAATCAGTATGGGCATAAACAAGAACACGTCGTAGAAATTAGCTAAAGCTCTCCAATTTCATTATTATTCTATTAATTATATATATTAATTCGGACAAAGTACTCACCCCAATAACCTTGAAACAACTGGGCATAGCAACGTTGCCCTTTCGCTGTCATGGCACTGGAATTAAGCTACGTCAGTGGCAGCGGTGCCGGAAGGGGTGAGTGGGCGGGCGAGAAGTTGCGTCGAAAAATTCTTGGAGTGCTCAGGCTGTAAAAGCCAGAAGCGAGAAAATGAAGTCACGGTATGTGCGCGCGCCCCTCGGCTCCGCGCACATACTCACACAGGTTACGCAAAAATATTCGTCTCGCTAACTTTTTAAGTTCCTCGCGTAGCTACATGCGTGCTCAGGTGCGCCTGGAAAATCTTTGCTACTTGAGCTTTATTTTAATTATGTAATTTAAGGTGAATTTGCCTTCTTAATTTATTAACGCAGACGGGAGAATGAAAAAAAAAATAATAGTGCAAAACTGATGCTTTCTATTTCTTAGTCGAAGGAAAAATTAAATTTTTAAATAGATCAAAGAACTAGGTTATTTAAAAAATATTTAACATTAAAATAAATTATACATCAGGAAATCTTATAATATTTCTAAAATTGATTCATTTTTTCGTTTTAATTAAATGTGGACTTAAAAAGTTTTGTTTTTATTAAACTTTTGCGTAATATAATAAAATGAATTAAATTTTAAAAACATAATAAATTTTGAGGATGTCATTAAAAACCGTTGCCAATTTTTTGGTATGTGGATTCTTACAAACTTAATTCACTGATACCTTATATTTTAATTTGTAATTGCAATTATTAACACTTTTAAACACCAACATTTATTTGTAGGAAAATCCGTTGCAAAATTAGAATTAAAAATACAAACAATTAAAAAAGTGATTTATTTTTAAGTATAGAAATTAGGAAAGGAGAAATTCGGATTTATAATTTTAATGATGGTCAGAAATTCGGAATGATATTTTCATTGATAGGAAAGAATTCGGAAAGAAAAAATTTAGATGGCTAAAAGTTCGGAAAATAATTTTTTGGATGTCCAAAGTTCAAAAAAGAAATGTTCGGAATGTCAAATTTCGGAGAAGAAAAATTTGGAAAGGAAGAACATTTATGGATAAAAATTCGGAAAACATGGAAATCTATGGATAACCATTCAGAAAATGAATATTTTCAATTTTGCGAGCGTAAAATGCAATATTAGACGTTCATGTATATCTATAATTATATTTGTTACAGTTATACTCACTATATATAGTGCCTATAGACATAAAGCACAATGTTATGTCCAAGAGGCGAGCATGATTTTCCTTCATATTAAGTATAAAGTACAATTTTTGACTAGATAAAAAGTGAATGTTTTGACTAGTAGGAATAAAGTAGCAGAAAAAAGTCAAAAAGTGTACTTTACACTTAACACGAAGGAAAATCACGATGGCCTCTTGGACATAACATTGTGCTTTATGCCTATAGCGAATATAACTATAGCAAATATAACTATAGATATACATGATCACCTAATATTGCATTTTATGCTCGCAAAATTGCAAATACTCATTTTCCGAATTGCTATTCACAGATTTTCCGAAATTTTATCCATAGGCTGATTTCATTCAAATTCAGGCAGGCTGTCATAGATCGAATTTTTTTCGCCTAAAAACTATAAAACTGTATTCTAAATCATATTTAAAAAGACACGTGTCTCGAGATTTTGCTTAAAATTTTTTTTTTACTCCATAGCCTAATCAATATTAGACGCAAAAATACCCTGGTAGAGATTTGTCTATTACGAAATGGGAAGAAAGTCAGTAAATAGCTAGAATAAATGGCTAATTAATGGCCATGTTGAAACGATTTTTTCCCTATTATTCGCTCATTTAATAGATTGGAAATAGAATGGCTTAACCTCAAAATATTCAATTTAAATTTACTCATAGACTTGACGTTACATTTAAGCGCTTTCAATCGTAATAGATAACTTAGAAAAATGTAAACAATAAACACAGACTAAAAAATCATTTACAGCACTGCTTTTTCAGATATTAACTGAAACACGTATTTTTCTATTAGATTCTGTCTCTCTCACACCTCGTCATAACAACAAGCCTTCTACTAGCCATTTTCTAACTAAAAACCGCTGCCAATTCATTGGCATGTAGCTTCCTCCAAATTTATGTATCGTTCCTATATGTATAGTATATATTTTAAATATAAAATATGTTTATTCATTATACTTTTTGCTTCCTCCTAAAGGAAGTTTTGTGATAGTAAATTTTTGAGTTGTTGTAAAAACATGTTGCAATTGTGTTTCGAGGTGTTAGGAATCAAAATACATGGTTTTTGAAAAATGTCTGTATGGATGTGTGTGTGTGTGTGTGTGTTTGTGTGTGTGTGTGTGTGTGTACGCCTGGATCTCAGCTTCTACTCGGTCGATTTTGACCGGACAGGTCTCATTTTTTCTGTTTTTTTTTTCGTGTGATGGCGGGTCAAAAATCCATTTTTTGATTGGGGCGATGCGTTTTTGTTTTTTTTTTTCAAATTTTCCATTTTCTCAAAACTGTTTTTTGATTTTTTTTTTATGATAGGATCGAGTTATTCGAATCTGATGGGTAGCATTCGAAAGAGAATTAAAATACCTATATTTTCTAAAAAAAAAGTTTCTAGCTATCACGGTTCTTTTGTTATTAACAAAAACGTGTTTTTTTTAGAAGCTTATAACTCCTAAACTTAACGGTCAATTTTTTTGAGAAAAATCATGATAATACAGAATATAAATAGCTATAATCTGTTAAAATTTGAATACATTCTGTAGGCTAGATTTTGAGTAAAAAATTGAAAAATGAAAAAAATCAGTTTTGTATGTCCAACAATTACAAGAGTAAAATTGACTTAATGGCTTCAAAATTCCTTTTAGAGGTAGATTTTGTATAGTTCTCGGTCGAGTTCTTTAGGCAAAATGATTGGTCCATAAATTTCAGAGATATTTGAGGTTAAAAATTTTTTGATATTTTTTTAAAATCGTAATTTCTCGAGAACGACTCTATGTATCTGAATTCGAAAGAGAATTAAAATACCTATATTTTCTAAAAAAATTAATTTTCTATCGATCACGGTTCTTTAGTTATCATCAAAAACAAAAACGTGTTTTTTTTTTAAAAACTCATAACTCCAATGATTTTATCATCAGTATATTATAAAAGTATATAGCATTGGCGTCAAAATGTATTATGTTTGAATTTTCAAGATTGAATGCTTGAGTTTAAGTATTGAAAACTGATGAATAATTAAAATGGGATAAGAGTAGGTGGCGCTCCGATCGGGATAGCGTGTAGTGCAGTATGTATTCCGGCCGGGTCCAACAAGCTGTGGGTTAGTCACGAATCCCGCAGTACTGCATACACGCCTACACGGTGCGGTGCGTCGTGCGTTGTGCGTACATATAAGGGATTTTCTAGTGCTTTGATAATTTGTCGCCATATTGGAAATTATAGGAAATTATATCATAGGAAATTATGGATTAGTTTGTCCCCATATTAGGAAATATAGCAATTATCTTTTCTTCATGACATCGATATAAATTTGATATAAATAAATAATAAATATATGAATAAATTTAAAAATTAACAATTTTTAATATTCATAAATGAATTTAATTATAATTATGCAATAAATTTTTTAAAAAATTATAAATTTTGTTATTAAAAGTTAATTAAAGGAATCAACAAATTACGATTGAGGAAGCTACGGGCCAATGAATTGGCAGCGGTTTTTTTTAATGCAACCCTAAAGGCGCCTCGATGACTGCACCAACGAGTTTCGCCTATCAAAATAATTTTTGATCCTCCTGCCTGAATCAATAAAGATTCTAAAGCAGGATTTTTCATCTCTTTAAGCAGTTTATTTACCTTCCGAGAAAACTCTTGATCACTCAGTGATTTACTAAGGAGGTTGCCACTGTAACTATTGCACCTGACATGCCACAGATCCACTAAATTCCCCATTAGTACCATATTTGAAGAATTATCTGTTATTACAGCATAAATATAATTATATTTCTCTCTTGCAGGATCAATGCACTGATTGACCACATAATATAATGCTTCTCCTGTTTCACTTATACTACTAAAATTCCATGATTTTAAAAAAATATGCTTCTTATCCTCGATTTTTAATATGGCAACAACATTTTTTGTGTTTGCTGCCGAGTTTTTCCAACCATCTATTAATAGAATAGCTTCTCTTGATTCTAAAGCAAGTATATATAAACTGTTGAATTCCCACCCACCCACCGTTAGTGCGCGTGTGTGAATTTAAAAAAAGTCAAAAGTATGGGAAATGTTCATCAGCTTGTAAGTCTGCTGGAAACCGTTCGAAATGCCTCAGCTTTGGGAAATAAATTGCGTCAATTGACCAAAAAAACTTAGTGAATAAACAGCGTCCCAATAACCAGTATTATAACAATACTGTAACAGTATTGTAACAATACTGTAACAGTATTGTAATGATATTGTAACGGTATTATAGCAATATTGAAACAGTACGACGTCGTCAAATTTAGGCGTTAGTCTTCTTTCTGTTTTTCAATCTCTACTATGCCATCACACTCCGACTTCTGAGGAGGTTAGTGCTAGTGAGATTGGAAACACCAAACTTTGTTTGATCCACTTAATTCAGACAGCTTATTTTAAGTCTGAATTTCAACAACTATCTAGAGCAGGAAAACTTTCGTCTAAAAGCACACTCTTATCTCCAAAACCCCATGATACAAAATCATTTGCTCATGGTGGGCGATCGTCTAGCGCACTCTCTTCTCGAAGAAAATGCTAAACATCCTCTTATTTTACCTGCTAATTGTCATCTCACCTCGTTGATAATCCAAGATGCTCATCAGCGTACTCTTCATGGTGGTGTTCAACTAATACTTGCCACCCTAAGACGTCAGTATTGGATAGTCAAAGGACGATCCGCTGTTAAGAAAGTCATCAGAGCTTGCCTCACGTGCTCACGCCATGCTGCTCGAGCGTCAACTCAATTAGTGGGCGAACTGCCAAAGGCTCGAGTGTGTCCTTCTTCGCCATTCGAGCGCTCAGGCGTCGATTACGCCGGCCCGATTCCTCTTCGTCTTACTAAAACTAGGGGAAAAGGCACCATGAATGGTTATATCGCAATTTTTATCTGTATGGCTACCAGCCCGTACACATCGAGGTAGTTGAGGATTATACTAGTGAAGCGTTCATCGCCGCTTTCCACCGGTTTACCGCGCGTAGAGGTTTCTGCAAAGAATTGTATTCTGATCAAGGAACAAACTTTGTAGCTGCTGACACTCAGTTAAGACAGATGGTTAGCTCTTCTTCGTTTTATTCAACTCGAATTGTCAAGTCTCTCGCTCAAGAAGGAACTTCTTGGATTTTTAATCCCCCCAGTGCACCTCATTTTGGAGGCGTTTGGGAGGACGCAGTTAAATCGGCAAAACATCATATGCGCCGAGTTATTGGAGAACAAGTTCTCACTTTTTCCGAACTTGCTACCCTTATATGCCGCATTGAAGCGTGCCTTAACTCCAGACCTTTAACCGCTCTCACTGACGATACTTCTGACCTTGAGTTTATATCACCTTCACACTTTCTCATACTACTTCCATCCTTTTTAGTACCAGAGGAAGATGTCACCAACGTCAATGTCCCAGCCGGAAAGCGCTGGCTGTTGATCATCCAGATGACTCAACACTTCTGGCACCGATGGTCAACAGATTATCTGACTTCACTGCAGCCCCGCCAAAAATAGAGACAACAACATCCCCCAATAAATGTGGGTGATCTCGTGCTCATTCGAAGCGAGCTCACGCCTCTAGCCAAATGCCCCCTCGCTTGTGTCACCTCCATTCATCCAGGGAGTGATGGTATCACTCGCGTGGCCGATTTTCGCACGGCCACCACAACTCTTCGACGCCCCATCGCCAAGGTCGTTCGTCTTCACCCTGCTGAGTGAGGTTCGTTCGCCAATTCGGCGAAGGTGGGCGGAATGTTCGGGATTCAACGTAACGCCGACCCAGAAAGCGTTTCCTCCGCTCCTGCTAACAACGAGCCGCGCCAGCACGAGCTCGTCAGCTCGAGGCAGCTCGAGCCAGCTCGAGCACGGAACCAGGCTCACCCCACTCATCGCTCGCCACGCGCCGCTCTCTGCCCCTCCATCGTATAACACGACGGACGACGGCGCCCCGCTGCGCTGAGCGGAAGTTCAGTTCACGCGCGACGGCCAGAGAGAGAGAGAGAGAGAGAGAGAGAGAGAGAGAGAGAGAGAGAGAGAGAGAGAGAGAGAGAGAGAGAGAGAGAGAGAGAGAGAGCAGCAACTGTACGCCGAGAGGCCCGATGATACTTCAATAAAACCATTTCATTTCTCCACACGAAACGTTACTTCTTTTTGAACCTACACTGTCCACGATCCTTTTCTTCAACTACAAAACAGTGTCTACAAGAATAATAATTAGTAGGTAAACTGTAATTGGTTTAATTGTAAGCATAGCATTTTGTTTAGATTGTTTGTTGTAATTACTAATTAATTACTAATAATTAATTACTAACTAATTACTAATAACTTAGTTTAATTTATTACTTTTATGAGTTTTTGTAGTAGCTAGAAAGCAACGTAACCATAAGCACAGCAGCAGCCCAGCGGCACACACCGAGGAACAGTGACACACATCGAGGAACATTGATGCACAACGAGCTGGTTGTTTCTCATTGTTCCTCGATGTTCCTTCTATTCCTTTATTCGTGCAAGAGCCTTTAAGAGCGCTACAGGCAAAAAGAAAAAGTAAAAGAACAATAACAGATATAAGAATAACATGGATAAGTATACCTATATATATGAGGAACAGGAATAGCTAAAAGGAATACCTCGTACTATTCCTGTAACTGTTCCTGTTCCTCATATATATAGATATACATATCCATGTTATTCTTGTATCTGTTCCTGTTCTTATGCTTTTTCCTTTTGCGTGTAGGGCCCTTTAGCTATTCCTGTTCCTCATATATATATATATATATATATATATATATATATATATATATATATATATATATATATATATATACACATACACATATCCATGTTATTCTTATATCTGTTCCTGTTCTTTTACTTTTTACACAGTGAGCTGGTTGTTCCTCGATGTTCCTCGATGTTACTTCTATTCCTTTATTCGTGCAAGAGCCCTAATGATAATATATTCTATATTCTCTGGCTCTGCGCTTCTTTCAGGTTGGTCGAGTCTACGAGCGTGCGAACATATGTCCGCGGTATAACAGGATATTGGGACTGCTGCCGCGCTCCTTGATTTGGTGCGAACGGCCTTTCAACATGGGTGCTCCGTGCGCCGTGTGTGCCGTGTTCGCCGTTCGCTTGAGTATAGCAATCTTAGGCTGATTGGTTCATTCTATCTTATCAACAGTTTCTTCAAAGGAATGAACCAATCAAGTTAGGGTTGCTATATTCAAGCGGATGGCGCACACGGCGCACACGGCGCACGGAGCACCCATGTGGCGGTGAAAGTACAATGGTGTTCCGTGCCATGCTCCGTGCTCTGTTTCGTGCTCTGTTCCGTGCTCTGTGTCATCAGTGACATCTGTGCACGGCGTCCACACTGTTCCTGTTGATTCCATAATTCTGGTCTAAATTTTTTTTTTCTTTTTTTTTTTAACAATTTTAATAACATCACTATTTCTAATAAATGTACACAATGTTCTGCTACATTTATTGCTCTCAATATTTTATTACAATTATAATTTTTCTGGAGTCGTTCGTTCATCTTTCAACGCTTTTAATAACATCACTATCACTGTATTACTATATACTATATACACTTATATTACACTGTAAAAACTGCTGTCTAAATTTACGACTTTCAAAATTATAATAAAATTACAAATTTTATTAATATCTCAATTATATTATAAATTACAAACCTCGTAAAATATATAGGATTATACTGTTTATAGTATTATAGTACGTAGATAAAAATATTATAGAGATGGCACACCAACGTTAAATTTTGAACCAGAATTATGGAATCAACAGGAACAGTGTGGACGCCGCGCACAGATGGCACTGAACACGGAACAGAGCACGGAACATGGCACGGAACACCATTGTACTTTCACCGTGTGTTTTTGTATGAATGAATGTGGATGGATCGGAGAGGTTCAAATAATGAAGCGTTTCGTGTGGAGGTAAAAAAGGCAACTTTATTGCTGGTGCCGTCGTGCAGTCGTGAGTTGCTGCTCTCTCTCTTGGCCGTCGCGCGTGAACTGACGCCGGCCGGCGCCTTTCGAAGAGTCGGCGGCGTACTTTGGTAGATGGAGGGGCGCAGAGAGGGACGCGTGGAGAGCGCAGATTGGCTGCGCACCTGCGCAAGCCGAGTGTCGCCTTATAAGGCGCGATGACGTCAACGTCTCACTTGTTCGAGTCGTTGGATCGCCAACATTCCGCCCACCTTCGCCAGACTGGCGAACGGACCTCAAGTGGAAGGCTGGAGGAGAACGACTTTGGTGATGGGGCGACGAAGAGTTGTGGTAGCGGTACGTAGATCTACCACGCGGGAGATGCCATCCCTACCTGGATGGATGGCGATGACACGGGCCAGCGGCCACTTGGCTGGCGGAGTGAGCTCATTCCTTATGAGCACGAGATCGCCCACTGCTATAGGAACCTGCTGCTGCCCCCACTTTTGACGGACCTGAAGAGAAGTGAGATATTCCGTTGACCATCGTTGCCAGAAGTGTTGGGCCAGCTGGCTAATTAGGAGCCAGCGCTTTCCTGGAGGAACGTTGACGTTGGTGACGTTTTCTTCTGGAACTAAAAATGATGAACGTTGTATAAGAAAGTGGGAAGGTGATAAAAAATCAAGGTCAGTTGGATCGTCGGTGAGTGCAGTTAAAGGTCTGGAGTTAAGGCAAGCTTCAACACGGCACATGAGTGTAGCAAGTTCAGAAAAAGTAAGAACTAGTTCTCCGATGACTCGGCGCAAATGATGTTTCGCCGATTTAACTGCGGCTTCCCAAATGCCTCCAAAATGAGGTGCACTGGGGGGATTAAAAATCCAGGAGGTTCCCTTTTGAGTAAGAGACCGAACAACACGAGCAGAGAATTCTGACGAAGCGTCTACCATCTGCCTTAGTTGAGCATCTGCCCCAACGAAGTTAGTACCTTGGTCAGAGTATAACTCTTTACAATGACCTCTACGAGCAGTAAATCGATGGAAAGCAGCGATGAACGCTTCGCTGGAATAATCCTCGACTATCTCGATATGAACGGCTCTGGTTGCCATGCAAATGAAGATGGCTATGTAACCTTTCATCGTGCCCTTTTCTCTAGATTTAGTGAGACGCAGATGAATAGGCCCGGCGTAATCGACGCCTGAGCGCTCAAATGGCGGAGAAGGACACACTCGAGCCTTTGGCAACTCACCCATTAATTGAGTTGGAACTCGAGCGGCATGGCGTGAGCATGCGAGGCAAGTTCTGATGACTTTCTTGACTTCAGATCGTCCTTTAATTATCCAATACTGACGTCTGAGAGTGGCAAGTGTTAATTGAACACCACCATGAAGAGTACGCTGATGGGCATCTCTTATCAATAAAGTCGTCAGATGACAATCAGCTGGAAGGATAAGGGGATGCTTAGCATCTTCTTCTAAAAGAGAGTGAGACAGACGACCGCCCACCCTGAGTAAACGATTTTGTATCATGGGATTTAGAGATAAAGTGAGCTTTTAGACGAAAGTTTTCCTGCTCTAGTTAGTTGCTGAAATTCAGACTTAAAGTAAGCTGTCTGAATTAAGTGAATCAAACAAAGTTTGGTGTTCTCAATCTCACTAGCACTAATCTCCTTAGAATACGTAGTGTGATGGCATAGTAGGGATTGAAGAACAGTACAAAAACCAACAACTGAACTCGCAGTTGCGTCTCGCTCAGTTTTAGCGCAGATTCGGTAAACAAATCTAAAGCAGTATGAGGCCAGCCGATATAACTTGTTTAACGAAGAAGATTTGTTAATAAGGTTCCAAATTTCTGGAGTATTCTCGACAGAATTTGGCGTGCCCTTACTAGCGACTAGAGCGTGACTAGGATGAAGATTAAGATTATTTACTGTAAAGTTAAGCTCATCATGAGTCCTCGACCATGGTTTGACACTATCAGAAAGCCAAAGGGGGCCTTGCCACCATAAGCGATGCGAAGCTAACTTTGATGGCTCAATGCCTCGTGATATAACATCGGCGGGGTTAGCGGCTGAACGCACGTGATGCCAATATGCGTCAGGTAGCAGGGTGTGAATCTCTGAACACCTATTAGCGACAAAGACTCCCCATCTAGAGGGATGGTCTTTTAGCCAGAAAAGTACATCCGCTGAGTCTGACCATAGATGAAGACTATCAATCTTTGATGGGAAAGACTCGATGAACGTATGGCTCAATCTTGCAAGTAGCAACGCGGCGCAAAGTTCTAAGCGAGGGATACTTAGAGTTTTAAGTGGCGCTACTCGCGTTTTGGCCACTTGAAGTGTGACTAGAACTTTTTGTTTTGGATTAGGCGCAGATAGATTACCGCACCATATGCGAATTTGGATGCATCCGCAAACCCATGAACTTCAATAAGTTCACGATTTTGAGTGTATCCACTCCATCGAGGGATTTTAATCTCAGAAATAAAAGGAAGGTCTAGCAACCAGTTTTTCCAGCGATTAGAAATCTCGCAAGGAAGATCTTCATCCCATCCTATCTTAAGAATCCACAATGCCTGCATAATAATTTTTGCAGTTATCACAACAGGAGCTAACCATCCCATAGGATCAAAAATGCGTGCAATTCTGGACAGAACTGCACGTTTGGTAAATGGCAGTTCAAGAGAGGTATCCTCAATGTGAAAACTAAAATAGTCTGTATTAGGTTGCCAATCTATGCCTAAAATTGGTACAGATGTTTCTGAGGCAAATAATGAAATGGAATCTGAAGCTAACGTATTCGAGGATAAATAAGAAAGAACTTCAGCATTATTTGAGGTCCATTTTCGGAGGTTGAGATTACCTTGTTTAAAGAGTTGAATTAACTCTTCTTGTTTCTTCAAAGCTTCATCAAACGAATGTGCTCCTGAAAGCACATTGTCTGAATACATTTCCGATCGAACAGCTTCAGCTGCAATTGGATAAGTGTTGCCATAGTCTTCGGCTAGTTTCAAAAGCGTGCGTATAGCGAGAAAGGGTGAACAGGCCAAACCATACGTCACTGTAGTTAATCGATAAATTTGTATGGGTTCGCTCTTGTCAAAACGCCATAGAATCGACTGAAAAGGTTGATCACATTGTTCGACACCAATTTGTCTGAACATTTTCTCCACGTCAGCTGAAAGGGCGATCTTGTACCTACGCCAAGCACAGATCAAAGCAACGGGATTCTGAAGAAGATTAGGTCCTATGTGAAGAAGATCATTGAGCGAAACACCTGATTTTGTTTTACTCGAGCCATTGAACACAGTACGTAATTTGGTTGTCGTACTTGTTTCTTTCCACACACCGTGATGTGGTAAGAAGGCTTGGGAACAGTTAGCTAACGAGTCAGCATTCGAAGAGAGTGGCATATGACCTAAGTCAATGTACTCTTGCATGAACTCCGTATAAGCTAATTTGAGTTTTTCGTCCTTAGCGAAGTTTGCTTCAAGGCGAGTGAGTCCGCGTAATGCGGCAGAGTAAGAGTTCTCGAGATGAGCAGAGCTCAACTGGTCTCGATTTTTCCAGGGTAGACTTACTATATATTGCCCTGTTTCATCTTGACGAGTAGTTTTTTGATAGAAGTCCTCACAGACTTGTTCGTCAGGCGAGTAAGATTTTTTTTCGACAGGTATTTCCTCCGCCCTCCAAAAATCTTGTACGAGCTCCAATAGTTTGGCTTCTTGCTCGCAGGTATTTGAGTAATGAAGAGAAATTGATTCTAGCCCTGTTTCTGGGGGTGTTGAAGGAAGATCACCAGTCAAGAGCCATCCGAATTTGGAACTCAGAGCTATAGGTTGTAGCTTCTGACCCTTAACTATCTGGCTTTCAATGATTCGCGCATAAGCGCTTGCACCGAGAAGAATATCGATGCGTGAAGGTTCGAGATACTTGGGGTCTGCTAGTTGCAGCCCTCTTAAGTATTCGAAATTTGTATTACCCCTTACGACGAGAGGCTTATACGACGAGAGTTTTGGCAAAACAATGCCATCAACTTCCAAGGAGAAAGTTGAATCGAAATGCGGTTGTATAGTAAGACGAGCTACTTTAGAAGAAACAGCAGCTGTCTTTTCACCTATACCTTGGATGTGCGTATGACTGGTTCTACAATTTAGAGATAACAAGTTACACATAGCTTATGTAACAAGTGAGATTTGAGATCCGGGGTCAATAAGTGCACGAACTAGAATTTTGGTTCCGTTAGGACCAAGGGCGTTAACCCTAGCGGTAGCTAAAAGTACTCCTGTACATTTAGTACTTTCTCCACTATTGAGGGAGACTGCTTGAGAAGCAGGTTTATCATCAACTTTTGTGATGAAAGCTTGAGAAGCAGGTTTGTCATCAACTTTTGTGATGAAAGCTTGAGAAGCAGGTTTGTCATCAACTTTTGTGATGACGAAATTGCCACAGTTGGGGCTAGAGGTGCTGGTCGCTGAGTCAATCTGATCAGTCTGCAACAAACTGATTGCTTGATTGTTGTCAGAGTGCACCATGGTGTGATGCTTAGCTTTACAAAGAAAGCATCGATAGGTGGAAGTACAATTTTTAACGTTGTGCGTCCCTAAACAATTGTAACATAGGTTTGAAGATTTAATTAATCCCTTTCGTTCAGGAACCGTTTTATTGAGAAACCGTTCACATCGATTTGTAAAATGTGATTGATTACAAAATGAACATTTCTTTTTTGAGGGATTCGTCAGAGAAGTCTGATGAGAATAAACCGTCTGAGCATTATTTTGCTCTGATTTACGAGGTTTTGAATTAGATGATTGTGTTTTCGAGTTATTAGTTGAAGATGATCTAGTACCTGCTTCGATGGCTTCTAGAGTGAGGGTTTGACTACGAAGAAAGGCTTGAAGTTGTTCCATTGTCGGTGGATCAACACTATCACCAAGATGCCTTTCCCATTCTTTACGCGTATTCAAATCAAGACGATTCAACGTAAAATGAACAATTAAATCATTACCTAACGAAGCCGCTCTATTTAGAGAGGTCAGACTAGCGATGGGATTGAAAATTTCCCTATAAATCCGTTTGATTTCTGATGAAATATCTGACTTCATAGATTTGACTGCGAAGATTTCCGAGATATGAGAACTAACAATACGACGTTGATTTTCGTAATACTCGGTTAGAGTTGTCCATGAGCGTTCATAATTGTCACCAGAAATGGGGAGAGATTTGATTTTTTCCAGTGCCTCACCCGTAAGGTGAGTGCGAAGATAATGCAATTTTAAAACAGGCGTTAGGTCTTTGCGACGATGTATGACTGAACGATAGACGTCTCTGAAATTTTCCCAATCCGAGAATTTCCCCGAGAACTTAGGTAAATCTACCTTCGGTAAAGATTGAAACGAAACGTTAGTTACATGAGCAGGACTAGTAGCAACTGGGGCATCATTAGAATTGGAGGAGCCTTGATTGGTATCTCTAGTTCTAATAGCCTTTAAGTAATCAAGAAATTCTCCTCGACGGACATAAAAACTATCCTCAACCAAATCACAGATATTAGAAGTAAAATAGACATGATCTTTATCAAGAACCTCAAGCTTTAGAATGGACTCATTATGTAACTGAAAAGTCGCATAATTCGCTTCAAGGCCGGCGAGACATGATTCCGCGTAACCTTCCGTCATGTTATCTTTACCCTTAGATTTGAAATTTTTAAAGGAGTTTGTAATTTTAGCTTGGAGTAACAACTGTCTAGTATGTAGTCCCTCCATTTTGAGATCAATAATTTGACTAGCAACGAAATTGACTACTTAAACTTTGGTATTGAGTTAACTGCCCTTGCACACTCGAGAGTAGAACAATGACTAGTGAAGAGAATTCTTAACCTAGGCTGTAATACTTATGCGAGTATAAACGTGACGATGCGCTTGAAGGTGCAACGTTGATTGCGTCTGCTAACGTTCCCCCGATGAATCAGCTTATGATCCACAATGTTGGCTGCACGAAGTGAAGTTACTGCTAGCGATGAAATCAGCAGCTACCAGCTGCGAAGTCAGCAGTTGAATCACGAAAGCATCGAGATCGTTGTCAGCAGTCGAGTTGCAGTCCAGATGACGTATCAGCAGGAAACATTGATACTGCAAGGTCCAAATTATAAGTATTTTGCAACTTTAAGTGTTTGCACCCAAGTTCAAACTCAATAGTGATATAATTCCCAAGTTCATTTACAGTTAGTCCAAGTTCAGAATAACTAAAGACAAGTTCAGGTTAATTAAGGCCAAGTTCAAGTTAATTAAACATTATAAATCAAGTTCAAGCAAAGAAGAGCCAAGTTCAAATTAACTAAGGCCAAGTTCACGAAGTTTAAACATGATAACTCCAAGTTCAAACTAAGAAAAGCCAAGTTCAAGTTAACTAAGGTCAAGTTCACGAAGTTTAAACTTAAATAAGATTGGAACGATACTTGTGTCCAGAAGAGAGGCCAGTGTATCCGTTCGCTCCTTGAGTAGTCCGTGGACGGACTGGTGTAGACCCCATAGCTCGCACTCCACGTGGGTAGTCCTTGCTTCGACTTGCGTGGACCCCGTAGCGCTGACACGTGGGTACTCCTTGGCTTGGCTGATGTGGACCCCGTAGCGCAGGCGCCACGCGGGTACTACGTGGTTTGAGTGATGTGGACCCCGTGCGTGTACAATGCACGCTGGCTGTCCGTGAGTAGAAATGCTGTGGACCCCGTGCGTGTACAATGCACGCTGGTTGTCCCTGTCTTGATATTAGCCGGTCACCGTACGAACGCGGTGACTCGAGAGCTGGCTTTACAGCGCACGCTCTTGGCTACAAGACAAGATGGCTGCCGGTCACCGTACGAACGCGGTGACTCTAGAGCTGGCTTTACAGCGCACGCTCTTGGCAATGTCTTGGAGTCGTTAGGTACACACTCCAAGGCGCTTTCAGAAATGGGGAGAATAGCAATTGATGTGCTATTTCCCTTTGGAAGCCTTAGAAGGTGGCTTCCGAGTGCGCGCGACGGCGTTGAACGAGAGAGAGAGAGAGAGAGAGAGCAACGTACGCGCGAAGTTAGCAAGCGAGGAAGCTATCTTTAATCGGCACTCACGACCACGAACACTTTGATGCGTACCTGAAAAAGAAGAAAACTAGTCCTACGCCACTCGAGAGTAGACGTAGGGCGTAGAATAAATTCTCCTCGAATCTATGGTGATGCTGACGTTGCTTCTCCCACGATCCGGCTCGAAGGACCAAATGTTTTTGTATGAATGAATGTGGATGGATCGGAGAGGTTCAAATAATGAAGCGTTTCGTGTGGAGGTAAAAAAGGCAACTTTATTGCTGGTGCCGTCGTGCAGTCGTGAGTTGCTGCTCTCTCTCTTGGCCGTCGCGCGTGAACTGACGCCGGCCGGCGCCTTTCGAAGAGTCGGCGGCGTACTTTGGTAGATGGAGGGGCGCAGAGAGGGACGCGTGGAGAGCGCAGATTGGCTGCGCACCTGCGCAAGCCGAGTGTCGCCTTATAAGGCGCGATGACGTCAACGTCTCACTTGTTCGAGTCGTTGGATCGCCAACACCGTAGAAAGGCCGGAATAGACACACCGCAAATACTAATATAGATTTTGTCATATTATTATTAGCAACCTTACTCTTATTACTAATTTGACAAATTATTATAAGAAAACATGAGAAATGAATATTTTGAAAAATGAATTTAAGTGATCGTAATTTTAGGTTATTAATAAAACGTAAACGTGTTTTATTATTCATAATTAGAACTTTAGTTAATAATGATATTAAAGATTGTCATTCTGCATCGAGTCATATTTTAACAGAAAACGATAAACAAGCCGTAGCTGATGAAGTGGTAGAAACAACGCTTATGTCCATACGCCTGGAATACATGCGAAGATACAAAAAAGATATAAATAGTTGGAGTATATCACAGTTGATATCGTTTGCAGCATCAAAAATTCCAATCTGTAGCTGTTGCTTAGAAAAAAAAGTTGTTCTGCTAGTCATAAAAAAGCAGGCTTTCCCAGATTCAACGGAAATACCTGCAGGTAGTTATAGTTCCAATATTGAAGTTTTACTAGGTGGAAAAATCAATCCTCTAGTGTCTGGGATATGTTATTCGCTGGATTTTTTTATTAATTCTCGCAAGAAAGATAAAACTATTTTGTTAGAAACGAATACAGAAAAATTATTATTTGCGTTGGCAAAGATACGGAATTTGAGAAAATACCAAATCCATGTGAGGATCTACAATTGTTACATCACGATTATAAGGCTTATTGTAAACTAAAACGTGATTTTAGAATAATGTATCAAGGAGTCGAAAAAGGAGATGATTTAGAGAATCAGATGTTTGAAGCTGCTATGTCTTCTAAAGATTATCATGATTTTACAAAAAAAAATCCTGAAGTTACTGATAGCAACAAACAGGCTTTCTATTCTATAATTTTTGCTGATTGTTCAAAGAACTTTAATAAAACTAATAATAAATCTTTTCAAATATCAAATGATACTATTGACAGATATACGAATTCATTAATGGCGCGCATATTAGAACATGACGTTAATTTAGACTTAAATGATACTGAATTAGTAATCAATATGATTGAAAATAATGTTGATTTAGATGATATTTACAACATGATGAAGGTAAAACATGTAGAACCATCAAGACTCATTAACTTAATTAAAGATGGTTATCGGCTGACCGTAAATGCAGATGAAAAAAAATTAATGGAGAGTGTGAAAAAGCTTAAGAAATTCTTACCTGAAAAAGAGTCAAATCTGATAATTCAAAATATTATTAATGACATTTCCTTTAAGTTATAGAGGCAAGAAAGCGCAAATCATCACAATTGCGTAAATCTAAAATAGAGAAAAATGAAGTAAACATTAAAAAGAATCTTAATCTTATATATATATAATTAATAATATTATAAAGATATATTAGTTAAATTTTGCAGAGGTTCTCTCTTTTTTTTTAATTGTCTTAAGATTCTTTTTAATGTTTACTTCATTTTTCTCTATTTTAGATTTACGCAATCGTGATGATTTGCGCTTTCTTGCCTCTATAACTTAAAGGAAATGTCATTAATAATATTATGAATTATCAGATTTATATATATATATATATATATATATATATATATATATATATATATATATATATATATATATATATATATAAATTGTCCTACGTGAGAAATAGCCTGAAAGAAAAGTACAAAATAATAATATATGTATATATTAATCTTAAAATTGTTCTGAAAAGAACATATTTTAAGCATGTTTGTTCTACGCTGAAAGTATAAAATATTCCATTTGGGGTCCTTTCTACTCTGGTCGTCTCTAGATTGATGGGAGGCTTGTGTGGCGTTGTCCTTATATCTGAAAGAAATATAAAAAAATTAGATACTGTATGCGTGAAAACAACATATCCGCGTGACTCATCGACATCGAAAAGAAAACTAACTCGCACGCTCGTCCGCGAGAAACCCTAACCTAGTGCTTGACATTGTAGTTCCGAAAGCGAGAGAGAATCCTAACTTTGCGCTCGCCGGTGAGCGACAGGAAGATGTACACGTGCGTGATACCTCGTCTGCGAGGAGAAAACTAACCCCTCGCGCTCGGCTGTCGCGCGCGAGAGAGAGAGCAATATGTGCTCGCGCACGAGAAACATTAACCTCGTAATCGTCGAGGAAGCGAACGCGCTCATCGCCGAGCGAGCGAGAAAAAGATAAATACATCACGTGCGCACGAGAAACGTCCAGGAAGGCTGCGCATGGTAAAAAACTAACCTCGCATGATCAACGTTGGCGAGCAAGAGAAAGAGAGAGAGAGAGAGAGAGAGAGAGAGAGAGAGAGAGAGAGAGAGAATTAACACGGCAATGTTCCTACGTTATTGCTCTGAAAAGAGCAGATTGTCGTGCCGGGGAGAGAGAGAGAGAGAGAGAGAAAGAGAGAGAGAACGAACACACCAATGTTCCTACGTTATTGCTCTGAAAAGAGCAGGTTGCCGTGTCAATGAGAGAGACTTCGAGTGGTTTATAATACACATACACACATACATCACCGTTGTCCACCCTCGATGTTGGCTTCGTGGTCACCTGAAGCTGCTCGTCAGTGGTGCGCCGCCTTCGTGGTCCATGGGAGATCCTGCATGTGCGGCTGCCGATCGAGACTGTCACTTTCGATAGCATGCGCGCGGCAGCAGCGCTGCGGTGGTAACTTTATGGCATCACTTGCGTGAACGCGCGGGAGCTCCTGCTCGCGCGGCGACTACGTGTGAAATGAATTTTTCGCCTTCGCGCGCGCTCCCCCCTCTCCGTGGCACTCGAGAGTGACTGTTCACACCGCGGTTGGGCATTAGGCGCATGTGCGGGAGCTCTTGCTCGTGCGGTGACCACGCGTGATATGACTTTTTCGCTCTTTCAGTCGCGTCCCCCTCCCCGCGGCACCCTTGTGCGCACGCGCGCGGGGCCTCCTGCTCGCACGGCGGCCGAGCGCGAAATGACTTTTTCGCCTTCGCGCGCGCTCTCCCCCTCCAGGCGGCACTCGAGAGCGGTTGCTGATACTAGTGCAGGGCATTAGACGACTTTTTCGCGTATACTGCTGTTAAGCCGCGGATTACGGGAGCGCTCTCCTTCGCGGGCGACTACAAGCGCTCGCGGATGCTGATTGGCGCGGAGCAGCTCCGCGGAAGGGGATATAAGTAGCGCGTTTCTCTCCGTCCAGCATCACTTCGAGCAATGGACTCTTATCAAGAAGTCAACTCAGTTCGTGCAATGGACTCGAGTGAAGCAGCAGCAGCATCCGATTTCATCCTTGATGAAATGGCTGGGTCATTTCATCAAGAAATTTTGGATGGCTTAGCAGCCTTGGATGGCTGTGAAGCCTTTGATGTGGAGCTGCCAGAGTTGGACCTCGAGAACTTCGACGCGTGGTTGATGGGATTGGATGAATCCCGATCATCGTCGCCCATCCCTTTCCGCCGTCCTCATCAGTTGCCGATGACACCGGAAGGCACGCCACCGCCTCCTCTCTCGCCACCAACATCTGCAGGACCATCATCGCCTCTCATGTTCTATGACGGACATGGGGGGTATCATGCAGTACCCATCGACCACATACAGTGGGAAGGGCTGCCATCTACGATGGAGGTAGCGATGAATCAGGATTCATCGATAATGATGGTGGAGCGGACGACTGACTCGACGCCCGAACTCATCATTATTACTGATGATGAGAGCGACACCCGACCGCGAAAGCGAGATAGATCGCCGTCACCATCGTCGTCACCATCAAGCAAACGACGCCGTACCTCAATTTAATCGGTCCTTTTCAGGGCCAAGCACACACACACACACACACACACACACACACACACACACACACACACACACACACACACACACACACACACACACACACACACACACACACGCACGCACGCACGCACGCACGCACGCACGCACGCACGTATGTACACATACAATCGGCCGTTTTCAGGGCCCTATATATTTTTTACGTAAACATATATATTTATTATTTCTATGTGATATATAATCAGCTCTTTTCAGAGCTAAAAATATATTTTTTTCTATGTGATATAATCATCTCTTTTCAGAGCTAAAAATATATTTATTTCTATGTGATACAATCAGCTCTTTTCAGAGCTAAAAATTTATAAAATATAGCAACAAACAATTTATTAAAAAAACAATTTTGAAACTCTCTCTTTCTCTCTATATATGTAGAAATTGTAAACATAGAAAATTTTTTAAATGATTCTATCATTATTTTTAATAATTTCTAAATATTTTTTTTCTTTAACCCTTTCAGTCACAGAAGCCTATATATAGACACCCAAAATTTTTTTATATTTCTCGTCATTTTTTGTATTTAATGCATATTCCTTCATTTTTTTTTTGCATTTTCTGTTAGATAAATACTTAAGCTTGAGAAATATAATAATACTTTTCGGATTTATAATTGTTTATAATTGTTATAAATAGATTTATGGCAAAAAAAATCATATTTTGTGAATTTAATTTGTGACTGAAAGAGTTAGCATTCATGCTCTTTCATATATGTATGCAATATTATACTAAAAATTTTTAAAGATTCTAATACAATTCGCATACTTTAAATTAAAAATTACTTGATGTTAATATTATATCTTTAAAGAATAAAAAATACGCGCGTTGAAAATATCTTATTTATAGGTTTTGTAAATAAAGAGCGATTTTCTTATTCTTTACCCCCACCACACAACAGGTCCGCGCTTTGGCTATAAAAGCAGCGCAGACTAGAGAACAATTATCATTTGCAAAGATGAACTCGACAAGTAACAACCTCGAAGAAAAGGACGCCACGTGGGGTGAGGCCGACTTCGATTGGGAGATCGGCCTCGCGATGGATAGCGACGATGAATTCCGGCCGGAGTTGATGGAGCCGTTGGTTACATCGTCACCTATCAAGTCACCGTTTGCTTCGCCGAAATTCACGCCTCAACGGTTGCCCTATCCATCGCCGCTCTTCGTCGAACGCCTACCCGACTGTGCGCCGCTGTTGTTACCCCCGCTGTCGCCGCCGTCATCGCTCTCTCCGGTACGATCATGCTTCTCTCCTGGCTTTCTGGAGAACCATGAGTTGAGGTCCTCATGCTTTTCTCCAGAGAAGTATGATGTTATCGAGCTGGGCTCGTCGCCTTTGTGCGTCACCGTCTCCTCGGGGACGATTTCTCCGCGGAAGATGCCGGAGAAGCGACCACACGACGACAGCGATGATAGTGAGCCACGCCGACGAGTTCGTCGTCGACTTACGATTTGATCAGTCCTTTTCAGGACTAAAACCAATCGGCCCTTTTCAGAGCCACCAATATTTTTCAAAACAGTGGAACAAATATTCATATATATATATATAATAATATATATGGGGCATTCTCTGTCAACGCGACACCCCCTCTGCCCAGAACAATTTTGATCCAAATGGGGTCTACCTGGGCTCAAATGGAAGCTCTTGACTTTTACTTTCGAACGCCGTCTGGCGATTCCGAAAATTCAAAATGGCGGATCCAATATGGCGGCTGAAAGTCTCGGAATGATGGAAAAACAAGTTTTTCTTCACTCTAATAGCGAATCTGATACGAAAATTGTTATTTCTTGCCACTAATATGAAGTTAGCGACATATTTTCTTACTACTACCGTTCAAACCGAGCGGTTAAAATTATATTTCAAGGTCATTTTGAAGGTCAAAAGTTATTTTCTGGATTTTCGGACTAGTATTCCACGAAACTAGTAGAAAACTTGATTAAGATCATAACTAGACTTGACCTTGGATCATTTTTCAAGGTCATTTTCATGGTGAGTTCTAATTTTAATAAACCGATTCTTTCGCAGTTATACTTCTTCAATTCATGCTATCAATCGGTTCTAATTCAGAACAGTAACAGAAAAACTGTGGTTATATCCACACTTTGAAACATTTCAGAATCACTGAAAAAAGTTTGGTGGAGAAGAAACACGTTAGCGTAGAGTATCAGTACCAAATGCAAGAATTGTTTCGTAACTAAACATTAAGTCTTTTACTCTCCCATTTTAGAGCAAATGTTGCACTAAAATTGTTCCGCATTTAATCTATTTCATCGTTCTTCAGGAGTACAAAAGTTTAGGGTAGAAGAAGCACTAAAAAGTGTGGCAATGGTACAACACATTTGTGCTGCTACTGCTTTTTTGATTTGGTGCTCCTCCTGCACAAAAATCGTGCAGTATACGCACTGAGAGAAAAAAACCGACGTGACGCCGTGGATGCTATAGTTGGTGTAAGACCGTGTGACTATACACGTATACAATGCGATCAAAAATTGCAAAATTTTTGAATTTTGCAATTTTTGAAATTGACTTTGAAGGTCAACGACGAGGTCAGATTCAAGGTCATCAGACCAGACAAATTCTCGTTGAAAATTACTTTCGATATGACCTTAGCTTTTAAAAAAAATATCGTTTCTGGGAAAATACGGGGGTCCCATACTTTTTGATAACCCTGTAACTAAACTTTACAATAGAACATTTCTAAAATCTCTCTAACTTTTTTTATTCCTCTTTCGAAACTCTTTAAGTACCGATGCTTCTCTAAAAGTTTAGTGCGGCTGTTACTCTAACTCTTTGGTGTATCTGTGGTTCTATATTTCGTGCATTATCTTTCCTAAACGTTTCGTACATATAGTTCCCATCGATTTTCGAGAGGATTCAAATTAATTCGAAGACATTTTTCACAGCACCTGTTCTAACAGTCCTACGTTATTATATTCGAGTATTATCACTTACTTAGATGGATTGAATATGTCTACTGTAGCACGGTCCGATCGTTGTATCAACCCTTTCAATGGTAAGGGTCACATAGGTAATGATTTACGCTTGTTGTCGAACAACTTAAAACGAAGATTTCCAGATTTGCCAGATAATTCAAAAATTTGTAGTAAGTGTAGAAAGTTATGTGGATCTCCCATTTCATCTATTGGTACAAGAGATAACGAAGGCAACAACGAATATGAAAACATGGATATAGAGACGACATCAGAAAACACTGGTATTGATAAATCTGTTCAAGAAGCTACACGATCAGCTAGAGAAATCGAATTGGAAGACATGTCAGAATTAAAAGAAAAGTTTTCTAGAATAGCAGTTAATGACCCTTTGAAACTAACTATACTTACAATCGCCCCATCAACTTGGAATATTAGTCGAATTTCCCGTGAATTCAATACATCAAGACATTTAGTAAGAAAGTCGAAAAAACTCAAAGCCGATGGAGGTATTTTAGCTACAACAACGGCTAGACATGGTAAAACTTTGTCAAAGGCAGTAATAGAAGTCATTGTTGAATGTTATAATAACGATCTGCACAGTCGAATGATGCCGGGTCGAAAAGATACTGTCTCTGTTATTATTGATGGAAAGCGGACTCAGGTGCAGAAACGTCTTTTATATTTCGATTTACGAGAACTTTACGAATTATTCAAGATAGCAGAACCAACAGTGCAAGTAGGATTCAGTACTTTCGCGAAATTACGACCAAAACATTGTGTTCTTGCTGGTGCTAGAGGAACGCATAGCGTCTGCGTTTGCACCATTCATCAAAATTGTAAATTGATGTTGGATGCAATCGATATTCAGAAGCTCACGAAAAATCAAGAAGAACCCATTTGTAGTTATAAAGATTGTTTACAGCAAATTATGTGTAAGAATCCTACACCTGACTGTCACTTGGATGAATGTTCGAAGTGCCCTAGTTCTGAAAATCTTACGTCTCGTTTACTTGAAATATTGGATGGGGCAAATATCTCACAAATTGAGTACTGTGCGTGATCAGGAACGGATAGATCAACTTTGCAGAATTTAACTCTACCAGTTGAAGAATTTGTTGATGAATTATATGCCAAATTGGCGATACTCAAACCCCACTCATATATTGCCAAAGAACAAAGTAATTTCATTGCTCAAACAAAAAGTAATCTAGGCAATGGAGAAGTTCTGGTAATGTTCGACTATTCTGAGAATTACTCTTTTGCAGTTCAAGATGCATCTCAAGCCTTCCATTTTAATAATGACCAGTGCACTGTTTTTGCAGCTATTTACTATTATAAAGAAGATTCAGAGCTGAAGCATGAAAGTTGTGTATTCTTGTCGAATAGTTTGAAGCATGACACTTCTTCTGTCTATACTATTCAGAATTTATTGATTCCAGAAATCAAGAGAAAAGTAAAAAAACTTAAAAAGATTATTTACGTGACAGATGGAGCAAAACAGCATTTCAAGAACCGCTTTCAGATAGCAAATCTTCTTCATCATGAGAAGGATTTTTGTATTGAGGCAGAGTGGCATTTTTGCGCCACTGCTCATGGTAAAAGCTGTTATGATGGTCTTGGTGCAATATTTAAAAGAGAAGCTTATAGAGCTAGCTTGAAGGCGAAACCGAAAGATGCTATTCTGACGCACACATCTCTTGTGAAGTGGGCTAAAAATCATTTTGAAAATATAAGGATTTTTTATTTTACGCAGACTGAACATGATAAATTCAAAAGGAAACTCAATCGTAGATTTCAAGATGCATTACCTGTCCCACAGATTCTTAAACATCATTCTTTTCAATTATCAAGTGACGGGAAAGTTATCATGAAAAGGTACTCGAATGCTGCTAAGTCTGTATCTGTTCTACTTTAATTTTCAATGGGAAAATATACTGAATTTTTTTATAATATTCAAGTTTTTCTATTTTTATCCTCCTTTTTTTAATTTTTTTATGTTATGAGAGAAGTAGTACCTCCACGTGGTTCAGAATGGGTTATGCTAAAACTACTTGATAGTTCTATTGTGGAACTTTATCTTCTCTAAGGATTTTATACATGAAATTTTTAGATCGCCGGTCCCACGATATGCACAAAGGAACAAATGTCTCATAGGAGGTTACGTTCAACAAAACATTAATTATGCAGAGACAGAAATCATGACCTTGAAAAATGATCCAAGGTCAAGTCTAGTTATGATCGTAATCAAGTTTTCTACTAGTTTCGTGGAATACTAGTCCTAAAATCCAGAAAATAACTTTTGACCTTCAAAATGACCTTGAAATATAATTTTAACCGCTCGGTTTGAACGGTAGTAGTAAGAAAATATGTCGCTAACTTCATATTAGTGGCAAGAAATAACAATTTTCGTATCAGATTCGCTATTAGAGTGAAGAAAAATTTGTTTTTCCATCATTCCGAGACTTTCAGCCGCCATATTGGATCCGCCATTTTGAATTTTCGGAATCGCCAGACGGCGTTCGAAAGTAGAAGTCGAGAGCTTTCATTTGAGCCTAGGTAGACCTCATTTGGATCAAAATTGTTCTGGGCAGAGGGGGTGTCGCGTTGACAGAGAATACCCCATATATATATATATATATATATATATATATATATATATATATATATATATATATATATATATATATATATATATATATATATATATATATATATATATATATATTCATATATATTTTTTTAAAAAATAGACGAACTCAAATTTTAAAAAAATGATTATTTATTTGAGTATAAATAATTTTACAATTCAAATGTACATAAAATGAAAGGATTCTGTCATTTCATTCACGTTTTTGCTATGCTGATGCTCAAACATCCATCTTTTCATGACCAGCGCATTTCGAAGTGCGCATACTGGAAAGTTACAGGCAATATGGTTGGTACATGAGACTGGTTCTGCAGGTAGACTTTTTAATGAAGGACATCCCATCTCCTCGATATTAGTAACTAATCTGAAAATTAATAATAATATATTATGCGAAAACTTTTTTTTTTATTGTGAAAATATTTTTTATAACCACAAGATATAGTTTACCGATCGGGAAAAAATCTCTTCAACCATTTACTTTTCTCCAAGCCTTTTACGTAAATCTCTGCTCCGAAGAGTACACCATTTAGAGTGTTTTTTAGTTCATCGTATGGAATATTGCCTGCTCTCCACATTAATCCATGGAAATTTTGTTCAAGCCAGCGATTTTCGGACTTGTTTTTCTCCAACAATTTGTCCCATGCATATGGCGGTTTAAATAGAAAAACCGACGGCGTAGGATCTTCCTCGAGAGGGACAATGGCTACTTCCTTGAAGATGAATTCATTCAAGGTAATCTTGAAACCTTGCACATCAACGATATACTTCATCTTGCTGCTGCGACTGTTCTCGATCGAGAGCCAAGGAGCGAATGAGGTTTTTTAGCGTCTTGCTGGTATTTTATAGTCATCCTTCCTATTTTGTTTAACCAATCGCGTTATTTTTAGCCCCACCATGACACCAACAACCAATCAGAAACGATCTCTTTTCGCGAATTTTTAGATAAAAGGAGGTGTACATGCGGCGGAGAGTCATTCGACTGCCTCACGCGGTCAAGATGCCTCAGTATTTTAAAAATACCGCTCTTGTGCTATGTAAATCGTATCGGCTGGCTTTAAGTGGTGCGGCTGATCAAGATGATGTGGACAATTGGATCGCGCTTGGTCGCAAAGCTCTAGTGGAAGCTGAAAAATTGGCTCAGCGCAGGCCCGAGGTGACAGACTTAACAGTGGCCGATAGGCAAAAGTTGCAAGCGGCCATCGCGCTCCTAAAAAGTGTCCTACGCTTGTTGAGTGAACATCATGTGGGTGCTGGACTACAAGCGAGTGAAAATGGCCCCTCGGTAAGCTGGGATGACGTCGAATCAGCTTTCGAGAATAGAATCAAGACGGGCGTCATCACAAACCGAAGACATCTTGATTTATTAACATTTATGAGAGGCGCAAAGAAGGAATGTATTGAAAAAGTGCGTGAAATTCTTAAAGAACCTTTAAAAGTGAACACAGTGTTAGCGGCTGAGTACGCTATAGTTGAAGATGGTGAAGAGACAATCGAAATAAAATATTTCAACACAAAAACAGCTCCGATATATTCAACTACGGACTTGAACGAGTGGTTTCTGATGAACGTACAAAATCCCATCGACACGGATATGGAGGAATTCCAAGAACGCGAGTCGGGATGGTCGCTCAAATCAATTTTACATTTAGTTGTGAACGTTTACAAGTTCAATCCAATGAGAGGAAGTTCGTACATCGATTTGCCGCCATTCATCAAGAACAAGAAGGCCTGTATAAACGTAGAAAATCAAGACGATGAATGTTTTAAGTGGGCAATTCTATCGGCACTACACCCTGCTAACACACATAGCAATCGAGTGACGAATTATATACCATATAAAAACGATCTCAACTTTAAGGGAATCGACTTTCCCGTTGATCCTCGAAAAATCAGTAAGTTTGAGAAACAAAATGAAATTTCTGTAAATGTGTATTATTTGAAGAAGAAACAAAGAGAAGCATTTGATGTATTACCACGACACTTGACAGCTGACAAAAAAGAAAAACATGTTAATTTACTACTCATTGAAAATAATTATGTTGACGAGGATGAAGACGGCTCGACACTCGATGATGATGATGTTAACATTGATTTTAAATTCCACTATGTATGGATAAAAAATTTATCAAGATTTTGTAGTAAACAACTATCTTCTCGCAACCATAAAACTTTCATCTGTGATCGATGTCTGCATTATTTTCGAACCGAAGAGAACTTGACGAAACATGTGATTGATTGTGAAAAAATTAATCAGTGTAAAATCATACTTCCAAATAAGAAATACAATACTTTAGAGTTTACGAACTTTAGTTTTAAAAATCGTGTGCTGTTCGTAATATACGCTGACTTTGAATGTATATTGAAGCCTGTGATAGACGATGAACGAGCGTACCAACATCATGTGCCATTTAGTGTGGGCTACTTCATTAAATGTAGTTATGATGACAGTCTCTCGGAATATAAATGTTATAGACAAGAGGACGAACAAGCCGAATCGATTTACTTCGATTTTCAGTGGAACGTGGAATCGCATGTGGATTTCCACATGGAAATTTCTTTTTGGCATCTTACGGAATGTTCCATGTGGAAATCTATATGAAATTCCATGTCACTTCTTTCTTTAATTTTTAGTGAAACGTGGAATCCCATGTGGATTTCCAAATAGAAATTTCTTTTTGGCATCTTACGGAATGTTCCATGTGGAAATCCATATGAAATTCCATGTCACTTCTTTCTTTAATTTTTAGTGAAACGTGGAATCCCATGTGGATTTCCAAATAGAAATTTCTTTTTGGCATCTTACGGAATGTTCCATGTGGAAATCCATATGAAATTCCATGTCACTTCTTTCTTTAATTTTTAGTGGAACGTGGAATTCCATATAGATTTCTACACGGGTCATTAAGTAAGATACCAGAAATAAATTTCCATATGGATTCCATATAATTTTCCATGTCATTTTTTACCTTGACTTTTAGTCGAAGATGGTATTGTAGTTTATTAAGAACTAGGAAATATCGTGTGTTTATAAAATAATGAAAATTTATTTCGTTCCCAAGAACATTTATATAACATTTATATTTTAAACATAAAAAAATATACTTTATAAAGTAATAGAATAAGTTTATAATAATTTATTCTTATTTTTTGTACTTAAACTTAATTTCTATGTTAACTCTGTCTGTCTTAACTTATGTTAAGTAATGTCAGATATTGATACGATCAGAAAAACAAATAATATTAATTGTCATAAGAAACTAAATAGTTAACTTTTATTTGTATTTAAAAGAAGAGTCAACAAACTACAAGAAAAGCATTTGAACAAGGTTCAGTGGGTCAACTCGCGTAACACATAAACGCAAAAAAAAATATTTACAAAGTTTTTTAGTGATTGCATTAATTGTCATCAAAATAATACGTAGTTTAATTTGGGTAGCTTACATATTGACAAAAAACCCATTTAAACTGATTTTTGTTACTAAACTTCATTTCTAAATGTCGATAATGAATCCTCAATTGCTGGTTGAAATGAGTTTCTCGCAAATGGTACACTTTCCTTATTGAGAAAATGTATCGAATCTGAAACCCCCTTTGTGAGAAACAAAATAGTAATCATAATAAACTTAATACACATTAAGTATTTTGATAATCTAGAAAATCTTTGGTCGGAAATACTGTTTTAATTGTTCAGTTCCGTAAAACGATATCATAGTTGATCATATTTTTCATAATATTTATGATGTATTGGAATCCTGCGAATTATTATTTAGGTTCTTTCTGCACATTTTCTTTTGATAAGAAATTTCTTCACTGACGTATTTTCTAGACGTAACAACAAGACGATCGATGTCGTCGTCATCTTTCGTAAGATCTGGTCTATATTCAAGCAGCCAGTACTTTAAACATTCTAAAAAAGAAATAATTTTCTGTGTTTTTTATTTAAATTTTTTATTATATGTTGTTTCACTCAATATTTCAAAAAATATATTTTAGGGCTACAATAATATTAATTATAATATTTACGAGCAATTGCTTTCATCTTTTGTGGAGTAGCTAATTTACGTGGTGATGACCGTACAGACACCTTCTGTAAAAATTCGGTTTCTTTTCTGTTAACCATTTTATCAGGAGTCCATACAGCTCTACAAAAATTCTTCACAAACATTGAAATGTTCCTTGACTTCTTTATGAATTTCCATGCTTTTTTAAAAATTGAAATGCCATAGCCCATGTGAATCATTTCCTGTAATATTAGTAAAATAAAATGTATCTACAAGATGTTATATATATAGATATTATATATAGATTCTCAGCGCAAACAATGCACTGAGAAAAGATTAATGGAGAAATTACAGGAACGCTCAGTAAAAATTTCTATACTATGTCGACCTTGAACTTTCGATTTTTGGCTAACAGGCAAATGGCTTACCGACTGTGCTCCAAAGGAACACTTACGTTTAATTATTTTAATCATCTGCATATGTTACATTATACTAATAATTGTATAATTGATTTATTTTCATCTATATTTACAAAATAAAATTTAAAAATTAGGAACCGATAGATTTTGATTTGTGGTAAAGGACACCGCACACTTCTTATGGTAAATGGCTTTCAGTCGATTTTCTTGAAATTGTATTTAAAGGTTCCTCTACGTATACTGATCAAAAGTTCTCATAGACGACCCACCCAGAACTGGAAATAATGGGTCCAAGGGTATTCTGGCCATGGGGACTTTTGATCAATATACATAGAGGAACCTTTATACAAAATTTCAAGAAAATTTACTGAAAGCCATTTTCCATAAAAACTGTGCGGGATCCTTTATTAAAAAAAATCAGTTTAATTTTATATACAGTACAACAATGATCATGTATAGTAACAGTGTAGTACGAAAAATACAGCTCGCTTTTCAAAAACAAAAGTTGTATTATATGAAACATTGCAAACCAACCTTTTTTTCTTTATTGATCCATACTTTGAAGACTTTTAGCCCATTAGGCTCAGCATCTTCATCAACATCATTTAATACATCAGAAGTATCAGTTTTATTTGGACTTGATTGCGTATTATTCGTAGAAACAAGAGCCTCCCTTTTAACATTTTTTGACAAAGATTTTTGTTTTTTGTGGAAACTGTCGATGTCGTTTTTTATTTGTTGAACTTCCAGAAGCCGTTGCTATAAGAAAATGAGTAATTAGATTAGATAATAAGAATTTTATTGCAAATTGTAAATTTATTTTTGTGCATGTTTTATTTTTAAGTATTTCTGTATAATATAATAACAAATAACAAAGTAACAAATATTAGAAACTTACCATCATCAGCAAACAGTGTTCTCTTAGGTGTACTTGTCCTTTGTTTTTCTAACAAACTTTTTCCAGCACATTTTTCCTTTAATTCTCTATTTGTCTCCTCTAACTCTTCTAAATATTCTGCATAACCATTATTTTCTTCTTCAATGTATTTCTTATCCTTCATATGCTCTTTTAATTTTTTATTTTGATTTTCCAGCTGTGAAATCTTTTCAAGTAAAGCGGCGACTGAGCTATTCCCTTCACTGCTTGTGCTAGCACTGGTATCATTATATTGAAATGTTAATGATTTTGTATTAAGTAACATCTCTTTTTTTGAATCATATCCATTTCATCTATTTTTTTTAAATTCTTAATTTGTTTCTTTATCTCCTGAATTTGCAAACAATGACTATTAAATTAAATATTATAGAGTTTGATGTTTTTATATATAAATGGAATGACCCAGCTGCCTAGAACGTTACGCTATTCCAATTTCATGTTTGAAGCTAAAATAGTTTTATATATATATATATATATATATATATATATATATATATATATATATATATATATATATATATATATATATATATATATATAAATTTTGAGGGTAAATATAGAAATTTGTACAGGTATGAGAATGTTAGAATGTATAATTTGATTAATTACTGTTGATTATTGTATATAAGGTAGTTAGGCCATTACACTTTTACATCTAGACATTTTTTAATATATTTTAAAATTTTAAATCATCATATTTTTCATTGTTAGATTATAGTTTTAATTTTACCTTGTTCTTTGCAGTATTTTGTTGAGTGACATTCTTTTTTGGAATATTTTTTTCCCTGTCATCTTTATCACCAATTTCTGAATTACCACCTTCTGAATCGTAGCTATAATCATCAGCTGTAAAAGAGGTCTCAAGACTATTATTTAAAGATTCTTTTTCGAATTTATCACTGCTGTCGTCATTTGGAAATGAATGACTATCTATTTCACTATCATTGAATATTTTATATCTCAATCGACTAGATTTTGTTAAGAGATTTTCCATTTCCCCTTCACCTACAAATATAATAAAAAGACAAAGTTTTGAATTTCTTTATGCGTTATTAATTGCTGTGGCAGAAAAGTTTGGGTGTAGTGGCATTGATAAAAGGAAATGTTGTTTACTTACATCCAATACCCAAAATCTGGATAGCAAAATAACCTCTTTCAGAATTTTTTTTTGCGCTATAAAGATCCTTTACTGAGAAGTCCGTAACATTTCTAGGCCTTTCTGCCTTAAACTCTTTGATGGATTCTATATTAACTATCACAGTTTTTTTATCTTTAACAAATCTAACTAATGCGTGAGATATATAATTGTTTTCAGATAAATCTGACATTTTCGTACTTCTTTAAGAAAAATAATGTCAATTTTTCACAACGAAAACAAGCACAACAATGAACGAAATCCTTGTTCTTATCTATACTATTCAAGTTAAATCAAAAACACCTAACGGTTAGATTCTAACCGCAGTTCAACCGAAGCCTACGCTTAGACGGTCTGAGCGATAGTAACTAACAGCGAATCTACATTACTTGCGGTGTGTCGTGTGCTGTATGCCATGTGTTTATGCAAAGATGTACTTACACGGGCTTCCACATAAAGCGCTGATGTACACCAAGAGCGCCGTCTGTGCTTGCGAGCATGAATATAGTAACTCTTCGCGGATTGGTTAATTGTTTTGGAGAAATTCTTAGCGTGGATAGAAATAATCAATCACGAAATGTTGCTACTTCTGGGAGAAAGTACAATAGGTTCCGTACTCTGCTCTGTACCATGTTCCGTGCTCTGCACCATCGGCGCCGCGGTATCAGCATTCAGCTTACTGATTGATTCTATTAAAACATGCCGTGCCGCGAGCCGTGTAGAGGCAGCTTTAGGATCTTAGAGCATATAGATATATCTAAGATCGGCATCGGGATGGCTGGAATCATCCAATCAGTTGAATGCCGATACCACGGTGCAGATGACGCAGAGCACGAAGCACGGCACGGAACCAGAGATTAGTCTCTGACGGAACCTATTGTACTTTCTCCCACTATGCCAGCTCTCTACAACCTACCGAATTTTTTTTGCGTGTACGCAAAACCGTATAGATGGCGTGAGCGTTACCAGATGAGCCAACTACTAAAAAGTTAAGGAGAAAATGTTATTTGTAGAAGTACGTTTTTCTACAAACGAAATTTTCTCCTTAACTTTTTAGCAATTGGCTCATCTAGTCACACTCACGCCATCTATACGATTTTGCGTACACGCAAAAAAAAATTCGGTAGGTTGTAGAGAGGGCATAACGCAGATGTCATGCGGAAACTCCGGTATTTGTAAGGCCAGGGCCACATAAATGCGTACGACCGCGTTCGACTGCGTTCGATCGCGGTCAGACACACGCGCTCGCTTCTTTCATTGGTTCTCTCATTGCTTCCAACCAATGAGAGAAGCGAGCGCTTTACCCAGTTGGAAAAGGGAACAAGCCTTATTATTTGTTCCTGTTCCAAGTGTCCCTGTAAATGAAAATGGTCTGTGTCTTCCGAATTACCGGCAGGGCTATGAAATTCTGAGAAAAAACTCATAGGCCTTTCACACAGCTCTCTGAGGAGCAGATGAATTTATCTATGATTATTTATCTATATAGGCCTTTCAAACAGCTCTCAGGAACATTTACAGTGAGGAACAGAAACAAACAATAACATGGGTTACTATATCTATATATATATATAAGGAATAGAAAAAATAAAGCCCATTACACGCAAAAAGAAAAAGTTACAGATATAACAGTGAATCCACATTGCATGAGCTATGCTCGATGCGCGATGCGCGATGCCTTCCGAAAAAAAGTTGTTGTCCGAAATCTATAAGATTTATAACTCTATGTTTAAAATTATTATAGGATTTATAACCATAGAGTTATAAATCTTGTAGATTTCGGACAACAACTTTTTTTCGGACGGCATCGCGCATCGCTCATCGAGCATAGCTCATGCAATGTGGATTCGCTGTAACATTTAAAATGGGAGACCCGTTACACGCAAAAAGGAACGGTGACAGATATAGAAATTAAGATGGTATAGTGTATCTACTAACAAGGCTGACAAAAAGGTATTGTAAATAAAAATGAATTTTTATATTTACATGATGCATTTTATTTTTAAATTGAAAATTTCTATTAAACTATAATAGTTTCGAAGTATTTAAATTCTAGCAATAACAATTAGGTAAATAGTTCAAACTCTATATTGGATATGCTAGTTTTAAATCATAATTCTACCAACAATTTAAAACACATTATGCAAATGATGAGGCATTTTATAAACTCCAATCAAATTTTATTAGCATAACTCAACATTTTTCCATTGATCATAACCAATTAAAATATGTCAAGTTGAAATTCACCTTACTACTATACTAAAAGTAAGAAAATTTTGATAGTATTGGTTTAAATGTTATTCGTTAAACATAAGTATGGTATTGAAAGGACAGCAGCGATAAAATCAGATCTAAAGTTTATTGAAACTACTTAAATTAATAACCCATCATTGCCACACATAATCTTGTAAAATTTAAAATGCAACCAGTTTATAAACTAAGAATCACTGAGAATAAAAGCTTTCTTGACATTCTTGTATAGATAAAACTTTTTGAAATTATTATCTGAATCTTGTCTAGAAAAATATTTATTAAGAACTCTGAAACATTTTGACGTCTCCCATGGTGAGAAATCATATATTAGATTAACTGACCACTTTTAATCGTTGAAATTTTCACAATAGCACATCATTTTTACTTTTTTCAGTATTCCCATGTTCATTAGACATAATCTTTTTATTGGCACTTGAATAAATATGTACAACAGCACAGCACTGATATCGACTAAGTTTTTTGAAGATGACAGATGCTTTTTAAACCAAGGCTCAGACCAATATTTCAAATCGGCATCATAAATTATATTGTATATTTTATTTATAACCTCGCATGTCACTCAGCAATATTTTCTTCTACGTATGCAAAAACTTATTATGAAGATTATGAGCCTCATAACACATAATTATACTCAATACACACTTGTTCTATTCTCAAAACATTTGAAACTGATTTTTAATAGAAGTTTTAAAATTTTATTATAAACACTTCATGTAACACGTCATACCAGTACTATATTTTATTTATTATTACACAAAACACTGAAAATTATATTGTATATTTATAACCTCGCGTATCACTCAGCAATATTTTCTTCTATGCAAAAGCGTATTATGAAGTTTATGAACCTCATAACACGTAATTACTTAAATTAATACACACATGAGCTATTTTCAAAACATTTCAAACTGATATTAAGTAGAAGTTTTAAAATTTGATATAACACTTCATGCAACACATTTTACCGGTATATTATTTTCAACACTTGGATTCGTTGAAGTTTTCACTCGAAACCACTTGAATTAAACCCATCAGACACATCTTGCAAAATTAAAAACAATCAATTTATGAACTAAGAATTACTGAGAATAAAAGCTTTCTTAACGTTCTTGTATACTTTTTGAAATAATTATCTGAATCTTGTGTTGAAAAATATTTACTGAGAATTCCTCTGACACATTTTGACGTCTCCCACCGTGAGAAAATTAAGCTTTCTTAATATTCTTGTATACTTTTTGAAATAATTATTTGAATCTTGTGTAGAAAAATATTTACTGAGAACTCCTCTGAAACATTTTGACGTCTCCCACCGTGAGAAAATTATAAAATTAGATTAACTGAGCACTTTTATTTGTTGAAATTTTCACAACAATAACACATCATTTTTGCTTTTTTCTGTATTTTAATGTTCATTTGGCATAATTTTTTAATTCGTGGTTAAGTAAATATGTACAAGAGCACAGCACTAATATCGACTCAGTTTCTTGAAGTATAGACAAAAAATGCTTTTTCTTAACCAAGGCTCTAACGTCTCACATTATTTTAAATTCTGATTTTAAGTAGAGGTTTTAAATTTGTTATAAACACTTCATTTAACACATCATACCGCTACTTTATTTCATTTATTATACAAAACATTTTATTATATCTGATCTGAAAACTTGCACTGACTTCACTATAATTATATTATAGATATGTCTTGAAAAATATTGTATCGTAAATAATAATATATTTGCCCCATAGTAATATTGGTTTGGGTTTTCTATCTTGAGTAGTACATGTCTGTTCTTGTATTAAAATAACTTTTTCTTGTTCATTAATAATAACTCCAAGGGTCATGAGGGCACTCGTTCATTTTTGTTAATTCAAAATTAGATTTTTCAGACAGTACACAATTAGAACTCCTCAACATTATTGGCTATAATTATATATATCTTCAAAATGACTCGAAAAAAATCTTCTGGTATAATATCTGTAAAAATAAAAAATCTCACAAAGTATCAAGTATAAAAAAATGATTTTAGCCATTTAACATTTAGCTAGTAAGTACTTATCTAATGAAAGTTATTTTCCCCATTGATTGATAGACGAATAGATTAATTTTTCTCATCACCAGTTGACAACTTGAGATCTTTCAAATACATAACTAATTAACTAACTCACGATATGATAACATTTGTAAAATGTATATCTATAAAATAATAGATAGATAAAAATTCTTCTTCTTAGATTGCTAAGAATAAGTTCTTGACCTAAACAATCTAGCAACTTCTTGAGATCTTTGAAATGTGTTATTAACTAACTCATGATATGATAACATTTGTATATAAAAAAATACTGACATGTTGTATGTAAGGTTAGATCGATCAGATACGGGTGTGTATATATATACAGGGTGTGTCAAAAGTTCCGGGACGGCCAGTTATCTCAGCGGGAATGCATTTTCGGAAAAAATGTTTGATACAAAAGATGTAGGATTTTTCCCTGGCTATCTGATGGTGACCTTGAATTTGACCTTGGGCTTGACCTTCAAGGTCATTTGAAGGTCAAGTCGAATTTTTTAAATGGGAACCCTCCTTTTTTATTGCGCAAACCGAAAGAGGGAAAAATTCTCTTTCCAACGATATAAGACATATACGCGGTCAAATGTGATCTAGAGGTCGTTTCAAGTTCAAGTCGGTAAAATGAGGTCAAATTGATCTTGGGCAGTCCAAAGCATGGAAACTAAGGGCGTTGGGAAAAAACTTTCCATACGAAAGTTTCCGCAAATCGAATGGAGCATCTGATGGTGACCATGAATTTGACCTTGGGCTTGACTTTCAAGGTCATTTAAAGGTCAAGTCGAATTTTTTGAATGGGAACCCTCTTTTTGTTGCAGAAATGCGGGAAAACTTACCTTTCCAGGGGTGTAAGATACATACGGGGTTAAAAGTGAGCCGAAGGTCATTTGAAGGTCAACGTTCTTATACTCCGATCATCTGGACACCCCATCGAATTTCGTGTATCAGGGCGTTAAAAAACATTTTTTGTGCAAACGTTTCTGGATCAAAACCCAGACCTGGGACCTGGCTAAACCGACCCCAGATACGGGTTCAGCAACCCCGAAAACCCATGGGTCCGTGGTTTCAAGCAACTTCTGCAATTCCTTCTGGTTTGACCTTGGAACGACCTTGGGTCGACCCAACGGGGCAAACAGACCCCAGATACGGGTTCAGCGACCTTGAAAACCCATGGGTCCGTGGTTTTAAGCACCTTCTGCAATTCCTTCTAGTTTGACCTTGGAACGACCTTGGGTCGATCCAGCAGGGCAAACCGACCCCAGATACGGGTTCAGCGACCCCGAAAACCCATGGGTCCGTGGCCCGCATTTCTGCAACAAAAAGAGGGTTCCCATTCAAAAAATTCGACTTGACATTCAAATGACCTTGAAGGTCAAGCCCAAGGTCAAATTCAAGGTCACCATCAGATGCTCCATTCGATTTGCGGAAACTTTCGTATGGAAAGTTTTTTCCCAATGCCCTTAGTTTCCATGCTATGGACTGCCAAAGATCAATTTGACCTCATTTTACCGACTTGACCTTGAAACGACCTCTAGATCACATTTGACCGCGTATATGTCTTATATCGTTGGAAAGAGAATTTTTCCCTCTTTCGGTTTGCGCAATAAAAAAGGAGGGTTCCCATTTAAAAAATTCGACTTGACCTTCAAATGACCTTGAAGGTCAAGCCCAAGGTCAAATTCAAGGTCACCATCAGATAGCCAGGGAAAAATCCTACATCTTTTGTATGAAACATTTTTTCCGAAAATGCATTCCCGCTGAGATAACTGGCCGTCCCGGAACTTTTGACACACCCTGTATATATAGATACAAGCGTAAGATAGACGACAACCGGAAGTGTCGTAAGAGCTGCAAACCGGACGCCGGAATAAGGAGAAGAAAAGTATAAAAGGAAATCGCACATAAAAAAATTCAGCTCTCTATATCTTCTGAACGAGATAATCTTTTTAAATAAAATGTTTTGATTTGAGTAGAGCAATGAAATGGCTTTCGATTAAGAGGGATATGTTATATAGTAAAAACTGACGCAATATATGTAAAAGCGCATTGAATTTTTCGTACACCCATTTCAATGTATATGTAGCACGGGTCGCTCCTTTAGGTTTTTTCTATACTTGCCTTCGGAGCGCTCCCGCGCTCCTTGATACTACGGATTTTGAGAAGAGTAATTTTATTGTGGAAGAATTAAAATCTCATTTTGACGATTTCAGTTTACCTTTTTCAAACTCTTTTTCTACTATGTAGGAATGTAAAAATGACTTTGAATTGTCTACGGACGTAAATTACTATTAGGGAGATACTCCGGTCGAGGCAATCACTGCGAGTGAATTATTGTGGATATTCGTATTAAGTTTATTATAGTATATTAGTTTTCGGTAGAAGAGAATGAATATTTTCGTTTACTTTACTATTCTAATACCGCAGTAATTCAACCAAACATGTTCGTACACAAACGACCCAATTATTACGGATGAGCACAAAAATGAAGTATATATTGTCTTTTATTCACATTTCAAGATATTTACTTATAAACATTGTGGTTTTTTAATATTTAAATAAATATAGCATGTCGGATTATACTTTGAAGTTTTTACTCGTTCCGCAGTAATAAGAGCGTCCGCAGTAATTGGCCTCTTTACCTATAATGTTTAGTTTTTTAGAAAAACCATGTCCGAAGCATTATGTTTTAAAAAACAAAATTGTTTATAAATTTTATATCAAGAATAAAATATATTCTGGATTGTAAAATTTGATTTATCAGAACGTTACATGTCATTATTTTATATTCAGTAGTAATAATTAAAACTTTAAAATTGTAGGAGTATCAGAATCGTTTCGGAACTTGTTCTGAAATTAAAGCTCTTAATATAAATATGAGTAAAAATGAGCCTGAAGAAAATTTTACTGAAAATAGTTCTGATGAAGCACAAGTAGAAATGTATGAAGCAGTACAAAGAGAAGACTTATCTGACGAAATATTCGATCAAGATCAGTTTGATGAACACGTCTCTATAAATTCTCGTATTGATGAATCTCTGGTAAAATTTAAAATTTTCCTTAATTACAACGATTTTGTTTATTACTTTTTATTTTACTGAAATATTTTTTTATAGGATTATGAAAAATGGGATTATTTGCTTAATTATGAAGATGACACTACAGACATATTTATTGAAGAAGAGCACACTCCCGTCGAGTCAGAAAAGAAATTTCCTAGATTGATAAACATATTGAACAGCAGTGAATTTAACAATCCTATTAATTCCTCCGTTCAACTGAGCGCGTCTGAAGTGTTGCTTGCAACTTTGCAGTTTTCACAACGATATTCTCTACCGAATATTGGCCTACAGGACCTATCTAGAATGCAGAATATTTTCTTTGGACATCAAGTTCTACCTGATACACGATATATGATTGACAAATTTCTCAGAACAACAGATAGTGTAGAATATCATGCCATTTGTCGGAAATGTGACGTTTATTTAAAACAATTTAAGCGTAATGACCGTTATGTTTATTGTGAACTATGTAATGATAATATCCCTCTTAAAGGTAACAGTCTTTATTTTTTTATAGTTCTAGACGTTCAAAACCAAATTAAAAGTTTGGTCGAAAAACACCAACATTATTATAACTTTTTAATGAACGAAAGAGAAGGAATGATTGGTAAATATGAAGATATTTATGACGGTATACAGTATAAGAAATTCGTCGACACGCTTTCTCATTCTGATAGGAAGTCTTTTGTTACTTGTACATTTAATAGTGATGGTTCTCCTGTTTTCAAAAGCTCAGCATTCTCAATATGGCCTATACAAATAATGATAAACGAGGTCCCCGTTGATATTCGAATCAGTCAACCGATCACTTATGCTTTGTGGTTTGGCAACAACAAACCTACAATGAATATTTTTTTGAAAAAATTTGTAGAAAATGTCAATAGTTTATCAGAACCGGGTATTTCATGCATGATAAATAATGAAATAAGAAAAATTAAATTATTCGCTCTTTGCTGCTGTGTAGATTCCGTAGCCCGTGCACCAATGCAAGGCATAGTGCAGTTTAATGGATATTTTGGCTGCAGTTGGTGTCTTCACCCTGGTAAATTAGTTCATCAAAAAGAAAAAAAAACAATTAAATATCCATTGCTAGATTACATACCTGCTACAAGAAATGAAATGGAAACTTTGAACCATATGGAAGAAGCAAGTAGTGCTTGCAAGCGTGTGTATGGCGTAAAAAGGGTCTCAACACTGATAAATTTAAACCATTTTGATATTATAGACGGTTTTGTACCTGACGCCATGCATTGTATTCTATTGGGAGTTTGCAGGCAATTTGCACATTATTGGTTCGATACTTCAAGACAACCATATTCACTTCGTGATAACATCGCTAAAATTGTCCAATTTTGGAATCTTTACAAACACCACAGCAGATTTCTCGCCCATCTCGTTCTCTGAGAATTAAGAAATATTGGAAATCCCTTGAATGGGAAAATTGGCTTTTATACATCAGTCTACCGATACTACGATCAATGCCAAATTTTGAGAAATATGAAAAGCATTGGTCGTTACTTGTACAAGCTGTTTACTTACTAATGAAAGACTCTATTTCTAGCGAAGAAATACGTCAAGCTGACGAAAAATTAAAACTATTTGTATGTTTGACCGAACAGTATTATACTCGTAAAGCGATGACGTTCAATGTACGTCAACTCCTCCACCTAGCGCAAAGTGTAATTAACTGGGGTCCGTTATGGGCACACATAGGATATGGTTTCGAAACTGGTAACGGTGTTATTCTGCGAATGATAAAAGCAGCCAACGGTATTCTGCATCAAATTTGCAGAAACTTCGATCTACAGCAAAGTGCTACCATTTTAGAAGATCACATTCGTCAAAAAGGAAATTCACCCGTTACAGATTTTATTGATTCTTTAAATTATAGAAATACAAACAAAACATTTCAATCATCAACTTGTAGATACTTTGGCTGTCCAATAACAACTAGTAGGAAATGGATTGAACAACTTCAGCTCCCTGAAGATGATACACGATCGTATTACCGGATGGTCAAACAAAAATGTATATTTGAATCATATAAAAAAAAAAATTACGCACTAGAAATTGTTTCGCAGCAATGCATAATGGTGAATTTATAAAAATAAGTGAATTTATTGTAATAAACTCAGAAAATTCATCAGAAGAGTATACTATTTGCAAAAAAATCAACACTGTTGATACATTCATTCATTGTGTTTCAATTAAGCAAATTATTAATATTAATGAACACGATATCGCTATTCATACTAACTTAATAAAAAATATAGCAGTTTGTATACTGGTAAATGGAATACAGTATATAACTGCGGTTCCAAATTTATTTCATTACTAAATATTAACATAAATGTACCTGTTATGAAGACTGTAATAGTAGTGTTAATTGAATATTCATGATAATATTATAATATTATAATATTGTATTATAAGAGGCTATAGCCTCTTTGTACTTTGTTAGTAGTAGATTTCTATTTTTAAAGAACGTAAAATAAAACAATTAAATCTTATGCTACAAATAACAGACTTTCTTAATTACATTCTAAATCTGAAATAAGTCAACGTAGTTCAGTGTGAATTTCCATATAGTAAATTCAATATGTAAAATTTATATGGAAATCCACATTGAATTCCGTACGGGTTTCCACGTGGAAAATTCCGTAAGTTCCCAAAAAGAAATTTCCATATAGAAATCCACGTTCCACTAAAAATCAAAAAAAGAAATGACCTGGAAATCCATATAGATTTCCGCATGGAAAATTTCGTAAGATGCCAAAAAGAAATTTCCATGCGGAAATCCACATGGGATTCCATGTTTCACTAAAAGTCGAAGAAATAAGTGACATGGAATTTCATATAGATTTCCACATGGAACATTTCGTAAGATGTCAAAAAGAAATTTCCATATGGAAATCCACATGGGATTCCACGTTCCACTAAAAATCGAAGAGAGATGACATGGAAAACCATATGGATTTCCACATGGAAAATTCCGTAAGATGCAAAAAAAAAATTTCCATGTGGAAACCCACATGGGATTCCACGTTCCACTAAAAATCGAAGAAAGAGATGACATGGAAAACCATATGGATTTCCACATGGGACATTCCGTAAGATGCCAAAAAGAAATTTCCATGTGGAAATCCACATGGGATTCCACGTTCCACTAAAAATCGGAGAAAGAGATGACATGGAAAACCATATGGATTTTCACATGGAAGATTTCGTAAGATGTCAGAAAATTATTTCCTTATGGAAATCCACGTGGAATTCCATGTTCCACTAAAAATCAAAGGAAGAAATGTCATGGAAAACCATATGGATTTTCACATGGAAGATTTCATAAGATGTCAGAAAATTATTTCCATATGGAAATCCACATGGAATTCCATGTTCCACTAAAAATCAGAGAAAGAAATGACATGGATTTCCATATGGATTTCCACATGGGAGATTGTCGTAGGTCAGAAAGTAATTTCCATTGGAAATTCATATGGAAATCCATACGAAAATGAATTTCCATAATGATTTCCATAATGATATCAATATAGAAATCCACGTGACGTTTTCGGACTGATTTCCATATGAATTTCGACATGGAATCCATATGGAATCCATATGGATTTCTATGTCAAATCCATATGGATATTTTCAACTGGGATCGGCTTCCAGGACTCGAGAACGATCCCCATAGTTTTTCACAACTTGAGCGGATACGATTCTCATCTCTTTATAAGAGAAATAGCGACATGCTTCCCAGGACGAGTTTTGCTACTTCCACAAACAAAAGAGAAATACATATCTTTTACAAAGTTTATGGAAGGTACAGATATAAACCTGAGATTCATCGACTCGTTCAAGTTTATGGCTTCATCGCTAGACAAGTTGGCATCATATTTGGAGAAACTGAATACTCTGGAGCGAATGTTTAAAGAAGAAGGTCTATGCGATGAACAAATTTCACTTTTGAAGAGAAAAGGAGTTTTTCCACACGACTATGTCTCGTCATTTGAAAAGCTAAACGAGCCAAATCTCCCTTCGAAAGATGACTTCTTCAGCAGCTTATATGGTGCTCATATCAGCGATGAGGATTATGAGCATGCTCAGAATGTTTGGCAGAGTTTCAGTATTCAAGTTAAAGTTGATAGAGGCACCCTCCATTTTTAATAATGTGAAATATAGTAATATATATGGGATCCTGTGAGGGCCAATCGTAGAAAAGAAACACAATTGTAGCTTGTGCACAAGCTACTATATTTCACTTCAGTATTCAAGATTTGGGGCAGTACTCTTACTTATATCTCAAGACAGACGTTATCCTATTGGCTGAAGTTTTTGAGAACTTTAGAAATAACTGTCTTGAAGCTTATAACTTGGATCCTGCCCATTATTACACAACACGGATTGACTTGGGATGCCATGCTAAAAAATACACAGGTATGATTCACTTAAATTTAATTCAAATTCGTATTTCAAAAAATTTTTTTCTTTTACAGATCAAACTTGAACTTCTCACCGATGTAGACATGCTGCTGTTTATCGAGCACGGCATATGAGGAGGAATTAGCCAGTGTTGCAATCGTTATGCAAAAGCGAATAACCCGTACATGAAGGATGGCTACAACGCTAACGAGGATGACAAATATTTGATGTATTTCGACGTGAATAATTTGTACGGCTCGGCAATGACTGAGCCCTTACCCTATGGCGGCTTCAAATGGGTGCAGAATGTCAACGAACCAAACTTCTTCGACATCCCTGATGATTGTGACTTTGGATACTTTGTTGAAGTGGACCTGAAGTATCCCGAATCACTGCATGATTCGCATAAAGATCTGCCGTTCTGTGCAGAGCACATGGCGCCTCCTGGCTCAAAACAGCATAAACTTATGACGACGCTTTACGACAAAACTCGTTATGTGCTTCACTAGCGAGCACTTAAACAGGTCTTGAAACATGATCTGGTTCTCGCGAAAGTCCATCGAGCCATACAATTCAAGCAGAGTCCTTGGCTAAAAAAGTATATCGACTTGAACAGCGCAAAAAGAAAGGAAGCCAAGAAAGAGTTTGAAAAAATGCTTTTCAAACTTTTCAACAACGCTGTGTATGGCAAGACGATGGAGAACGAGAGAAAACGCGTTGATGTGAAGTTAGTCAACAAATGGAAAGGCCGCTATGGAGCCGAAGCACTCATCGCACGGCCAAATTTTCACAGCTCTGACATTTTTGATGAAGACCTCGTCGCTGTGCAGCTGTTGCGAACGGAGATCTGCATCAGAAAGCCAATCTACATTGGATTGTCAGTTCTGGACTTGTCGAAAACGCTAGTGTACAGGTTCCACTACGACTATATGCGAGATCGTGTAGGAGATAGAGGCAAGTTGCTATACACCGATACGGATAGTCTGATTTATGAAGTTACAGGCGTTAACGTGTACGATGTGATGCGACAAGACATCCACGAGTTCGACACATCAGACTATCCTCAAGTTAATCCATTCAATATGCCTCGTGCCAACAAGAAAATCGTCGGCTTGACGAAGGACGAGTGCAACGGTGAGATCATGCTGGAATTTATCGGGCTGCGGAGCAAAATGTACAGCGTCAGGAGTGAAAACTTCTGTCGTTAAAACCACAATCACCCCGGACGACTACATGAAGTGCCTCTGCGAGAACGTCATCATCATTCGAGAGCAGCGGAATATCAGGCCTTGTCGTCACAACATCCACACTGAGAAAGAGAGGAAAATTGCTCTCAGTGCACATGACGACAAACGTTGCCTACAATCTGGAACCATCGACACACTACCCTGGGGTCACTATAGGGCAGGAGTGGTGGTGGGGGGGGGGGGGGAAGAGCCAGCCAATGAGAACGAAGAAGTTGCTGGAGAGGGGGAACGCGAGCCATCGAACGCCACCGCAGGAGAGCTCTTATATAATGAGGCACCGCGAGAGCAGGAGCTCATTCGATTAGTCAAGCCTCTCAGCAACAGTCTTCAGCAACAGCAGCAGCAGATCTCATCGCTACTTCTTCCAGCCTGGCAGTAGCAGCAGAGTACTTCAGTTGCACAGCCGCTTCCTTCTGTCTCACAGCTGCTTCTCGCTGTCTCACAGCCGCTTCCTACAGCTTCGCTCCTGGTCTTAAAAAGACCTTGTGAGTCATCTACTGGAAGTAGTAGCAAGAAACGAAGAGAAATCTGAGGTTAGTATTTTTTTTCTTAAAGTAATTTTTTCTCTTCTATTTTTTTCTCATATTTTAAAAAAACTAAACATTCTTTTCAATTTTTCTGTTACAGATGGGTTTTACAAAACTGAACGCCATTGCCCGTGGAGGATTCCTGCCAACAAAAAGGTTGGTCGATCTGACCAAGGGCCAGCGGTATATGGTGACTAGTCTGAAGGCTGTGACGACGAAATATGGAGAAAAAGTCGTGGCTGAACTGGAGAGTGAGTTCGATGTTTTCATGCCAAAGAGAGTGTCAGACGTATTCAACAAGACGAGAAATTCTTCGTCAATCTCCAGGATGCAGCGAATAAATACGAACTGTTTATGATATACAACGGTGGTTTGAGTGTAGAATTTAGCGGAAAATAATTTTAAGTATTGTGAATATATATAATAGTTAAGTATTGCCAAATGTATTTGCGAAAAAAAATATATATTGTAAAATAGTTAAGTATTGCGAAAATATATAATTAAATATTGTAATTTTAAAGTATCGCGAAAAAAATATAGTTAAGTATTACTAAAATATAATGTTCAAATGTACATATTTTTTTAATTTATTAATAAACAAAACTCTTTGTTTAACTTGAAAAAATTGTTTTTTATTTATCCGTTTTATACATGATAATATATTACAGATCTTTTTTCTCAATCCAACTATTATGTGAATTATCAAAGCCAAGCCATTTGACAAAAATTTGACTTCCTTTTTTCTTTATTATTTTTTCTACAATATAAATATCTGGATACTTGACTTTGAGTAGTTCTTGCTCGTAGAAACCTCCTGTGTATACGAATGAACGTATACGGAGTTTATATTATTTGGGTTTATCGCCGAGAGAAAATAATAAATTGTATTGACTCTGAAAGTCTTTTCTCCAACCACTCGAAAGTAAAATTGAAGCAAAGGGGATTTGAACGCTACGCGTGTTCGAGTAAAATAGACAAGCAATACGCAAGGTATATGCAATAGGCAAACTAATAATACGAGGGCCTCACGTATTATCAGCTAAGCTTAAAATAGCAATTTAGACTCCAAGAATCTATGCTTCCAACTTTTCTCGCAAAGAATAAGTTGAAAGCAGAAAAGTAAGAATTCGTATTATTCGCAAATAAAACGAAGTAGTTATAGGCAAGCAAATATAGTGGAAACATAAAGTGTAGGCATTTAATGCAGGCTAACGTGTAATAATGTATGTTCGCGTAAAGTAAGCGAATGAAAACAGTAACTAATACGAGAGCTTCTCGTATTATAAGTAAAGCAGTAAAGTATGTAAGGGAAAAGCTGTATGTAATAATGGGTCGGTTGACTCCTAAAGTCAATGTATCCAGCTTTTCTTGCAAATAATAAGTTCGGTACAAAAGATAGACACTTAGAATTAAGATTCCAAAAGTCTTTGCAGTCAACTCTCCTCGAAAGGCGAAGTTGAACTGTAGATAGAAGATGAACGCAATGCGTTCGAGCAAGTAGGCAAGGGGTAACGGCAAATAATACGAGAGCTTCTCGTATTATTAGCAAAGTAAGCAAAGCAAGTAAAAGTAGTAAGTAGAGGAGACTGTATGTTTTAATGTCTCCCCCGAGTGCAAGTCGCGTGCCTATACTTATACACTCGGGGTGATGTTTTTCATTGCGGGTAGCGATTTGGCGCTTGCCATCTAGCGGACACTTGCGGCACTATACCATCCCGAACATACCGCCCGCCTTCGTCCATGTAGGGGACCAACAGAAACAGTTAAGCAGACATTAACAGTCCTGATGGCTAAGATTGGGATGCAGTAATTGGAGACTTTGAGGTGTTAATTTTGGCAATAAGTCCGCTAATAATCCAGCCGAATATTGTATATTGTGCCATAGGAGTTCCGGAAGGTCCTTTGACCAGTCCGTCAAGCAGAATGTCGGGGTAGGCGTCAGCATCAAGTTGAATATCAATTTCAGCTGGTGATTCCCTGAAATCGTCCGCTAATTCTAATCCCTTCAAATAGGACAAGGAAGTCTTTAATGTATGGTTTGCGCAAGTGATAATGTTGGCATTTTGAGCGAAAAAAGAGTAAGCAGATCCTTGAGTGTTATGAGAATTTGTGCGGTGTCTCCGCCCGCCGTGCGAGTGGCAGAAGCAAGAGCTCAATCACACGATAGGTTTCGTTAGGAGGTTGTAAATCTCCAATGAACTAACTTTGCGAAAGGTCGTAAATCTTTGGCAATTGATGAAATACTCTGAAAATTTACTTACTTTGGAAGTACTTCTCTCGATTGGCAATCCTATCCGGCTCGAAGGACGAAAAATGTATACGAATGAACGTATACGGAGTTTATATTATTAGGGTTTATCGCCGAGAGAAAATAATAAATTATATTGACTCTGAAAGTCTTTTCTCCAACCCACTCGAAAGTAAAATTGAAGCAAAAGGGATTTAAACGCTACGCGTATTCGAGTAAAATAGGCAAGCAATACGCAAGGTATATGCAATAGGTAAACTAATAATACAAAAGCCTCACGTATTATCAGCTAAACTTAAAATAGCAATTTAGATTCCAAGAATCTATGCTTCCAACTTTTCTCGCAAAGAATAAGTTGAAAGCAGAAAAAGTAAGAATTCGTATTATTCGCAAATAAGACAAAGTAGTTATAGGCAAGCAAATATAGTGGAAACATAAAGTGTGGGCATTTAATGCAGGCTAACGTGTAATAATGTATGTTCGCGTAAAGTAAGCGAATGAAAACAGTAACTAATACGAGAGCTTCTCGTATTATAAGTAAAGCAGTAAAGTATGTAAGGGAAAAGCTGTATGTAATAATAGGTCGGTTGACTCCTAGAGTCAATGTATCCAACTTTTTTCGCAAAGAATAAGTTCGGTACAAAAGATAGACACTTGGAATTAAGATTCCAAAAGTCTTTGCAGTCAACTCTCCTCGAAAGGCGAAGTTGAACTGTAGATAGAAGATGAACGCAATGCGTTCGAGCAAGTAGGCAAGGGGTAACGGCAAATAATACGAGAGCTTCTCGTATTATTAGCAAAGTAAGCAAAGCAAGTAAAAGTAGTAAGTAGAGGAGACTGTATGTTTTAATGTCTCCCCCGAGTGCAAGTCGCGTGCCTATACTTATACACTCGGGGTGATGCTTTTCATTGCGAGTAGCGATTTGGTGCTTGCCATCTAGCGGACACTTACGGCACTATGCAATCCCGAACATCCTGAGACGGGCTGATCTTGATAGTCCTTCAGATGGTAAGTCGTGGGATTTGTAGCTGCTATACGTACAATTGTAAATATCTCTGTAGACCAATTTGGAGTATATCGTTTATCAAATACTGCTTTAGCCTTGCTCACTCGAACTTTGTCACCAATTTTAAATTTTGGCTTAATCTTCTTAGTTATTTTACGAGTAAATTTCCGCAGTATATCTGCTTCGTTACTGGATGTTACATCTTTTGGTTTTACACTGATAGTACGATGTTTACGATTATTGTATATGGTAAGTAAATCAGGTAAAATATCTAGCCACTTGTAGTTGCCTCTCAAACTGAATTTTTTCCACATTGTACTTTTTAGCATGCGATTGAAGCGTTCACATATCGCTGCTTTTAGATTGCTATAGGTTGAATATAACTTTATTTTGTGTGTTTTCATAAGTTTTTGAAAATCTGTGTTATAAAATTCTTTGCCTCGATCAGTATGGAGATTTTTTCGTACTCTGCCTTTAACAAGCACAGATTTCATAGCTTCCGAGACATCTTTACCTGTTTTTCTCTTTACAGGAATAGCCCATGCATATTTTGAGAAAATGTCTATTATAGTGAGATCTGCTTGCCAAGTTTCGTCCAAACCACGTACATCAAAGTTTCGACGTGAATAGTTGCGCCTTGCAGGTTTGTGCAGTTCTTCAACTAGTCTTTCGTGTTCCATGTTTGCGGAATTAATGATTGATTAGCTGTGCCATAGCCTCTTTTATAGCCAAAATGTCAGCTTTTATTTGAGATATCAGGACATCGAGTTCATCTCTATGATTATCAACTATTACATCCAAATCATCCAGACTAGTTCTAAGTCTTGTAGTTATATCAATCATTCCTCGAATTTCCATTTGAATAATGTTTCGTAGAGTCTCTAAATTTACAACATCGCTCGGCTGTTGAGGTTCGGCAACATTGCATATTTTTTTATTTTCCATATCGTAGTGACCGTAAGATGTGACTTTAAAGCCAACACCCGGCAGTCCTCGACTACTTTCAGTTTTTCCAAGGTTACGTCCAAACACGTCAACGCTCATTTTAAGAATGATTCATATATTCGTGTGCGCTCAGTATATATAGCCTGCTTCACGCAATTCCTCGATTATAGAGGGTATCTCGTTTACATGACTTGGATTTCCGGCAGATCTTTCAGCTACTAGTAAGTGAAGACGATCAACGAGTTCGTTTAGATCGTCCCAGTATACATAGTCCAAAGCAGTACGCTTTTTCGTAATTTTATAACGAGGTAATGAGCCACCTTTAATCTATTCTCCGGTACTTGTTTTCGAGGTAATATTGAACATTGGAGCAATAATATTATTAAATTTATTACTATTATGAACACGAATCCTTTGGTTTTTGTTATACTGCTTTTTATGAGCAGACGATAGTACTAAAATTTTGCGATATTTTTTTAAATCATCTGAACTTATATTATTTTTATTTGGTTGTTTCGCTATGAGTAACTCGACTAATCCTATAGTTTTCGAGTATGCTACTCCATTAATTTTAATTTTATTATTATAGAAGCTAATCGGTAAATTACCAATAAAAAATTTACCATTTTCATTTCGTACTCCATAAATTTTGTCAAGATATTGGGACTGATTGAGCTTTAGGGCCTTGACGTACAAATCAGAGTCATCTTCGATATCGCTACCTGCTGTTTCGAAAGATGTCTCCTGAGCATTCTGTAAAGTATCATCGAACTCATCACTCTCATTCTGTTTGACGCTACTTTATTCGACTGCTTTATGTTCAATGCTACTTTGTTCAATATTTTTCTGAGTTACAAGTTTTTGAAGCGGATCAACTATTGGTTTGAAAGTTTCATTTACAATCTTTTCTACATTGTCTTTTCCAAATTTTAATATTCTATATTTACGTTTAATCGCAGCTCGTGCCTTAAAAAGTTGACGAAGCACGTTTTTTTCTCGTTGAAAGTCAGCCATGTTGTCCTTGAAACGTTCAGTCTGAAACGGGTGATTATCACCTATGTGCATGCTATATTTATAGCAAAATTGTCGAAGCCCTTGCGAAATCTGCCATCATTTATTCCTCTATCTTTATCGATTACTAAAAAACCATGCTTATCATTTCTCCAACACTTAGAGCATAATTCTTTAAACTGTACATAAGTCATATCGGTATTTACGTGATCGTCATAGATATGCTTTAGATTTACTTCATCTTGTCTGAAAATAGCAAGTAAGTTTACATTATCTCTGACAAGATGTTTGGGGATGTAAGCATAAGTTTGACATGGATAAAAACAATCAACTTTTTTATGTCTGCCCATGCAAAAGAAGGCTCTAACATTATCCTGTTTTTCGCAAGCAATATCGTCAAATATCATGATAGAGTTTGGAAATGCGTGATCGGGGTCGACAATTGCGTCGTGCTCGCTGAACGGAAATTATATCTCGGGGTTGACGAAATTAAATATAATCATGAAAGATATCAAGATTTTGACACATACAATTGCGGACACCTCTGTTTAAAATTCTTGTGCGGGGCTATATAAAGAGAGGTAGAGGAAGTATTGCGTCATTCTGATTTAAGCTGTCATGGAAGATTCATTAACTCTGATACTTTCAGGTACGTCTTCTACACTAGAAGCACAGTATTTTCCACCAATCGAGCTATCGCCAAACAAAAATTACGTTTTAGGGCTTGTAGAACTTTTAAAATTTAATTCCATCTCCAATATAGACATTAACAACAATAAGTTTTACGTAGGTGACAGCGTTTATACTTTACCAGTAGGAAGTTACGAAATTGAGGATATTGACAAATTCCTTCGTAAAAAATTAGCGCACAACGATATTACTTTCAATTTAAAGCCAAATAATAATACTCTTCGCTGTACAATCAAGTGTAGCCTACCTATAGATTTTCGACACGAAGATTCTCTCGGTCGTCTACTGGGCTTCACCCGACGTGTTCTCGAACCGAACGTCAATCATAATTCTGACTTACCTGTTACAATTCTCAAAATCAACGCTTTGAGAGTCGAGTGTAATATAACTTCAGGAACATACATAAACGATTGAAAAGTACATACGATACACGAGTTTTTTCCTGCAGTGCCTCCAGGTTATAAAATCATCGAAGTTCCCTCACACGTCATTTACCTTCCGATTGCCGTAAAGCGTATAGATCATTTACAAGTACGTATCATTGATCAAGACGGAGATTTAGTAAATTTCCGAGGAGGAGTTATAACTATAAGGTTGCATATCCACCAATCATAATGGGAATTATTTATAACAGAAACTATATAAGCAGAGAAACATGTCCACCGCGCATCAGTCATCAACGAACTGTGAAGGTGCTAACACGTCAGAGCATAAAAAAACTAAAAAGTCTAGGATTAAAAGTAGTACTTGGTGGAAGGTAACTTGTATAATCTTTTGCTGCTTTCAACGAAATGGAAGAAATTCTAAGCATACAAATACCTGTAACTTTCGATGAATCCGCAGCCGTCGCGCTGCCGGAACTTCCCCGGGCCGCTGAGAGTGTAGTTCCGCGCACTCGACAGTATCCGAAAATGAGTACGGTTCAGTATATAGGACACGATCCGAGAAGAAGAGTTGGCGACTACCCAATACCATCATGGGCAGTTACTCATATGGCGAGGGAGCCGATCGCGGCTAATTCACCGCTGTCGGAAGAGCTGCTGGCGCTCATAGCACTGCCTCCACCGCTACCGCCACCACTCCCACCGCTAGCACCACCCGCATCACCACTGACATCACCTCCAGTGGTGAGATGGGAGGAAGTGGCGCCACCTCGGAGAGTGGTTGGACCTATGCCAGTGGGATCACAGGTGTCAAAAACACCGCGGAGGGCGCCGCTGGCTCGCCGAGCCCGGAAGATGACGCAGGCGCTGCACCATATCGGCAGGGGCCGTCGATGCCACGGCTGCCGTCCGCACCCAGGCGGCCACTCAGCCTACTTCAATGCGACCTTTGTCTGTCGGATGTGGACGAGAAGGAGGCACCAGAGAAGGAGCCGGTGAAAAAGCAAAAGCACAGGAACAGATATAAGAATAACATGGATATGTATATCTATATATATGAGGAACAGGAACAGCTAGAAGGAACACCTAGATCTGTTCCTGTAACTGTTCCTGTTCCTCATATATATAGATATACATATCCATGTTATTCTTATATCTGTTCATGTGCTTTTGCTTTTTCTTTTTCCCTGTAGCGCCCTTTAGGATTAAAATGTTATGTACTTAAAAGAATACCTTAGAAGAAGAATACAAACTAGTTGTTCTAACTACAAATTTCTTTCGGTGTACTACAGAAATTGGATTTGTCGTACAATATCCTAAAAATCGCGTTTTTTCAGACTTCGCGGCCCTATTGAGAGAGCTGTAATTGAAAATTTTTAACCTCAATTTCTGACCCTTGCCTACAGCTTATTTGTCTCCAATAGCTCACGCATCATTATTATTATTTGTTCATTAGTATAATCATAATCGAGGCAAGTACGTGTCTCGGGCGACCGCGTGCCTATATACATAAATATACAGCGTTTCTTGATTATTATTATTTTTTTTTTATGTTTCAGATTGAAATGTTTTTTTTTTTTATGGTTCAGTTTAATAGTCTAGGTTTAAGATGTTTGATGATAAAATTAAGGATACCTTAATTGCAGATGCAAATGTGAAAGCTATACTGCATATAAAATCATTTACCTCACTCCTTTTGAGAGTCCTTCTTAAAGCTGCAAACTGTGAAGATCAGATCCCTGCTATAGAAGATCTTAAATATTACTCTGAAACTCAAATTTCCAACACTAAGAAGCAGGCAATCAGAGACTGTGCCTTTGAAGCCAATGGTACTCTTTATTACATAGAAATTCAAAAATCAAAACAGATTGACACGTTGAATAGATTTGTGTATTATGACTGTTTAAGTGTTACGTCACAATCTAATACGGGCAGTCCTTATAAAAATATCAAACCAGTTGTAAATATATATATCACTACATTTCCAATCTTTGGAAATGACTTGTCTTCGATTCGATAAGAAAAACAAACTCAGAAAATAAATCTGTAGACAAAAATATAACTTTAAATCTTAATTTAAAACAATTTCAAAAAGAAATCATTAAGAATCTGAATAGAAAGTTAAGCGATCTAGAAATAATTTGTAAATTCTTGTTAGATCCAGCACATACAGTAAATTGCAAAGATAGCAATAACGAGGAAGTGATCAACGAAGTTTCTGACATCTTAAATGTTTTTCACCTAATTATTAAGAATGAAAAGGTACCGAAAAGAATTAGAAGAAGAAAGTGACGACACATTTGAAGTTTTACAAGAAGATTTTGAGCTAAATAAATTAAGGCATCTTTACCATGTTAATCCAGACCAAAAGCCAGAAACTGTTCAGGAATATCTTAAAAATTCAAATATTCATCTAAATTTAGATGCTATAAAGTATTATTTCCAATCATGGAAAAATACGACACTGAATTCAGATTCAACTCAGGTATTTACAATGTTATTTTTCATATTTACTAGATTTTCTATAAAGCGCGCTCTCATTAGAGTCTATACTTCATTGGGTAGAACTCCCATATTAGATATTAACTTATTTGGTAGCCGTTATCATTTCCAAAAACATATTATAACTTATATTTTGATTTCTATACAATTTAGAGTACATGTACTTTTTATGTTTACAGGCTTTTTATTTTTTATTTTGAATAGCTTATAGTCTATGAATTGGAAATTTATGTTAAATGTTTTTGGAATTGATAAAACCTAACAAATTAGTTCAAATTGATCACTTGAACTATCTGAAATCATATTTTGCTCAATCGCCGACCGAATGTAAAATTTTCAATTCTTAGCTAAAACTCCTTCAAAGTCACTATTAGTGGTATTGTGGATGTATAGTAAGTTTATTGTTGTTACCAAATAATATATTATTCAAAATATAAACAACATTTAACAACTATAATGTAAATATTATTGTGAATAAGATTACTGGAATAATGAAAATTTTACATGTTATCGGTGATTGGTCAAAATATGACTTCAGCTAATTCAAGTGATAGAAAGATAAATTCAATTTTAACTTATTTTGTAGCTTTTATCATTTCCAGAAACATTTTATATATTCTGATTTCTACATATACTATGTGTACCTATATATTGCTTATGCACAAAGATAAAAACCCTTATATTGACTGTTATACCATAACTATATATAAGGGTTAAGCGTGAAAAATTTGTTTGTGTATTATCACATTAATGATCGCTATTCCTGGGCACGGGTCGGGAATCTAACATATACGTCTATATAGGGATTTAGGTCCTCTATCACGACAAAAAAAAGTTGAGGAAAAAAATGGCTTTTTCGAGAAAAATGAATTTTTCTGAAAAGTGCATTTTTCAGTAAAAAGTGCATAACTCGTGCATTTTTCATTATTTTTTTAAATAACATAAAGAACATGAAAGAGAGCTCCAACCTGAATAAAATTATGTATTACACGTTAAAAACTTAAAAAACTGGTGAAGTAGTACCTATTTGAAAATTACATGGAAAAAATTTTTTTGTAAGTAAGGATTTTCTCGGAATTTTTCGGCATTGCTGAACGCATGAAATTTTGATGCAACAAAAAAATAAAAATATACGGGTCAAATAATTTTTGGAGAAGAACATGAATACTTTAATTCCAAAATGATCGGTGACATAGGCATACGCGCTCCACCTGATTTGAGACGGATTCGGCCATATATAGCTCACGGGCTCCCCAGTATGTTTCACTCATCGCCTGGCCACCAAGAAGTTAAGATCGTCTGAGCATCAAGGATTAGAACACCGTGCTCTACATAGAATAAGCCACGATGTTGGACTCTGAGGGAAGTATTTACTCGCACAATAGTGAAAACCACTCTAGATGCAGGTTACGCATTGTCTCTAGAAAAAGAAGTGGTTCCGGTCATGATGGACCCAGTGAAAAGAATAGAAAGATGGAACAAATTTGTGATTTCATTACTCGAGAAGTTGAGGTCGTTAAGGACGTCGACGAACCCACCCACTGTCTTTTCAATTTTATTACTTATGAAGCCTTCATTTCTCCAACTTGAAACTATAGGGTTTTATAGCTTAAGACTTGTACTTTCGAATGGTATAGTTCATTTTGAAAAGAAAAATACATTGAGAAAAATGACCCTGACCTTTCAACTTGAATTTCCGACCATATGAAAGCGTTTCAGAGAAAAAACAATAGCACCATTGGAAAGAGGAGGAAAAAATCTATCGATATATGTCTTTTCTTTTTTTTCGAGAGACTCAGCGTATGATTATGAGCGAGTTGAAGAGATGCGCATTTTATGCGAAAAACCGCTGGCCGGTTTCTGGCAGACGCTCCCATATAGGCATCTAAAAATGTGTTTACACTTGAATGTAAACACAATATATAAACACAGCGATTCCTCTTGTATAGAAACAACCAATTTAAATTTTAGTCAAGGAGCGCGGGAGCGCTCCGAAGGCAAATATAGAAGAAACCTGAAGGAGAGACCCGTGCTACTTATACATTGAAATGGGTGTGCGAGAAAAATTCAATGCGTCTATACATATATATATACGTATTAGATTTGTTTGAACTATATTAACATGTACTCTTAATCGAAAGCCATTTCATTGCTCTACTCAAATCGTAAGGTTTCATTTAAAATGATTGTCTCGTTCAAAAGATTTAGAGATCTAAATATTTTTTTGTACTATTTCCTTTCCGAATTTTTCTCCATATTCTTCAGTTGATTATACGATGGAGAAGGTGTCGGAAGTACTGCTGTCAGCATGCTGCATACAGCAAGTCCTATTGAGAACCTTTCGCGATCAGTAATAATTTAAAACTCTTTTTTAATGATTTGTGATTGTATGAGTGCCGACAGATTCCCTGCATTCAGGCATTTCAATAGCTACAAATACACTTCGATCTCTTGGTCAAAAGGCCAAAAAGCGATGCTGCTGCAACGTTTGCAGGCTCTTATATGCCATAGAAAATGTTTTTCTACGCGCGAGATTGTTTACGCCGCCTAGCGGTTACGAGCGGTAAACGCGAATCCGTCCGGTGCGCCTGCGCGGTGGTACTGAGCTAGCCTGTGGCGCGAACTTTTAAGGATGTATTGGACCTAATCCATCTCAAATCAGGTGGCCCGCATATGCCTATGTCACCGATCATTTTGGGATAAAAGTATTTATGTTCTTCTCCAAAAATTATTTAACCCGTATATTTTTATTTTTTTGTTGCAAAATTTCATGCGTGCAGCAGCAAAATTCCGGAAAAATCCTTACTTAGAAATAAATTTTTTCAATGTAATTTTCAAACAGCTACTGCTTCACCAGTTTTTTAAGTTTTTTAGCGTGCAACACATAATTCCACTCAGGTTTGAGCCCTCTTTCATGGTCTGTATGTTATTTAAAAAAAAAAATAAAACATACCCGAGTTATGCACTTTTTACTGAAAAATGCGTTTTTCTCGAAAAAGCCTATTTTTTTCTCAATTTCCTTTTCTCATGATAGAGGACGTAAATAGCTATCTAGACGTGTTTGTGAGATTCACGGGTTTTCCGCTGGGATAGCGATCACTAATGAGATAACACACAAACAAATTTTTCACGCTTAGCGCTTATATATAGTGATATAACAATGATATAACAGTTAATATAAATATGTTTATCTTTGTGCGTATATAAGTAATATACAGGTATGCTCATATGTATGTATTTTTTTTTATTTATGTCTTTTAGATTTTTTATTTTTATAACTACCTTTGTTTTTCGGCTTCGTTATTTTTACTTCAGTAAGGGGACGATCAGCGATCTTTGCTGTCAAACAATGTACTTTATCATTGCACATTTCTTTAATCCATAAATGAGTTTTTCAAATTCCAGGATACTTAGGAATAGCAAGCCAATCAACATTTTTTACTTTTCTAAACTCTTCTACGTCAACGTCTTGTAAATGTATTATTTTAATCGCATCTGTATATTTTTGAACGTGCTCTACAAAATCGTTGGCATTATGAATGGATTTTTTATGGGGCTCTCGAAGATTATGCGAAGTAGCATAATGCTTTATAAGTCCACCCACACCATCTATAGTTCCTTTACCGTACCCAGTAGCAAAGAACAACCATTTTATATCAAATGGTGCTCGTTTTAATTCATATAATTGAAAGCGTTTTTTAAAGTGGCTAGCGGCACCGTTTGATACAATGGTAATTTTCAATCTCTTATCAAAGGGATTCGACACAAAGTTTCACAGTCACAAGTGATGACCAAAAACATGATTCAGCGTATGCTTTGCTAGCAGTAAAAACAATTATAACCTACTTGAAAGCCAATTGTTGTGATTCAATAAAAAAAATTACCATTGTATCAGACGGCGCCACTTTAAAAATCGCTTTCAATTATATGAATTAAAACGAGCACCATTTGATATAAAATGCTACTGCTACTGGGCACGGTAAAGGAGTTGTAGATGGTGTGGGTGGATTTTGTAGAGCACGCTAAAAAATATAGAGATTTATGGATTAAAGAAACGTGCAATGATAAAGTACATTGTTTGACAGCAAAGCCCGCTGATCGTCCCCTTACTGAAGTAAGAATAATGAAGCCGAAAAACAAAGGTAGTTATAAAAATAAAAAATCTAAAAGACATAAATAAAAAAAAAATACATACATATGTGCATACCTGTATATTACGCACAAAGATAAACATCTTTATATTAACTGTTATATCATTGTTATATCACTATATATAAGCGCTAAGCGTGAAAAATTTGTTTGTGTGTTATCTCATTAGTGATCGCTATCCCAGCAGAAAACCCGTGAATCTCACAAACACGCCCAGATAACTATTTACGTCCTCTATCATGAGAAAAGAAAATTGAGAAAAAATAGGCTTTTTCGAGAAAAACGCATTTTTCTAAAAACTGAATTTTTGAGTAAAAAGTGCATAACTCGGGTATTTTTTTTTTTTTTTTGAAAATAACATACAGACCATGAAAGAGGGCTCAAACCTGAGTGGAATTATGTGTTGCATGCTAAAAAGCTTAAAAAACTGGTGAAGCAATAGCTGTTTGAAAATTACATTGAAAAAATTTATTTCTAAGTAAAGATTTTTTCGGGATTTTGCGACATTGCTGAACGCATGAAATTTTGTTGCAACAAAAAAATAAAAATATACGGGTTAAATAATTTTTGGATAAGAATATAAATACTTCTATCCCAAAATGATCCGTGACATAGGCATACGCGGGCCACCTGATTTGAGATGGATTCGGCCATTGACCGTAAGGTCTCATTCAAAAATTTAAGACAAATATTTTGGTCGTATAATTCGTCAAAAACACTAATATTCTACAATACTAACAGTAAACAAACGTGTAAAATGTTTTTTAGAACTGAGAAAAATATTTTACATCGATTTTAGAATATTTTAATGCTCATTTTTTCACTTTTTGGTATGATTGTACGTCTTTTTTCACACTTCTTATGTTATATTTCAGAAAATATTCTCGAAGTGAACATTTTCAAAACTGGAACTTGTTTATCTAACGTAGGTACATTGACGATTACACGAACTTTCAAAGCTACGACACTATGGCATCGATGTTTTTTTTTAATTTAGTTGCTAATTTGGCGAATTCCCATAAGACTAATGTTAAATTCAAATTGCAATAATTCCGTAACCATTCTCGTGAAGCCTCTGAAATTTTGCACAGCTCTTTATATTTATGATCTTTAATAACTATCAAAGTTTGAACAACTTGTCACTATTTTCGTCTTATAGCCAGTACAACCTTAAACGGTTGGAGGGCTCTCCTTAGTATTTTCTACAGTATTCCATCAAATAAATGAATTAAGCATAAATAATTAAGCATATTTATCATTTTTAATGCTACTGTAACAAAATTCACTATAGATATAATTCTCTGATGGATGAGAAAGATATGTAGTTATTGCCTTATTGGTAATGAAATTGTAATGCTCAATTGTTTATTACAAAATTTACCAATAATAGTATTTGCTTAGGAAAGTCGTTTTTATTAATTTGGCATAAATGTTTAAATTACACGGTCTAACGTACTACCGAATGAGAGACGCAAAGTGGGTGTAGCATTCACTTAAGGACGTTCTCCGGGTCGAAACAGCAATTTTAGTTTTTATATTTTTAAATAATGTTTTATTAATTTGATAATCCAAGAGTAAGTACATGTAACAAATATATACTTGAAAGAACATAAGACAATTTTTTTCAGACAAATTCAGGCAATAGTCACTATGGTATTGTTACAATTAAAAACAAAAAGTTCAATAAGTTCTTTAAATTTTTTTAGTTTTTATCTGATCTTAACGAAATAAAGCTTATTTTGTTCGTTAAGAAATTTCAGGGGGAGTATCGATGGGAAAATTTATGATACGAGTTACCAGTACGGCGCAATATCAATTTGTTTAAGAAAGTTTTGATGAAAACTTGACTGGCTTTTCTTTTTTGTTTGAAAATAATATATTTCAACTCAAAATGACTTAAAACACGTTTCTATATTTTTTTTTTAAATTCTCTTTTGCTTCCTCCTAGAGGAAGCTTTGTGATAGTAATTTTTTGAGTTATTGTAAAAACAGGTTATAATTGTTTTTCGAGGTGTTAGGAATCAAAATACATGATTTTTGAAAAATGTCTGTATGGATGTGTGTATGTGTGTGTGTGTGTGTGTGTGTGTGTGTGTGTGCGTGTGTGTGTGTGTGTGTGCGTGTGTGTGTGTGTGTGTGTGTGTGTGTACGCCTGGATCTCAGCTTCTACTCGATCCATTTTGACCGGACAGGTCTCATTTTTTTTTTTTTTTTTGTGATGGTGGGTCAAAAATTCGTCTTTTGATTCGCCGATGCGTTTTTGTTTTATTTCGAATTTTCAATTTTCTCAAAATGGATTTCTGCTCTTTTTAATGATAAGATCGAGATATTTGAATCGAATGGATAGCATTCGAAAGAGCATTAAAATACTTATATTTTCTAAAAAAAAAAATAAAAAATACTCTAGCTATCACGGTTCTTTTGTTATTAACAAAAACGTGTTTTTTTTTTAAAGCTTATAACTCCTAAACTAAACGGTCGATTTTCTTGAAAAAAATCATTATAATGCAGAATATAAATAGCGGTAATCTGTAAAAATTTAAATTCATTTTGTCGACTAGTTTTTGAGAAAAAAATTGAAATGTGAAAAAAATGAGTTTTGTATGTCCAACCATTACGGGAGTAAAATTGACTTAATCGCTTTAAAGTTCCTTGTAGAGGTAGATTTTGGATAGCTCTCGGTCGAGTTCTTTGGGCAAAATGATAAGTCCAGAAATTTCAGAAATATTTGAGGTTAAAATTTTTTTAACCCTTTTTTCAAATCGTAATTTCTCGAGAACGGCTCCATATATCAGCTCCAAATTTATAGACAATTTTGTATGTGATATAGATAATATATGTGCGAATTTTCATCAAGATCGTACGATTACTTTTTGAAATATTTGATTTTGAACATTTTCGTATTTTACAAAGTTATTTTCTTTGTCGCATGATAACTAGAGAAAACAAAAATTGGTTTAATCATGTTGAAATTTTGTGAAGATGTAGAGCCTATATATTATCGTATAAGTCCTTTAGGTAAAAGAATTGTCTCATGATTTTTAGAGATATTTAAGGTTAATAGTACATTACGATACGGGTATGGAAGGTGATTATTTACCGCATGAGACGTTTTTCGCACGAGCGAAGCGAGTGAGAAAAGTCGAATGCGGTAAAAATCACCTTACGCACTAGTGTCGTACAGTATTTTATACCACGAGAGCCGAATAATCATATTAAAGTTATGATTTTGAGGTTAGAGTGGTATAAAATTCTTTTATATACAATTCTTTTATCGGCTATGCACCGATGTGCGCGTGTTGTATATCTGCTTTTGTTTTGTAATAGCCATTTATTATTTTTAAGGTTAGAACCTTTTTCTTACGTCGGAAATTCCAAAAAGAGCACACAAATACGGACAGGCACACTACTATAGGGACAAGTACCCTATGTGTGAAAATTCACAAAGAAAATATAATTTGAAGTAAAGGTTATTTAGGAAGTTTAAAAGGTTTTGACGATAATATTACAATCAGTTATTTTATTTATTTTTCACACATAATTTAAAAAAAAATCATACCTATTATTTTATTCATATTTTATACATAATTTAAAAATTAATACTTTTTAATCTTCATAAATGAATTTAATTATAATTATGTAATAAATTGTTGTAAAAATTATAAATTTTGTTATTAAAAATTAATTAAAGGAATCATCAAATTAAGTTTGAGGAAGCCACGGGCCAATGAATTGGTAGCGAGATTTTTTCTTATTATTTAAATTTTGTTATTTGTAATATGTTTTCACCATAACCTGGCCTAAAGTACCACTTTCGCTCCCGGCTCAAAAACGAGAATGTGGCATTTTCGGCCAGGGTATAGTGAAAAATCATATACGCAACATGGGGATAACTAGGGCCACCCCAGAGCACATGTTTGCCAATTCACACGTGCTCTGGACTGGCCAACTTTTTACCTTACTATAAGTTGTGTTTTTCCGTCTGTCGAAAAAAAGTTATTTTAGGACCTCCTTCTACGCCGAAAAACTTATGCATGTGTTACAAAAAATAGTGTACGCACTATGGAAGAAAAATTGGCCAGCCTACATCACGTGTTTGACACGAGATTTTGCCTGGCCTTCGGCTCGGGTGGCAATTTGCACGAGCTGTGAACTGACCAAGTTTATTCCTCCCTAGGTGCGTAATATACTATTAAACCCTTAAGAGGCTGTAATACTCCTTCTTTATCGCTAACCCTGTTTTATCGGCGGAACATGGCAAAATAATTAATATAAATAAAAGAATGAGGATTTGCATTTTAAACAAATTCAGTTGCTGTGCGCAATCCTCTAATACATCGTTCTACAAAATTTCGAGGCAAAAAAACAATGACACCTTTGTTTATTCTTGGAACGAAATTTGATTAATTTTCATTAATTTTTGTTCCAAGAATAAACAAAGATTTCGTCGTTTTTTTAACTTGATACTTCGTATAGAATGATGTATTACATGATTACGCATGGCAACTGAATTTGTTCAAGGGGTAAATCGCTATTCTTTTATCATATTAATTACTTTTACATGTTCCGCCGATGAAGCAGTGTTAGTATAATGTGACACCCCCTTAATATAATAAAGAGCTTTTCAAGTTTATACTTTATAATATATTCATTTAACAATAACTTGTTTTATCTCCTGTTCTTGATAAATAAATTGCTATATGAATCAGGCGGTTACACACGAAACAAACGAATGTAGTAAAATCATCAACACATACTTAATATTTAGAGGGCTACGATTTGAGGATCAACATTGCTCAACGAAGAGCCATAAGCTGGCAGATTTTTAAGTTTCATTTCAAATTAATTAAGAAATAATAACTGTATAACTATTATTAAGTTTTCTCTTTAAATTTTCGCAGATTTTCTTATAAATACATATATACTTCCCGGACGCGTCGCCTGAGCTCAGAGCTCTTCATTTATAACAAATAACCATTAAAACAGAACGTAACAATGTTGTTAGCAAATTTGCTGGAGTGAACAAAATATAATCATTTTCGAGAATAAATCATAGGAATACGTTATAAGTAATATAGAAGCACTGAAAACTTGATATAGCGCTCTAGAGTGACTATTAATAAATCCAGGGGGGCAAAATGAAAGCGGCAGCACGTAGCGGCGATATCCTCAACGAAAAGCACGAGAAATGGGCAAAATTAGTCAGCTGACGTACACAGTGCCGACTCGCACACAGAGACACACTCACACACAGACGTGCGCGTACATAGAAGCAGGAAGCTCACGGGACAACGAGGCGATTAAGCATCAGGGGGACAACGACCCACGGTGTGTGTATGTGTATGCATGTGTGTGTGTGGTAGTATTCTCTTTTCTTGCAGAGCGAGTGTAAGGCCCGCACTTCCTGACGTCTAGGTGCGGTACGCGTCTCGCGAACGATAACGCGCGACGACGGATTGCCGGCACCTTCGCCGACGCGCATAATGCCCCCCTTTATTCTCCGCCTCGATTCTCATACTTGTCACTTCCACGTGTGCTAGCTGCGTCTTCTTCCTCCTCCGCGTCTAAGTACCTCGTCACATTGGTTTTGCGCTGACGAAGTTTTTTGCTTTTTCACCCCTCCGCGTCTTTTTTCTTTGCGTTTAGAGTTCCTTGTGCGGTTGCTGCCGATGCACGTCGGAGTACCTTCACGATGACGTGTCTGGTTTATGCCTCGATCAGGCTTATTATAAAAACGTTACAGGGAATCTATAAATACGCTAGGGAAAGCGGTGTTTTCGGTGAATGATGCGCGTTTTTTGGGGTAACGTAAATGCTTAATTAAAGCTACAGAACGTTTTTTTCTAGTGAAATTTAAAATTAATAATAACAGCATATTCTTTTATATACGAATACAACTAGATTCCCATCTTGAAACATTTTCATTCATCAATGCGTTGTTTTTTTGTCGCTTGAATCTTGTCACTTTTGAATGGATGATCAGCTTAAGATTGAATAAAATTACATATTAAAAGTCACAAACTTTAAAACAATGGAGAAATAAAAGCAAAAGTTAATAACTTCTCTAATAATTAACTAGTCTAAAAGTAGACTAAGTGGTACGCATCTCAAAAAATTATTTTCAACCTTAGGCGTGTAATGTAGACAGTATTCCATTTGATATTCGTCATCAAACGTATGGAAAATATTCATTTGATTTCAAGTCGCGATGTAGATTAAAAATTACACAGGCCCACGAGAAGCCACGTTTGAGCTCGGCATGAAAATTAAATATCGTTTTATTATGAGGAAATACTGGAAAGCAGGGAAAAGCATTAAAATGACCTTGTTTGAGCGTGCTTTTCCTTGCTTTCCAGGATTTCTGGATAATAAAACGGTATTTAAAGAAAATCTTCTTTTGACTTCAGATATTTTTGCCAAGTTCATTCTAGTATATCTGATCTGATAAAATAAAAATAAGTGACGTGCTTTGCTATGTAGGGTATTTTATTAATGAGACGGAGAAAGAGAGACAGAGAGAGAGAGAGAGAGAGAGAGAGAGAGAGAGAGAGAGAGAGATGTTTATACATTTACAATAATAATGTCAACAGTAACAACGAATTAGTTAAATGTCGAAAACATCTTAAACTCAAATTCGATTGGATTATTTGCGAAATATTATTTGATACTTCGGGCATTGTTGACATATTAAATTAATACGAAACAAAGTTGATATACGAAAGTCTTACAGTTACGGATTCAGCATTCACGCAGGTAGGTGATACCATTCTTCCTTTCACATTCTTTCAACATTTTTACGTAATAAATACCTAAATTTTACAACATTATTGTTTGACAAAATTATTAAGTACATGAGGGTTATTCAATTAGTTATTAATTAAAGAAATTGCTTATGAGTTCCATTGTATCAAGTTCGTTATTCCACTTATATATCAAATTCCAAGGGAATAATTATATAGATTGAAAAATTGTTTATTATTTAAATATTTTCACACTTAATTTTATAAAATTCAATCAGGAATTGTTTTATTTAATCCAAAAGAATAAAAATGATTTTGGATTAAAATATTTTTCATTTAATCCAAAAGAACAAAAACAATTTTGGATTAAAATATTTAAGTTTACTTATATATTTTCAGAATGTGAGATTCGTAAAAAAAAAATATTGAAATTTATAAGACTGAACTTTATCAAAAAGAAACTTATTCAAGTAAAAAGAAATTCTTACTTGAATAAAGAATAACGTTTTCAATGATTTACGAGCTCATCAATCTTTATACTATTATTTAGTAATAACAGTATAAAATTACACGATTGATTGAAGTTATTTTAATCTTTTTCTAGATAATAAAAACGATATCAACAAAGCAGATTCAAGTATAAAGTATCATACAAATCAAAAGTAATTTGTCAAAATGGCTCTTATGATAATATCAGACAATACTGAAATAACATTTGAAATAAATTCAACGATATCGTTCGAAGGTTTTGTACCCGACAAAGAAAAGTACGAGCTTCTTAGAAAATCTAGTATTCTTATAGCCTGTCATTTTTTGTACAATCAATCCTCCGAGTGGACTTTTTTACGTCCCTACATCGCTTCAGCTATTTTCAGAGCTATGTCATTCAAAATAGAAAAAACAAAGATGAGTATTGGAAGAAAATTTGTCATCGACAACGACGACTTTTCATCGAAACTAATAAACGACTCCTTAAACGAATGTATCACAGGGTGTTTTGAATTGATGGTAGCTAAAAAGTATTTGACAGTAGTAAAGTACGAAATGCAAGTTACTGGACAAGTAAAACCTGCGTGTCTCGCATATGTAGTATCACCACAACCTCATTATTCTTGGGAAAGTGCTATCCAAGATATTCAGAAATGCAGCGGCGATAAACACTTTCCTGGTGAAGTGAATTTAAGTGATATCGATAACAAATGGTAAATTTAAAAACGTTATTTATGTTCATTATAAAGCATGCTAGAGATTCTTTTGAATGAGATACAATTTCATCTTAAAATCTAATAATTTGTTTATTCTTGATATCTTATAGAGATTTGTCTATATTCGTTAATGATTTTTAATAAAATTAAAAAATGTTATTACGCGCTAATACTATTCACCACTCGCAAAATTCGAAAGTTGATATATTTTTTTAATTTTTGTTGTAGGTGGGACTATGAGATGTCATTTATAAAAAAAAGCCATATGTAATAATAATCCTCTTAAAGAACCTTCTAAAGTATATCAATGGATATAAATAGTTTACGAAAATTACCGACGGATCATCTTTTAGGGAAATCGTCAATTTTATGTTAAAAATGAAACGTTTCAGAATAGTAATATTAATTTATAAATTTTTATATGTGTGTTTTAATTAGACGTGACCTCAAAAATTGAAGTTACGTATATTCTATAGATTGTAATTAATAAAAATTAAAGACTGTTAATAATAATCACAAGTTCATTAAAGCAATTCCAAGCTATACATTATCATTCCGTGCACCTAAATTCTTTGTAAAACCACTGTCACGGACGAGCGACCTATCTATTTCCCCTACTCCTTTCCCCATTGACAGCGCAATATCGCGCGTCGGCTCGTGACTCCCGATCAAGTTCACTCATTACACCGACGCCTCTCTCTCTCTCTCTCATCTCGCGGAAGCCAAGGAGCCGCGAGCACGGGATCGTCATCATAGCCGACTAGACAAATATCCGCAGACACTTTGCCACCCCCTCCACTTCGCAGCTCTTCTTGCGTGCCTGCATGACTGAGCCCCGGTATAATGTGACCGCAAGCACACCGTATAACACGACCGCACGAAATCCGGGTAGCAGTAGCTAGCTGCGTATATATACGTTATATGAGGTATGTATATGTACGCGTGCACGCGTGCGCGCACGAACGGTACTTCGGACGAGCGGTGCTTTGAGGTAAGCTTAATGCTCGCACGCGCAATTGCATATCGCTTTGCCGCTCCAAGTGGATGAGAGACTATACGGAGAGAGTGAGTGAGAGAGGGAAGTATAAGGTCCGCGTAAAGTTCTGGGAGGGCTGAGGCAGAGAGAAGAATGGGATGTCAAGCGACTGGTCGGCCGTGAAAAAGATGGTGCAGGGGGCCGAGTTACGTCTTACGTATTATGCATAATGGTTTGAGAACATTCTAGAGTGAGAGAGGTGTAAGCGGTTGTCAATTTCGAGTAGATAATGGGTTCTGTTTATTGACAATATAAAGAAATGTTTAATTTACAAATTTTTATTTCAATTAATTATACAAGTACAAAGATACATTGAAAAGTAAAATGAATCTGTTGAAAACGTATTGTATGCTTGCAAATACCATAAATTTTCAATTTTTTTTTTACAAAATTTACATACACAATTTATTAAGTAAACAACTTGCTTTACATACAATTACTATTATCAATCAGATTACTTTAGAAAACATGCAGTTTTCTTCCTTCTATAAATCCTCACTCAAAGCACCTTTGCATTGACAAGAAAATTATGTCTCTTTATTTACACCAATACCTCAGTACAACTTTTTTACACTGTCTTATCTCCGCCGCTGCGATAAACCTCTCGTCGCATCCCCCCGGCGCGCCGGTCTCGCGCGAACGCGCGCGTAAGAAAGTTATTTACGCGGTAATAATCTTATTTGCCAAATAGCTTCCGTGCGCAGAACGGCGTCCGTTGCACCTGCAACAGCGGCAGCAGCAACAACAACAAGACGCGTACACATCCAGAGAGGGAGAAACGGAGGGAGAGAGAGAGAAAAGGAGAAACGAGAAGGAAGATAGAGGCTCGCTTTCCGGCTGCGAGGGACACGGGAAACTAGATGCCCGTGTGTAGCCAAGAGGAAGCGCGATAAGACCCGCAGAGAGAAAACCAGAGAGAGAGAGAGAGAGAGAGAGAGAGAGAGAGAGAGAGAGAGAGAGAGAGAGAGAGAGAGATGCTACTGAGCCGGGGCGATCATTAGGCAAATGGGCGCGCGCTATTATGTGCGAGCTCCACTCTCTCTTCTCCCTCTGTCTCTGTCTCCCCGTCTTTCTCCCCTGCTGTTTATCTCTGGATATCTTTTAGGATTTCAAAGCTACGATTGCGCGCCTAACGGATGCCCAAGTCTCGTATTGCTCGATAAAGCGTATATATAAGGTATATGCCACGTTCGAGACGAGAGTTTGCCCAAAACTAATACAGGGCGAATATAATGGCATTATCGTGCGGAAAATATTTTGAAATTGAACGGAACGTACGGCGAGCGTGTATGCGATGTAAATTATTATGAAATTAATTGATTGTTTACTTAATTAAATGAATACTTAGATTTAATTGGATTCGTAGATATGCACCCATTCATCATTACTGCATTGAGAGCGAATATGATCGATGGTACGTGTGTGAGCACGACGGGCCTTTGTACTATTATATAGTTGCACTAATGAAAGGTGACACTAATTAATGAGAATAATAGTTTATCGTCGGGATATATTGCGAACACGTAATTTAGAATATAGATTGATCATGTAAAAATATATTCATTTAAAAGCATTGTTCAAAATTAGTTTAAATAAATTACCGATCTCGTTTGCACATCATCCTTAAAAATATAATATAGTTGTATTTCAATTCCAAATTCAAATTTATGATATATTATTATTTCACAAAGGCTTGGTGATGTGATATTAACTGTTACAAATTTATATATCTATAAACTCACAACGATTTGCACTTCTTCGAACCTTCGTAACTCAACTTCAATATAAACTTAATATTTCGAAATTCCTATCTCATTTCCTAATGTTCTTCCACCTCTTCATACATTCAGTATCGCAACAGTCGATGAATAGACCACCCAGGGAGCTGTTTTTGCCACGGACTGATCATCAGGGACGAAGGCTGCTCTGCTCCTCTACGGCGCGCATCCGTTCCGTCGATCCTCACAACAAGATATCGAGATTATTGTTTGCGCACTCTACATCGGGGGTGTATACATATGGGCTTCTTTGCGCCGGGCGCGTCAACGGACTAATGAATTAGGGTTAGCGGTCTACGAGTTTTATGCATTAGTAAATTGATTCGGGCTGATCCGGAGAGATTTGTGGCTTTCTGGCCGGCCTAACCCCACGCGCGCGCGCCGCACGCCGAATGTCGAGTTTGCGTTGCGGTGAAGGGTCGTGGCCTTTGAAATCAAAAACATTGTCAAATTGGAGGATCAAGTGAAATACGCACATAGAAACGCATGTTGCAATATTCGAAACATTCATTCACTTGTTTGTGGTTTTTATGGTTTTTCTGCAAAAAATGTAAACATTACTAAATGGAATAAAAAGATATGAGTTTTTTAACGTCTTATTTTTCAACTGTTACGTACTATACGAATTAAATAATAATATGTAGTAAAAAAAAAACAAAAATTACGATGACTAAGACGCGATCCTACAAACTCGAGATCTCTCGTCATATTTATATCAAATTATACACTGAGAAAAGGATTTGTTTACTGTTAACATGCGTATGTTTAAATATGACCAAATATAGGCATTATAACAGTTATACTGCCATGTTAACAGTTAAGTTACCATGTTTTCATAAACAATTTCAATATGTTACCTGAGAACATTGATATTGTAATAGTTACAATATGCTTATTATAGTAGTTTTTTAATCTAATAGACAATTTTTTACCAGGATGATGTTGTTTTATAACAACATCATCCTGGTAGAAAATTGGCTATTATAGATTCAAAAACTACAATTTACAAGACCTTCTACCATCAGCTACTTTCAAATCTGAATATGTCTATTAGTTAATATAGATATTGTAACTATTACAATGTCACATTTTATCATTAAACATGTCAAATAGTTGTATTTAAAATAGATAAATATGTTAACAGTAACAATATTCTTCTCTCAGCGTAAGAAAAACAACGAAACTTAATAATCCCACTATATGAAGTTATATATATTTTTATTATTACATTTATTCGCGTAAGAAAAATACACCCGACAACGACCACGAGAATTGACGTTAATCTCGCAAACCACATTTCTCAAGAAAATTTACATAAATATTAATCCATGAACCGGCGCCTCGATACATCCTCCTCGCCATATACCATTATTCCCCTGCGCGCAAAGACGAGGCGCGGCAAATTGTTTTCGGGGGTCCCGCGTGCGCGCGGGAGGGCGAAAGCCGTCGACCAGAACAATGCAACTCCCGCCCCGCGCTTATTCGCTCTCGCGCGTACCCGCACACAGTAGCAGCAGCTCTCCCCCCCGAATGATTATGTATGCGGCGTCGCACTCGCGCGTCACTTCGCCTCCTATATAGATTGGCCCCGCGTAGAGGAGAGGGTCTATGCGTAAGGGCCGCGTGTACGGGGAGGGCTGAGCCGACGTATATTCCACTCGATCCGCGGGAAAGAGAAGTTGAGTGATAAAACGTAGGAAAGAAGGAAAGAGAGAAAGAGTGTGTGCGATGTGACGTTGAGAAGATGACGCGGGAGAAAAATTGAGGGATAAGCGTAATTTAATGGGCTATCGTAATTAACGGAGGGCGCGAGAGGTAATAATTATTAATTGTTCGCGCGAGGGCTTTTGTGGAGTTAACTTTTTTGTCCACGTACTTGTGAATGATAGGATAATTTTTTAGGATTTCATAATTAACCATGAGATTTCGCGATTGTATTGTTTTATGAATTATATCCTGGATGATATCAACTCATTTTCAATGTTCATCTACTGCGAATCTTTTTTTTTAAATTCATGATTTTATAAATATTTATAACTGAACTGTAGACAGGATGTATTGGTACTTAGCAAAGGTCTCAATTATACAAATTATACCTACGAGGCGGAAATTTTCTGGTTTTTCATTATTAAACTGCTTATAATACTTGTAGCACGGGAGCTGGAATGTCTGGAACTTTTCAATTGCCCATTGTTTGAGTTAAAGCTATCAGTTCTCCAAAAATTTCTGACTTCAACTTCTTTATTTATTAAAATAACAACGTTTCCCTAATTGAACTCCAAAGTCCACTTGACTAAAAGAATCCATTAAAAATACGTCATTTGCAAAATTCTAGAATTAAACTATATAAACTGTAATTTCAGCTTTGGAATACTTGTAGAACAATCGAATCTTCTAAACATTCCGCAATTTTCATCATGATTCACAGCCAAAGCCATAAAATTCGACAGCGAGAAATGGCTGCCTCATACACTCGGAGGAAGATATACGCGTCATACGAAACGACAGCGACGACGACGCGCAACAGCAGCAGGTTGAGGTTCGCGCGGGCGCTACATGCAAATTATAACACTCTCGCTCTCTCTCTCTCTCCCCTCATCACGTACACCTCGCTCCTCCTCCCACGTTTCGCTCCAAGAGCCCTTCCTTCTTCCTTCCCGATCCCACTTGCGCGCGCCTACATGCAGGGAAGAGTGCGAGCGAGAGAGATAGAGGCAGAGAGTGAGGGAGAGAGAGAGAGGAGGGGTGGAGGACGAGCGTCGGATGCTTGTAACGCGCTCTCGGGCCAAGTCGCATTGGGGATTCATTGTTATGCATATGGAGTTCCTCGAAGAGCAATGTTTATCCATATATATATGCGGGGAATATTTGTGCCTCTCTCGTGCGCACGACGAGGCGCGAGAGATGTACACCACTGCCGCCGCCGCCGCTACTGCTCTTCTCGAGCCGAGCTACCACCTCAATCTAGCTTTGATTTTCTTTCTTCTCGGGATTTTGAGGGACGCAGTTGTTGCTAGATCATGGTAATCGTGGGAATTTGAGTGTATTTTTGGGCATGATGTGAGAGCGTTAACTAAATATTAGTAGGGAACTGCATTCTTATTTTAAGTATTTAACCTAGAAAGGTAAACCTATTTCGAATTGGATAAATACAGAATTAATAATAGAATATATATTTTTATTGTGGATAATTATTTAATTTTCCAGTAATTAAATACATACTCTATTCATACCGTTTAGATTTTCATCAAATTCAATTTACCTATACGCTTATAATTGCGTCCGAAAGAGAGTGAATTATTTGTATTGTTATTATTTACCTCCCTCCCCCCTCTCTCTTCATAGACATTGATTGTGTTGAGTTCAAAACCACGGGCCATGTAGCGGATTAAGTATAATTGCTTGCGCTATATCTTACGATCGAGTCTTGCTGAAGCAAATCACTTCTCGATTAAGTGAGTCTAAAATCAAATCTACTAAATCTTCCCAAAAACAAATTACAATTGCATTCAAGGTATCTGATCCGTTGTTCGCAATCCACGAAATCGGCTATCATGTGGTAACCGTCGACTTCGATCGTCAAATTCTTAATCGATTCTAAAGGACGGTACTTATTTGTAATCAATCATAAAAAATTATTATACAAAAAGAAAATTTACAAATCTTACCAGAAAAAAAACAATAGTTAACTTATCTCTTAATAAATATAAAATAACAATTTTTAATGATAAATTTCTCAAAAAAAAAAGAAAAAAGAAAAATTAATTAGAGACTCAAAGCTTAAAATCTTCACATTATCAAGTGATAAAAAACAACATCGAATTTAATTCATTTCTAAAGCAAGCGATTAAGTCGTCTGTCAGATAGACTTTTTTTCCATTTCAATACTCGCATTCAACAAAATCGGCTATATGATGTGGTAACTGTCAACCTCGATCGTCAAATTCTTAATTGATTCTAAAAAAACGATACTTATTTGTAATCAGTGATAAAAAATTATTATAGAAAAAGAAAAATTTATAAATTTCTTTAAAATCATTGGTTAACTTATCTCTTGATATATCTAAAATGACAATTTTTAATTATATACATTACTTTCTCAAAAAAAAAGTTAATCAAGATTCAAAGCTTAAAATGTTTACATTATCAAGTGATGAAACACAACATCAAATTCAATTAATGCCCTTCAAAAGTGGCATGTGATCTCGTTATGATAATTTATGTAAAATTGATCGATTAATGCTTGGGTGAGCTTTGGAGACTATGACTAATCATTTTAAGATTGAGGATTTCTGGCTCACGGTCGATGATCAAGACATTTTACGTGACTTTATCCTTTTAGAGGGATAAAATTATTCCACTTCTCATTTATCATATTCTTTCACATCACCATCTATATTTACGCTGACTTTAAGAGTGAAAAAGTACTGTGTTAATGTTAATATTTTTCTTTCGAAAAAGAAAAATTTTTTTAATGCTATATGACAATATTCAATTACTAATTTACAAACAATAATAATACCATAAGAATATTACAGGCTATTTGTGTTTCAATAAAATTAATTGAATTTAATGTAATTCCAAAAAACATACATGTCTATATGAAGCTGAATTATCAATTAATTTGCGAAATGCCACTATTTTATTTAGATTTTGATAACTCCACTTCTAATCAAATAGATTGTGACCATTACCATAAAATAATTTTAAAGGATTTAATTTGAATAATACTCAGCAAGCTTTTACTGGCATTATTCTTTTCGAGTAATATCCCATCATATCATTTTCGTAATTCGCCTGGAAATACATCTTATTACCACTGGTCCGGAAGCGCAGCTCTCGGCTTAAATCAGAGAAAACGACAATCTTATTTCGATTTCAAGCAACATTCAAAGCTCTTAATGCATATATAATACTCCGCAAAACACAATTATCCGAGCTATCTGCCGGCTGTGTCGCAGTGGGCGGTGGCAACGAACGAAATACTTTAATGACTTTTTGACACGGAAGCAAAGCCCTCGACTGCTCAGACAGACGAGGCCCGCGTAAAATATGAAAGAAAGAAAAGCAATCTCTCTCTCTCTTTCTCTCTCCGCTCGAAAACCGCGTACAGCACTCCCGAGAACGCGAGGGAAATCGTGGAAACGCAGACTGTCACTCATCCAACGCACACGCGCGTACGAAAGAAGAAAGGACGACGGAGATGGAGGCACCCTGAGCCCTGGCGATTATGTAAATGTTGCTTATGGAAGCGCAACAGATGCCTCTCTCACTTGCGCGCGCTCTATCTCTCTCCTCTTATATTATACGTATATATACACGACACTCACGCGCGCGCGCGCGCCGGGAATATACACCCTAATCCCAATAACGTCTACGTTGCCGTGCCGCGCGCCGGGGATATTGTTTAGATCCTCTAACGAAATTCCTTACAAATTCCCGTGTCTCTCCCAGCGACGGAAGGGGGGGAGGAGGGCCTTTGTGACTGTCAGGGCGAGACTTTGAAATAACAAAGTTTAGATCGATGGATTTCTGGGGCTTGTTGCGACGCGCGGCTCTTTTCCTACGGGGTCACGCTGGAATGATAATTATTTGCGTTTTATAGGGTCTCAGGTGCTTTCAGAGGCGCATTTTCAAATATTTGCTTTGGGGGAGAAGGATTTTTTTAAAGGACGGAAAAGATTATATTGATTTTCGAAGGGAAGGCACTGCGTTGAAAAATTGGAAGCTATATTAAACGTGCAGTAGATTACGGAGAATCATTGTGCTTGATTTACGCAGTCGGAGAATTTAATTTTTAAAAATATCGAAAAATCATCAGCGAGAAAATTATTTTCACGGTTTTAAAAATCGGCATTTTTAAACGACAGGTGGACAAATACTCATGATTATTTCATCGCGATTATTTTATCTCAAAAACATATATCTGTGGTAAACAGGAAAATTGTCATAAATCAATATTTGCTGAAACATTTTCAATATCCATAACTGAAATAGACATTCCAGGGAAAAAGAAATTATCATTTTCCACGTACAACGACGGTCGACGCGCTACCGTATATTTAATCAGCAATTTCGAAACGCACGGGTTGCCAACGCGCGGGCGATAGGCTGAAAAATAAAGAAGCGCTTGATTACGATAAGAAGTTGGTACTGTCTACCATTTGTTTATACGAGGGCGATAAGAGGCAATAATCGTCCTGCTTTGGAATCTCGTATGATTCAACTATACCAAGACCAAATAGCAGATGGGCGCGCATGTGCACGCGGCGACGGCTTTTCGTCCTTCTTTTTTTATTGCTCAACGTTCTCGTTTTCTGTTTTGCTCTTCGGTTTTCAATTCAGCACTTTTCGATCTTTCAGTTTATTTAGATAAGAAGGTAGCAAAACATTTTTAGATTAGTTAATTCATTTCGTTATCTCTCACTTGCATAATTAATGAGCACATTTTTTGAAACAAGGTTTAAAGTTTTATACTGGGTATGCGAGATGCATAATCATTCGATGTAAATATTTTTATCCAATATTGAATTTTATTTTAAACTGGCGTTTCTTTAGCAGAAACAAATTTAAAAAATATAATTCTGTATTTTACTTATCGTTTATAATGACAAAAAAAAAATTGTGAATAAATATTCTTAACATATATTTTCATGTATATTATAATACAAAGAAACCCACCACAAGTTTTATCAATGAACTACTTTCTAAAAGTTTTTATATCAAGATCATTTTCAAATAAATTTTCAATTTAAAATCTGCTCACTGTATGTTTGATTAAAATTTTATTTATGTGGAGGTTTTACATTTATTCCATTTAAATGGGCATATCACAAAATCAGTATACGAAAATTCAAAATTATATTTCAGCGGGAAAAGTACACAACCATCATTTCAGGTAATACTTGAATAGAACTAAAATATTATTTCGCAATAAAAAAAAAAACAACCTTTCGCATAAAAACCATCTTAATATTATTCAACAGCTCCAACTTTCCGGGACCGCCCGATCAAATTTTTTCTTCCACCCTCCCAAAAAGGCCATCACGCACTCTCCCATCGCAGAAGCAGAAATACATCCGATCGGCATTAGGGTTCCAGCCCAACGCGAGCTCGGTCCCTTCGCTAATGACAGCGCACGAGGCGTCAATATTCATGGCTCTCTGATACTATACACACACACACATACACACGCACTACACCAGAGCTGGTAATATGCTAAATAGCCCTCGTTCGCTTTTAGGTTTACGAGCCGCGAAGCGCGCGCGCGCCCGCTTTGCTATTATATCGCCTTGCTGCATCATTCGCGCAGCGCCGCGGCTGATGCGATTGCGTTTTATGGGACCTTCCACAACCTCTGCGCCGGCGCAACGGCGCACGCGCTCGCCCGTGTAAAGGTATACCTATATATAACGCTCGCCTATATATATAGGTATACCTTTACACGGGCGAGCGCGCGCGCCGTTGCGCCGGCGCGGAGGTTGTGGAAAGTCTCTATGTATATGCGGCCGCTATGCGACGCGACGCACACAGTTCATATAGATGCCTGTATACAAGGTATATGTATAAGCGCGCGCGCGCGCGCGTGAACGCTTGAAATTCAATCACTTTATCGCATTGCCTTATCGCTTTTTCTGGAGGCGCCGCGTACGTCGGAGTGGTGCGCGGTGAGGCATGTATAGCTGCGGAAGCGCTGCTCCTATCCCCTAAATCACCTGCGCCTTTCAGTATCGGGTTTCATAGATTGCAATTTGCGACTTTCTGAGGGGCGGATGGGAGGGTTCTTCTACGCGCGGGGTATATACGCGCTGCTACGTCACTTAGCAACTTTGCATATTTGTCACTGTATTTTCGCGAAACATTATCTTGTTTATCTAGCATCTAAAGTGCAAGAAGTTTCGATGTACTTTAAATTGCGTTATATATGTTATAGCGTAGCATTTGCACTTTGAAATAATCATTATGCATTGCAGCGTGGTTTGGATAAGAAAAAATTTGCTTTGATTGTAAAGAGTATCCATTCAATAAAGAACATATAACAAATTTTATTATATAAACTTTAAATAGAAAAGTAAATTATTACATATTACAAGCAGTTCGAAAGCTAATAAACAATAACCAACATTATAAAAGTTTAATTAACGCCCCAATTGCAAATTAAACTCGTAATAGGACAACCCAAATCAATCACGAATCTCTTGGATAAACAAAACAATTATTACAATGCTGTCCATTTGCATAACCATTTCTGCAGACCTCACGAACCCGCCATTAATAAATACAAAACCAATTAACCTTCCTCCATTAATAATTCGCTCACCCGCGAAATCTCTGCCTCGACCCCCAAGGCAAACGAAAGAAAAAACAATAAAGCACCGCGCCCACGCTATATATCACAATTATAACACCTTCCATAATTATCCATAAATATACTCTCTCTCTCACTCTCCAGCACAAAGCCCGCGCACGTCCCGCTCTCGTTCCCCGTTCACTCGTCTAATCAATTTTAATCAAAGCGGGCGAGCGAGAGCAAGAGAGAAGCCCGCCCCCTCGGCATCCTCGATCGATTTATTAAAATCAACGTATCCCGCTAATCGCGCAATAATTCACATTGATTATGACCATCCCCTCCACCGTGCTCCTCTCTCTCTCTCTCTCTCTATATATATATATATATATATATATATATATATCCCCCGCTCGGCCCGAGTACAAAAACCCGTTACGGAAAACCATTAATCGTCCTTCCGCGGCGCGCTCGCGCCAAATTCCGCCGTATACATTTCACTTTATCAGACCGCGCGAGTCCGGGGGCCCTCTCTGCAGAGTGCGAAAGGGATAAAGAGAAAGAGAGGGAGAGGGCAGCTAGACCGATGTATCGGAGAATTTCTTGAAATATCGAGTCTTGGATTATTCAGCCGAGCGGCCCGGGGAATTAATGAAGGCGAGTGCGATGCACCGCTGCCGGATATCGGGCTAATCCTGGCCCGCCGCTACTGGCCTGGCCATTTATTATTATCGCCAGCGCCAGAATTCGCGCTGCCAGTGGCAGTTACGCCGGCGGGGGCCCAGTTGCATCCGCTAATGCTCCCGTTGCGACCAATGACTCATCTCTCTCTCTCTCTATCTCTCTCTCCCTTTCGTGGGTGTATATACACACGGGGCCTCAGCTGGCCGAGCGGGAGATTCGCGCTTTTCTCCCATTACCCGGCCAATATTGCAGATATACGCCGGCCGGGGCTTTAGGCGAGTGTGTGTGTGTGTAACACGGCAGCCGTAGGGATAAAGTACAGCGGGGGATGATCTTTTTTCTCTCTCTGTCTCTCTTTAGGCGCTTGCGTCGCCTTTATTTTCTTTTTTCGCCTCCGAGGCTTGGATTATACGGGGACGTATTCGTAAAAGAATGTATAGGGAGTGGATGACAAAAAAAGGAGAAAGGCAGCTACGGGAGTGTCCTCCTGCGCAAATTTGGATCGAGCTTGGAGAATTGCCGTGGATTAACGTGGAGACGGTAATTGCTCGGGCGCTTTGTACGTTAATCATTCTTTTGGGTCGTCCTCCTCTGGTTGGATTCGCGTTTAAGCTTAGATCAGCTACTGGTTGTAATTATATTTTTGTATTTGTCTTTTACGTCTGTTTTCTCTGTGCGACAGGAAATGCGAAGCATTTCTGGTCTACGTTTCATTATTGAATGGTTCATTTGCTCAATGTCTACAAATGTATACACAATACCAAGAAGTTCACTTCAGCATATAACTTATAATTGAATACATCACTGCTACTCTCCCTTTTTTATTCAAAACGTAATATAAAAGTTGAGTATTCAGGAGTAAAACAATCCAACATTTGCAACTCCGTCCCTTACACCATTTCATAACTAAATTCCCATGTTACTCGCAATAAAGTACTCGGCCGTCCGCAAAGCGGTGTGTAGTTTTTATTTGCAGTATGCGCCCAGGAAAAACGCGTATAATGGTTTAACAGGTTGCCGCGCAAATAAATACTCGTTAACTTCACATAAAGCCCATATTTATTCCCCGAACGTTATATTACACCGCGTTTATTTAATCAAGTGCGCGCGCTCTCTTTCTCTTTCCCTCTCATACTCTCGCGCGCGGATACACGTATACCTATATGCGCGCGCGTATAACAAGCTCTGCCGATACACACTGGGCATAACTTTTATGGCGATTTAAATTCCGCCTCGTACAAGTGTTTTCGTGGAGATAACAGCCCACGATGTCGAGGCCGCGATCGCGCTCGCACGCGCACCGGCTAAAGTGCCTTGATTATTCAAATGCCTCCTCCCATTCGAGGCTCCGATGCGCGTACATATATATCTATGTACACGAAACACAAAGTCCCGTATAAATCAGAATTCCGACGAAAGAAGAAAACGCTCGAATCGGTCGGGCGCGGAGAGGAAAATATAATAACGCGTTCTCTCTGTCTCTCGCGCGCACGCTTGCTGTTTTTACGAGGGGCCTAAATCGTGCGAATAAATTATCGATTGACTTTATTGCCCGAGTCGTCGTCGTTGTCTGCGTCGTAGAGACGTTGGAACGGACGGCAAATGAGATTTCCGCCCGTGAAGGCGAACGGATATGAAGGGAAAAAGGAAGGTGTATATCTCTATACGCGCGCTTTGCGAGGACGGCGGCTTTGCGGCGAATTATGAGTGATTCGACGCGGACGGAAACATCGCGGGTATCCCGCGCGTGTTTATAAGCGCCGACACGAAAGAGAGAAAATGAAGGGACGACACATTGGATGTAGCAGGTAAAAATTTAATAAATAAATGTGCGTCGAACGAGATGTAGCAAACCCGGGTGCAGCGTGAGTATATACGAGTGCAGGTCGTGGTGTACACGTCAAGTCGGTTATTTAAAATTGTTTAAATCAACAGCTTGTCAAGTTGGGAATTTAAAATTTTTGAAATTTGATAAAATGCAAAATGTTTCCTGTCATAAATAATATACCCCGAAATCTTTCACATTTAATCGTACATTCAAACTTTATAAGTAAAAATGAAATTGTTATTTTACTTGTTTTTTAAATTTTGCATTTCATTTAGCATTGAGTGAGGCACATTTTAATTTTTCTGTTTGAATTCATCGTTAGTTTTATCTACAAACATTTATTTTGTAAACATATTTGGTCTTGCGTAAATTTGTATATACTGTTTATTATAGTTATTCAGAGTTTACATTGTAGAATGTTATATTTTGAATACAAGTAAACAGAATGTACAATGAAATATAGTATTATATAATAACAGGTATACACGGAGCCGAATCGTAGACGTTCACTAATTATAGATGAATCAAATACTTAATATGTTTGCCATAAAGTTATTTCGACTGAAATCATAAATTTATTCTAGATGGCAAGATTTTATAATATATATCATAAAGAAATAAAATGTGAAAAAGAACGCATATACGCAAAGAAATAAAGCTGAATGCGTTAATTTACATCAAAATCGAAATTTAATACAAATAATGAAAGAAGAAATGTTAAACGCGTTGGCGGCAAAAAGCCACTGTATAATATTGCTCGTCCGCTTAATTCGAAAACAAACATGATTAAATTCGCGCACTTCTTATAATGCCCGAGACAACTAATGAGAAGAGTAAATACTTATTTAAATTGTCAACTCTTCAGTATCCTCTTGAGGGGTAACAAGAGTAAAAATAAAAGATGAAAAGGACGCAAGAAAGGGGGGCGGGGTGGAGACAGAGAACGACTTCGCGAAAGGAAAAGAAAGGAAAAAGGAACGAACGGGCACGCACACTCTCGAGTATACATATATATAGACCCCGCGCGCACTCTTGCGCTGCCATCGGTAAGTTCTTTGACAAGGCCGACGACTATGAATTATTCAATTGACTAATCCCGCCCGTGTCGCGATTGCGAATCGGCAAAGGAAGCGCGAGGGCCCTCTTCCCTCTCTGACTTTCGCCTTCGTCTGTTTTCTCTCCTTAGTCCATCGAACGCACGAGCTCACACACACACATCCTTCGCAAAAAAAGAAGACCCGCGCGAAATTTATTATGGACTCGGGGCCCGCCGGGGCATTTAATTGAAAGCCGAAGAAACGGGCCGAACAGCGCGAGCTCGTAAAAACGGCATTAATTTATCGGAGAGGGGCCCGCTCTCTCTGCGCGCGGTTTAGGGAGAATTTTCGAGGACGCACGCGGGGTTATGCGCGCGAGGGCATCGCGGGCGTTTGATTTACGGCGGCGCGTCGCGCGCGCGGACACGAGTTTGATCACATTGTAAAACGCTGGTTAGACGCGCGTGTGCTCCGCTTTTTTACGATTTCGATCGCACGTTTTAATAGCGCCGAGGGAAGTTTTTTGTCCCCTTTTGACGCACGCGCGCTCGATGTTCTGCGCGTAGGGCTTTGCGTATAGGGATTCGTTAACGGGTCGGCAGGGTTTTTGCTGCGTTATGGGAGCACGTGGTATTGAAACGTTAATTGTGAGAGTACTTGGATTTTTGAAAAATTCGACTTTACGCGGATCTTAAATTTTTTATTGTTCGATGTGGTATAAGATATCAAAAAAAGAGTAGGCATACGTTATTCATTGAAGTTCACTGTAAAGTGTTATTTTTAATTTCTAATTCCATTTGCCTGGAGTTAGCAAAAAGTAGAAGTATCTATATAATTTAAACTTTCAAGTTTTTTTATAGGAAGTGTCTGTTGAAACCCAGTTTTATCTTATGCATACTTATTCAGAGCATCATGCCTGTCAAAAAATTAGTATACCTAAATGATTAAGGAAAGTCTAGAAGTCTAGACGCTATTTCTTTCTCAAAAAGTCACGTTAAAGTTATATACGATAGATTGGTGCTAAAAATTCCAGACGAATCATTTTAGAATACGTAAATTTCACAGAGCTAATTTTAAAGCGCCCGTGGTAATGAGAAATAATTAATATAATAATTAAAAACTATGCACTTAATTCCAGCCGCCATCACAAAAGCCATTAATTTAGATCATCACACTTCTGGGCAAACTCGGTTAACTACACTAGCCCAAGTGTCCCCGCCGCGTCCACCTGCAACGAAGTTAGCCGAGCGCTTAACAAGGGAAAAAGGAGCCGCTGCCGAGATGAAAAACTCCTCTCGCCTCCATCAATTTGAGGAATTAATAAAAGCCCTCGCATGTCATTAAAAAATCACAGGGTGAAAGCGACGCCGCCGCGTGATTTGAAAGTCCAAAAGTAATAAAAAAAGAGTTCCTGATTTCGTCCCTCGTATATATGTGTATACTATAACGGGTTGGATGGGAGGAGGGGGCAGGAAGCTCTAAAAGCCCGAGGAGCATTATACGCGCGGAAAGCCGTGGCGTAGATGCAAGCTCGCGTCGCCGTCGTATAAGCGTCGGGCTTGTTTCGACGGCCGTAAAACAGCGATGCCGACGACGAGGCTGCAGCTCGCTAACGCGCTCGCGTATAGACGCTCGAATCTCCTATCTCGCGTGTATCTAAATTTCTATTTTTATTTCTTCCGCGACGAGATTTCATTTCGAACGGATATGAGTGCGGTGTGTCGAGGTCGCGCGAGATGAAATGGAAAGTGCGTTTGAAATCTTCAATGTAAAGGTTGCCGGAAATCGTTTAATATTGTGGGTATTTTTATGAATGAATGAAAAAAAGCGTTATGCGTCATATTATTTATAAAAATAGTTCTTTTTATTAGACATGTAACATAAAAGTGAATGAATACATTTTCACGTTTTATTCATAGAGTTTCATTGTTGAGGTACGCCACAAAAATTGAAGAATAGTCTAACAAAACAAAGGAAAATTTAGATTTGAGATCCTTACGATAAAACATGAATTTCGACAACATTTTTTGATATAAAATAACATTTTCTCCGCTACACAAAAAAAAATGTATGAAAAATGAAATCTCCATCGAAATCCTTCCACGTCACAACACAACGTGCTTCAATTTTCCAATATTTATAATTGTCCTAAAAAAACATTCAAGGGAAAATTAAATTTGCAAGAGCATCGCGAAAATCCAGCGTGCCAACAAAAATTTCAATACCAAATCCAATTTAATCCCGCCATGATCCTCGTCTGTAGTGCGCGAGCGCGCGCGCGCGAAACGTTCTTTTTCCGCTCTCTCGCGCCGACACGGTTTCGCTCTCAGGAGGACAAATAGGAACGGCCCTCAGGGGTAAAGACGCGCGCCCGCCGAGGTCGAGAATAAAGGTAAATAAAGGGAAGGTAAGAGGCAGCGAAACAACGCAAGAAAAAGATATAGCGGGACGCGCATATGGTTTCGCGCGCGCTGCCTTACCTTATTCCGCGGCGCGGTAATCTCCGCGCGTGCGGCGGTCAGCCGCAGGCTTGCCGCGATGGCGCGCTGTCTCGGTAGTCCGTATAGTACGGTTATGGTGAATGCTAGAGAGTCATTTACCATTTATTTTGAAAAAAGATACTGTTGTAGCAAAGAGAGTGGAAGTGTTCTGCATGGAAAGTATGAGTACCCAATCCAGATGAAGTCTGAGCATCTTTTTATGCACGGTATTGAGTATGCGTCTATATTAATATTCGGTACAATAAAAAGTAATATATAAGTATAGTACTAGCTCATACATTAATGATAAATTATTTACTTTGTCTTCGGTAGAAATGTTTTGTTAATTAAAGCAATACACCATTTCTATAATGAGTAAAGTGAGTAATTATGTCGACTATGAAAAATCGTTGGGATAATTTAAAAGTTTCATTATGATACCGTGTCACCATTCAACGCTTCTTTTATGACTGATTGCAAACTCTAATACAGCACATTATTTACGATTCGTTTTGGAACATAGCTGCAAAAAAGTGAAATCTCATAAAATTCAAAAAATAAAGCACTTCGAAAAAACATTTAACCGTTCTATTTACTAATGTTGTCAGCATTCGTCTAGTCAGCTCATTAAGGTATCGATCTGCCTCTCTCTCTCTTGGTCTCTCCACTCCTTCCTTTTTTCCACGTCTCTCCTCCCTCGCCTCCTCCTCGTCGTATGCAAAGTGGACGATAATGCTGACGCGGCGATTCGTCGATGAGAACCCCCGACTGCGCCACGTGAGAGATAGAGAGAGAGAGAGACGTACGTGTGCACACGCCCGACGAGCTTGCACGCGCGCCTCGAAAAATTCAATTGACATAAATATAAGTAAGCCGTCGCACGCGCGCGTCCTTTGACCGGGAATGTGAAATTCATTAGCCGTGTCCGCACGCGCCCGACAATTTACGACGATTGGCTGTTGATTTGCGGCCGTTTAATCACGCTGGTCATATATTTCTCGCGCTCTTTTTCTCCTCTTCCTCTCTCGTTTGGTTCAGGCCCGCGTTATGAAGACATCTTCGTAAAATTAATATTTTTATGCGCGCGTTATCGTAGCCGTTTATGGGTCGGGGAAACTTGAAAAAAAATAGTGCGGCGGGGAGTTCGTAAAAGTCGGAGAATAATGTGGAAGAAAGAGGAAAGAGGTTCATTGGAATTAAAACGTCAAAAGTGGACTTGGAGAACTCGGGAGATTTTTATCAGCCGTAAATTATAGGCGCGCGCGCTGCCCGGGAGGTGAGTGCTTCATTATGCTCGATCGTTTCGATATTAGTGAACGGAGACCATCGTGCTGCTCGAGATTTAGGCTCAGATTCTTGAAATTCTCCCGCGACTGCTTATTTTTCTCACCGAAACAAGTCAAGTTGACGTCGCTTTCATGATTGCTTTATTTGCCGCTGAAATTTTTGTTATATTTACATAATATAAATCTAGAATGTAAACGAATACATTAACATTAATTTACGTAATATGTATAAATAATAGTATTAAAATATGAAAAATTGATTGAAAAAAGCGTGTACAAATTTTTATGTAAATTTATAATCCTGTTGATTTCCAATTTTGCAAATTCAAGTACTATTTATCATATTTATTGTGTTTGCATGTTCAAAAATCTAGAATCACCTCTGCATAATATAGAAGAAAAAATCAAAATAATATTCTGCAAAGTTAAAAAAATCTATCTACATTTTATTCTTGGAAGAAATTAAATTTTTATAACAACTTTTATGCATAACATCTTTTAAATGCTTTTAATTATTCATATGGCGAACCTCTAATGTCTAACTGTGAAATCCATAATTTAATCACTTTAATTCGCTGACAAATTAATTGAAAAATCCCTCTTCTCCCCAATTATTGAATTTTATCCGGTAATTAGGGGCCGATCACTCGCATCTCACACCTCCCCGGCCAAAAAAAAGGTCTTTAACCACCACGGTGCGCGCGTGGTTTCCGTTATAAAAGACCTCGACGGCCCCCTTTCTCTCTCTCTCTCACCCCGGAATTTCAGGCTCTAGTATAGGTATCACGCCTGTAATAATGATCAGCCTCGCGCGCACGTAACGATCGCGCGCAATTAAATCGCAATCAAAATAACCGGGATCCGCGAGAAAGGAAAGACCCGCGGCATCGAATCCGTTAATTAAATCAAGTGGCGCGCTCGCCGTCGTCGTCGCCAGCCGTTGTGTTTACGTATTTGCTCGGGCCGACGCGCCTCTATACGCTCACACGGGCGCTATTAAAGAAGGGTGCTCATTATCGAGGCAGTTTGATCCCCTTTCCTTCCTCGTATACGAGATTTCGGCACGTGCCTTCTTGTGTGTGCGCGACTCTCGTGTGTGTGTGCGTGTGTGAAACGCCAGTCGGGGCGTTTAACGCGTCAATCCTTGACCGCGACGGTCGATTAAGTACGAATGCCCGAGCTGCGTTTGATGTGTGCTTGAGACTAGGTGTGTGTGATGAGAGTAAAAAGTGGCGGAACCAGTGTTATCCTGTGTGAGAAAGCAAAAGATTCAAAACAGGAGTATTCGCATCTATTATAGGAAGTATGTTGAGGATACGACCAAAATATATTAGCAAGAAAATATATTTATACAAATAGAGATTGCAATATGTGCATCTCTTCATTCATTAGAAAATAAGGAGATAAATTTAGCTGTAAAGATCTACATACTTACTAAATTAAACTCATTTTATATCTTAAAAGTTTTGTTGCTATAAGTATTTTATATGGTAAATTGTTTGTTGCAATAAAGCAAATTTAACAACCCCCTCCCTACAAAACCATGAAACCTCAACAATTTTGAGGGAATTTCCACTTCATCTACAGCTACGACCCACTATTAGTCGTTAAAATCGATTCAAATAATTTTCTCAATAAATAGTTATCGAAGTAAATACATTTCTCAGAAAAGTTGGTTATACTACGTCTATTTGAGCGTAAAATAGCCGACGCAAATTGTGCGAACTTTATGCGTTTATCATAATTTCAGTGCATTATGTATGTTACACGTGAAAAGGGTAATATATATGCAGTGTTGCGAAATGCTAGTCATTTATTAAACTTGCGGCCATAATTTTACACTTACAAAGACTGCTTTTGAAGAATTTCTGCTGGATTTAATTATCTTACACAATAGAACTTCGTTTTTCTATTCGATGAATTTTTATATATCTCCACATATATAAAATGATACCGTTAATTAATTATTGTAATAAGTTGATATATAAATTGTAACAGATGAAACGTTTGTAAAATTAAACCCTCTTCCCTTTCATTTCATTTCTTGTAATACTTAACCCCCTCTTTTTCAAAAATTACGTTTATCTCAAGTATCATCATTTCCACCAGGAATCCGATATAACCCGCACAACTTATAAAGCAATTTCGCCGTTGCGTCACAATCGAGCGCGATAATGCCCCACCTTCCAGCCAGCCAGCCGCGAGCGAGCGCGCAAATAAACACAATTGAAAAACGCGTTATCCGTCCGGCTCGATCGCGCGCCGACAATAATAATTGGCCGAAACGAGCGTCATTGCGCCGCGTCGATTTCGCACGGGAGACGAGAAACTTAACGGGGCACCCGCGTGTTCGCGCGATCCCGGCCGCGAGATAATAACGAAAATTATAGGCGAGTCGCCGCCGCTGCCGAGGTGATGAGAGATTTGAATAATTGGTCCAGTTGCCGGGCGCGCGCGACCCCGAGGACCTCGCCGCGCTCGCGACGCCGTTCACTTGGAGCTGCGCTCGTTTGGAAATCATCATCTACCGCGAGGCGGCTGCTGCTACGTTAATTATACGCGCGGCGGCAACGGGGCTTTTTTAAAAGATGATTGGCTCGTAGGTGTGTTTCTTATTTCTTTCTCGTTCTCACGCGTTCGAGGATCGTAATTTCGATAAGTGGAGGTTCTCGACCGGACTTTTGTCAGACAGCTGGGTGATACACTGTAAAACGAGCTTGTTTACAAGTCACGGAAAGAAAAAGTGTTGCTGATTTTGTAAAAAAAGAATTTTTCGTTTATTTTATTTCATAATTAGTTCAATTTTGGTTTTCTCACTTTTCTGAAATTTTAGTACTTTGGGTGAAAATAAATACTACAAAAGAAATCGTTATTTCTGTATTATATGGCAGTTATTTTGTACATTGTATTTGTTTGAAGTTTTTTGAAGATTGAATCGTGAGTAATAAAATCTTCATTATATAAATTTTGAGAATACAGATACCCTCACTAATATTGTATAAAAAGAAATCATATAATTTAAAATATACTTTAAACGGTATGCATGAAACATTTTCTGTTTTTTATAGCTTGAACGTCTTTTTATCCCTTTAATGTCAGAGTATTTTCTATATATTCTGCTTTACATTGAAAATAAAATGAAATCTTCACTCAAGAAATAAAAACATAATTAACACCATTTATTGAAGTATAATAAAGCACTATTATTTTTTTCTTTTTTTTTTATGTAGTCACTATTATTTTATCAGCTGTAACCTATGATGTCAACCCCACCTGCGCAAAATGTCACGTTTTTATAGTCTACGAGATATTACATTACGTACAAAAACTATATATATCTTTTCAAGAACATTTGCTCTAAAAGATTAAAAAGTGTATAACTACTATTCCCGAAAAAAATAAAAATTTTTATAACATTGACATAAATAACACAATACAAATTTTTGATATGTTTTTTTATGGCAGCATTATATCATGACGTGATCTTCTCTCAAAATTTAATAGAATTCAAACTGCATTTATATTTTAATGGTAGCCTCCAAATTCAGCTACAAAATTAAAAAAAACTGGACAATAATCGAGAAATACCCATAAATAAACTGTGCGACCCGTAAACCAATAATCGTTACTTACCGTTGATTTCGTTTTAATGACCTCGGTCTTATGCATAATTCCGGGCAATAATAAAAATTACGCCGACGAAGCTAAATACAACGGCCAGTTTCTCCGCACAAGCACCCGAATTCTCAGCACTACTCTCGAATTCATGACTCAGCATCAAAATCAAAAAAACCTTCCTAACGCGTTATCGCGTCGACGGAGGCTCCATTCGCCACAAAAAGACACACACAGACGGAGAGGCATTTATCTCGTAAAAGCGATCGTGAAGATTCCTAAAAAGGCTCGCTCTCCTCCGAACGAAATGCATTCGAGATTCCACGTCTCTCGCCCTGTATATATATGTACCTCCAATCATCGGGACAAACGCGAGCGCGGCGGTGCATTCCTGTGATGCCAGCGGCAACCTGATGTTTATATCCACGGAATTATGCGCTCGATTTGGATTTATAATAAAGCGCGCGCGAGAGGCGCAAGAGAACGCATAAATTATGGTAATGCTCGGTCCTGCGAGCGCGTGTGCGGCAATTTGAATTCTGTTAACGCAACACCTTGGGTCCGGTGGTGAGAGTTGTAGGTACGTACGTGTACGTACGTTTGTGCACGCGCGGCGCGTGCGCGCCACCGGGGCGAAGCCGCACCTGCTCGTGCGATTTTTACCGAATGAAAATCTTTTAACGAAGACCGTTCGATTCTTTAGAATAACGTGACTATACGCATACTTGTTTTCAATTTCCGTTTATTTTCGAATAAATGTTCGGATTTTTTGCAACGATTGCTATGTATGGGTTGTGATAAGAAATAATTATGCAAATGCGAACATTATTTTTATATTTCGTGTGTGTGGTGATTAAATGAAGAGTGTTAACATGTTGATGGCTTGTAAAGCGTTTTTTTCTAAAATTTATTTACATATTTTAAATAATGTGTAACTTCGATAAAATTACAGGCTCAAAACTTACGTTATGGAAATATTGAAATTTCACGTAATTTAATACAATTTTTTATATAAATATACATGTACGAAAATTTTTTTATGTATGCGTGGGCTTACATATAAATAAATATTGATTTTAAAAAATGTACGCAAACAAAAATTAATTGAATAAACAGATTTAATTCAGAGAATTACTTTGAGTAAAAAAGTAATCAAATTTTGGGAGATTTTAAAGTATGAAATAGCAAGAGCATGTATTTACTTTTTATGAATTATAACAATTTTACATCTTCCACCTTCATAAGTTAAAGTCTTTGTTTGAAACTCCCATTTTATCTGTAAAATCAGATATTCCTCATTATAATAAGTCAATAACATTTAAATGCCCGCTTAATTAAATGCAAAGCCTTTCAGCCTTCGGCAAACGTTTTACTTGACGTTTGCTTTAAATCCAATGAGTTTACAAAGTTACGACTCTCAAATTGAAGTTAGAGTGCGGAAATCCGGAGCGACTAATTCGACTCCTATGAAATAATCAAACACATTCGCGGTAAAACACGTCAAATCGAAAATTAGATTACGTGTTTTATAATTGTGTTTCATACATTTCTAATTATGTATCGCTGTACTGATCGAATTAATTTTTAATATACTTACGGTTTTTTATATTATTAAACTCGTCGATTTCAATTTTTATTTGCAATAAATTGAACATCTTTTTGTTAGTATATCGTACATCCCTATATGGTTGCCGTTTCTTTATAGATCACATTACAATAATAAATCTAGTACTTTTTATACAGTACGAACGAAATTGCATTTCGTATTTGTTTTTCAGCGTTTCCTCTCTCCTTTTATATATTTGCACTTTCAACTCGCACGCACCTTGCCGAATGAATATACAGCGGGGAACCGGAAGAGGCGGTTTTCCCGACTGCTTGAAAGATTTTGCATTGCAGATTGTGCACGCCTAGATTCCCGAAGAAAAAAAAACACCTGGAGCCTTAAACAGTCTTAAGTTTATTAGCCAAATTATGCGGGGAATGCGTTAGGGCCGTGGCGACAGAAATTTTCATTCGTAATATAAAGGGAGTTTTTTTTTTCTCATTTTGCGCCTTCTATCTTCGTTTTCAAGGTAGAATAAATTTGTGATTTTGTCAACCTCAAAATGCTCGCTGAGAAATTCCATGCGTCCTTTTTTATGCGTTATTCCAGAAATTCCTTTTAAAATTTGTATAAAACGATTTCAATTGCAAAATAATTTATCAAAAACTTTGTCATTATTCCTCTCATTCAAGTTACTATAAACCTAAAATATTTCACGCAGAGCCGTCTCATAAATTTCACGCCGACAATTAAAGTCGAATCTCGGCAAACAGAATATTGTCATAATTACATAAATATTCTGAAATTCGGCGAATTTATGTCTTCATTTATGATAATATCTTAAATTCATGTTCGGCATAAATAATAACAGCCGAGCCCTCGGCGTTTTGTATACACCGTCACCGCACACGAGCGGGCGGACATGAAACTTTCCGCTATATCAAACTCATTTCACTTAAACTCCCGAACTATCTCCGAACAACAATAAAACAAAAATACCCCGCGCGCGTGCCGCGAGCTCGTGGCAGCACGAGACTTTAATTGAAAATATAGCGACGGTTAGACGACCTGCGTGAACGAAAACCATAAACCGAAAAAAGGTATATGTGTGTTTCGGAGAGTGAGAGAGAGAGAGCTTTCCGTCGCCGCGGAACTTGACTCGCTTCCCTCATTTTCCTCCGCGTGATAGCCGCCGGTAAATTAGATTCTTATCGCGTCGTCTCTGCCGCGTGTCCCCGTTGTCGAAGCAATCGTTCTCTCTCTCTCGCGGGGGCTGGGTTCTCGGCTAACGATTGCGCGGAAAGCAAAGGAGAAAAAGTCGCGTGTAACCGTCGATTAAATCGCCGCGCGTGCGCGTGTGTAACGACGCTCGTGGCAGTGTACAAACGAAAGAGAAAATGAGACGATGGTGCGCGAGCGATCTAGAACCCAAAATGTTTCAGTAAAGTACTATAATAGTATTTGAACAATGTAGGTTATTTCGTTATTTGGAATAAGACCCTTAAGAGCTGATGTTATATTAGCAGTTTGCTTGATTGGAGTGGAGTAATTTGAGCGAAAATTCAAGTGAAATCCATGTACTAGTATGATGTTATGATGTTATCGTAAAAAATATTTAATTTATCAAAGTAGACCTATAAATAAATAATGTGATATTAAAAATTAATAATCGATGGGTCAGATATAAGCAATCTAATATAGTTATTGAAAATTTTATTAGAGGAAAAATAATTACCTTTTTACTTGGTATTTTATTTATGACGGCTCCGCAATTTCATTTATTTACAAATGCTGTCTGTCGGATATATTAATTACGTCTGCATGGCTAATAAAGATACTTGCTCGCGTCTAGCCATGTTGAATAAACTTTTTATTTCGTTAATAAAGTTTCACAAACGAATTACTCTCAAAGTCAATCAGCATGTTACCAAATTATTACCAAATAATCATACCGCCAATTCGACATTAATTTTCACATCAAACCGATTATTCACGTAGACACATTAAATCAACGTTAAAAATGTAAACTCGCATCAACCCGAGATTACCTCTGGAAATCAAAAAACTCGCGGGCTCGCGTAAGAACCGAAGGCGAATACAATGTTTATGCAACGAGGTTCCGCGTGCTGTATGGAGCTACGGAACGCGCCTGCGTGAGGATCGAAGAAAAGAGTGAGGATTTTATTTCTTGCACCGCGCCAGCCAGTCAGTATATATGTGCATGCGTGTGCGCAAACGGGATATGTATGTATATATATAAACTCGAGCGCGCGCCTCCACTGGATAGAATCTCGTCGGGGGTTGAGTTGAGAGCGAGGTAAAAGAAAGCCTGCACGCGTCGCGCCTCATGCGAGCTGCGAAAAAACGAGGAAACCTGGTGCAGCTAGCACGCGGGTGCTGCCTTATTCTCAATCTCCCTCTCTCCCTCTCTCTATGCTTCGCGATAAAAGATAGTCAAGCCTGATATTTACGGCGACCGGCTGAAGAACAATATATACGTGTCTTTCACTGCTAGAGAGAGGGAGTCGACGAGGAGAGAAAAAAAAAAGAAGGAGACGAGGAATCGAGCGGGAGAACCGGCGCCGCCGCGACTTCTGGGCGTATTTTAAATTCACCGAATCTTGGTATGCGCGCGCGCGTGGGGGGGAACTTTCGGAATAAACATTGACGTAATGGCAGTTTTATAGGGATTTTATTCGTCGCGCGGCTGCCGGGCAATGATGCGCGACCCGTAAACAAGACCCGGGGAATCGCTTCCTCTCCTCCCATACCGCGAGCGTATAAAACGTACCGCGGCGCTATTCCACTCGTCGTTGCCGACTTCCTTTTTTCCCCCTCCTACCGGCTCTTTGTATTGGTTTTTTCTACCCGGCTCTCTCTCTCTCTCTCTCTCTCTCTCTCTCTCTCTCTCTCTCTCTCTCTCTCTCTCGGATCCTGTCTTCGTCCCGACGACTAATTATAATAACGAGTAGTCGAGTCCGAATGCGGGAGGAGATCGTGAAGTAGGACGTTTTTTCAGGTGATGTAGTAGGGATATGGTAGTTTGTTGGTCTGACTAATTAATAGGTATCAAAATTTATAGATGTTTCTGTCAAATAATTCAGGCCGTAATTTGAATTTTATACTCTCGTGTATTTACGAGCAGTGCCTGTCACTAAATCTTGTGAGTTTAATTCGAAATTTCAATAATAAAATTCGTATTTGTTAACCAATGAAACTTTAACTTTAAATTTAAAAAATAAAGCTCAAAATTGTCTCTTCCTAAAAACACACGCTTTTTTATACATGTAAAAGAAGCGTCATTAATTTTACAATTCATTTGACATATAACCTATACTTTGCCATAATAGACAGCTTATCATGCAAAATCGCAAACGCACAGATCGATTCATCAGCCGCGTATCGTAAATAAACTACAGACTGCTCTACACGGACTAATGAACGTCGTTTACTCCGGAAAAACTAGTCAAAACGCTTCCCTCGCAAAAAAAAAAAAATTAGCCAACTATACACGTACACACAACCACAACATCTCCGATGCATAAACAAGCAGAGTGTGTCGAGATGTTTGAAGTTAGAGGCCTGCGCAAACTCTCTCTGTCTCTGTCAGGCGGCGGCGGCGTCGTGTGTACGAGAGCGAGAGCGAGCGGGCGGCAAACCGACACGCGGGCATGTAGCCGGCTGTCGTTAACACGCATCTCGCGGCCGATGGCACACAGCAGCAGCGCCGGCGTGCAGCCGGTTTCCGTCCGCCCGCGCGCCACTGCTCCGACGCTGCTCCGGGATTCGATTAATCCGTATCCATTTTCCATGCCCGATAACGAGTTTCGGCTGTAGGTGTAGATATGTGTGTGTAGGTGTATAGGTGCGGATACGGAGAGGAGAAAGAGATAGAGAGAAAGGGCGGGGGGGATAGAGAGGATACGGAAATCGACGACGAAAGTGAACGCACACACGCGCCGAGTGCGAGTGGTAACGAGGAGAGATGGACTGCATGCATATTTATAGTGTATTCATGAATGTAATTAAGCATGGATGCCCGGAATAGAAGGACGCGGACGCCTGCGCGCGCCGGCCAAATTTCATTGCCAGTTGGTTATATTTATTTTAAGGAAAAGCCACCTCTCCAGTGAATTACTGAGGCAAAGTCTAATTTCGTACGGTGCCGCATAAAATAATTCAGTATTGTTGCGTTTTATTGTTTTAGTTCGATTGTGCGCCATTATTGGTGAAACATTATGTATTAATTTAATGTTTACGAATGTGTGTAAAGTAATGTTTAAAAACTTTTAGACAAAAATAATGACTTTGTAGATACCATTAAACTTATCATGTTTTAACCATTCTAGCTTTCTATAAAATTTAACAAAGAAATAGACATCTTTACTTCTTTTTATTTATATTTTCAGATTTTCTAAACAAAATAAAGGTTTAAATAGTTTTCTGACGACTTGAAATAAAATACTTATTATAATAATGTAAATATAATTTAGGCTACAGTATCCAAGTGTTTATTTCTGTACATGTAATTTTCATATTACAAATGCATGTGAAGAACAAATAATGTAACTTATGCGACAACATTGAAAAACCGTGAGGGAAACGAGAAAGTTATAGACAGTTGGAAATATCATAGGGAGCCCCTGTGGGATTTACGAGAGGCAAAGCGTATATACGAGCACCCTACTTTTATTAGCTTTATAGTGACGTTATGGCGCTGAAAAAACTCCAGTATATCAAATTCAATCCCCCGAATGCTATTATGCCGTCTACAAAGTACGAATCCGCAACGAGGTTCAGATGAAAGGAGAATGCATTACTTTGCGAAGAAAATGCAGATTCTAAAACAAATGCAAAAATCTTAGGATTTATTGGAATAATTATGCAAAAATTATCAATAAAATAAAGTATGTGAATAAGAAATAACAACATTCAGAAATATCATTATACTTTTTCAGTTATTTAATTACATTTAAAATTCTAATTGCGAAGGTCGTACTTTAATAAATCATCATATAATTCTGATTCATTAGATAACGATCGAGATAATCTAAACTTTGTTCATAGAGAATAACATCAAAGTTGTTATTTATTTTCTGTTTTTATATAACGTGTCATAGATTGCAACCGTAGGCAAAGAAAGTTTAATGTATAATTATATTTGCATTTATATTAATGCACACTATATGGAACTGTCAGGCTAATTATGAACAGCGGCCTGCGCTCATGAGTTGTGCATGCAATTTACTCGGCGTTCCCAATGTGGATGCACAGCAACTTCCCTTTTTCAGATTTTTTAATTAAGCCGTTCGCTTCACGATGCGTTATAAATTCGCCCTTCAGTTGTGGTTATTAACAAGAGAAATATCTTTATTAGAGTATTTTTAGTTCTCAAATTTAATGAAAATTTATGATCCGCAATAAGCGAGTTCCTATTTTCGTTAAAAGGCATAAATAATTTCATAAAATTTTGATCATATATAATCCAACAAGTATATAAATCACGTTAAAGTAGAACGTTATCATACTTTATCTTTCTTCTTTTTCAAAAGTAGATTGCAATTTCAAATCATTCCGCGGCATCGTTTTCCTGCAACTCGTGATTAATAATGAATATCGCGTACTTATAATAAAATCGCGTTAGTTAGATTTTACTAACTAGCTAGTTGAAGTATTTTACGAATTTATTTTTCTATTTTAATCTGTGACCGTAAACCATCTGAAAAGTAATCTTATAAACGAAAAGAATCGAAGAATCAGATTTATTTATGTTGTGAGTTGAATGTCGATTCAAAAAGTGAGCCTTTAAGAATTCCGCTACTATCGCATTTAATTAATTAAAACTGAATGCCAGATTTGTTGCTGAATAATTGAACTGAGAAACACGTAGCAGTTAAGATATGATTTATTGTCAAATAAATGTGAAAAGATACAAAGTGTTGAAAACTTAAACTTAGAAAAGTAAAGGTATAAAACACTACATCGCGAGTCGATATGTATAGGATGGTTGGTCCGGTAAATCTGCTTGACATGTCTACTTGAATCTTGCACATCAACTCAGTGACGCTAAAGGATACGCATATTGAGGAATTTTCCTTACTTTCCTGTTGGCTGAAAATACATTCAATAAAGTTGGTAAGCAGCATCGGCAATAAACTCAAATAAGAGAAACTTAAAACATTTGCATAGGGAAAACCGTTAAAAATGAGCGTCTAGAAAATTCCACGCACTTGTAACAATTTTTATGATAGAATCATTTGCCTGACTGCTCTGCGCGTGCGGGTGAGATGGATTAACGGATTAATGCGTTTACTCGATAGACCTTGTCGTTACTATTACCGAAGGTTCATTTTGACTTGTCTTATTTGGCTACAGGTGTAGCTAAATATAAAATACATATAGTACTATGAATATTATCTTGACAGTTTGTTAAATATATAATTCATACATATCTATCCTTAATAGTTGAATATTTTTCAAAATATATGTTCCATTACAGACTAATAATTAATAAACCCACCCTTAATGGCCAAGTAAAAATAAATAATAAACTCATCCCTATTTATCTATTTCGAGCTTTGAAATTGAATAAACGAATGACACGAAATGTTTCGCGGATCATTATCAGAGGAAAGAACCTGTTGAACACGCACTTCGGAATGATTATAGGACGATTGAAAGAACCCGATCAAAACTTTCGTCCTGCATTCTCCCACAAAAAAGAAAGCAAAAGACAGGCTCTCGAGCAGCAGCGGCACACACAAGTCCGGATAATGGTCACCGATACGTATTGTCAATCTCTCCCGAAGAAAACCACCTGCATAACAAATGCCGGCCACTCGGGTATCCATCTCCCGCTCGTCTCCTCTCGCGCCGTTCTCTTCCTCATTCTTTTTTGCCTTCTCAGTTACAGCCGTTAGTTGCATTATGCTAGGTACACACACATACACACACACACAAGACGACGACGAAGAAGACGAAGAGAAAAGGGTCGAAAGGCTCAACATCCAATGCGGAACGCGCGGAATTCAGCTCGGCTCCGTTGGCTCGCGCGCACGCACGCGCGGGACACGATACCTGACTTTCTCCTTATTTTTTTGCAACTCCACGCGAGGGCTCTGCATCAACCTGACGTATGTACATAAAGCAGTAGTTATTCCTGCGTCTCTCTGTGCCGCGCGCGCGCAGCCAAATGCATTATTTACCGAGGGTCCTCTCGCTCGCTCGCGCACGCGACGAAAGAGCCACGAGGGAGGAAAAAAAGGAGCTCCTCGAGTCGTGTATAGACGACGACGAGTCTATCGGCGTGTGACTCCCGGGTCTTGGCAATCAATATTACAGAGGCGATGCTCGCGCGGGAAAACCTTGGCTCTAGGAGCGAGAGAGGAGGGAGAAGGCCATTCGACTCGACCCGAAATGTACGGACGGCGAAGTGGTTGTTGCCGGCGAGCAGACAATGGGTGAAGCGCGCGCGCGCGTATATATAGTAGTCCCGCGGCGGCGGGCCTCGATATTTAGAATGGAATTGAAGTAGCGCTGGATGATTCTTTTGTTTCCTCCATCAGCGAATTGAAGTATACCGGCCGGGGGGAGAAAGAATTGCCTCGAGTTGATTACTGTTCATGAATATTCGCTCTGATGGAAGTACAAGGATGGCGCTTTGGGCAGGGTTTTCTTTAATTGGATGATTTCTGACGGGCATGAGTAGCCGTTTGAAATACACTTTTTTTATGTTACAATGAAAATATTCAGAAAAGCAAAATAAGTTCCTTATAACGATTTTCAATATTTAAACTATACATACATTTATTTCTTTGTAAAGTAAAACGTTATATCTAAGGAAAAAAAAAAAAAAATCGCGCATAATATATACATTTTTCACGTACAAATGTATCTAATTAATAACAATAGCATCTCGGGCCTCAGGAGCCTAATACCCTGGGATAACTTCCACTCGAGCGATCGTAAAAAATAATCTAGTCTCGCCGTGCGCACGGGGCTCCTAATACGCTTACGCGCGAAGTAAATGAATATTTCGCATCGGCGAAAAAAAATGTTCTCTCGTCCCCTTCGTATACACATTTTTCTCCCCCTTCCCTTCGAGCTTCGCCCCCCGGGTTCCTTTAAGACCCGCAGGAGGAGCGCTTCTTTCGGCACCCGCGCAGTCGAACTCGACTCCGCGAATATAAATACGCGCACACCAACAGTACACGGGCAGTCGACAAAGCACGCTGGGGGAGGGCTTTATTAAAAATTGAGGATGCAATTTACCTCGGCCGCCATCGCTGCCGCCGCCACCGAAACCTTAAATAAGGAAGGAAGGTGGGTGGGGAACTCCGCCGCCGTCTTTCGCGTTTTCTCTCGCCGCGACGGGCTGCGCCGAAAAAGCCTTTCAGGGAAGGAACTGCCGCGCAGCGAAAATCTCGCGACGGCGCGCGGGGGCTTTTCTTTTCCACGGCCCGGCAGGTAATTCGAATTAATGGTAATCCATTTTGCGCCGCCCGCAGCAGAGACGCGCGGGCGCTCGGTTGTGTTTTATTCGAGATTGATTAAAATTAAATTGTAATAAATGAGACGCGCGTGCGCGAGGTTGCTTTTATTGCCGAACGTGAATGGAATCGTTTAGCGGTTTTTCTGCCCTTATTTTACAGGACTACACTTTTTAATTAGAGCCGAATAATGCACTTGATTAAAGTTGTCGCGGCAGGAGGATGCGAGCGAAAATGCAGAGTGCAGAGGTTGTATTGGGCTAGGTTGCGATGGGAGAGACGCTTTTTGTCGGAACAGGTTAACCGAAAGTTGTTGGCTTGTTATTTTTTCTTTTCATTGAGCTACAAAAGTAGTTTACTCGAGAGTAAATATGAACTCTTATTAAAATATAAAAGGACTCTGTAAATAATTATTATAATTAAACGAATTAATATGCTTGAAAAATTGCACGTTATTAATGCTCGTGCGACATTTTCAGAATTCATAAATTGCCACGGAAATGTAAGAAAATAATTCTGAAAAATAATCAATAACGTTTCCTGACACTTAGCTTCAATGAATTGCTATGCATATAAAATATATATGACCTGAAAGTATAACGTAAATCCCTAAGTAGATAGGGGCGCGCACTTTTATTTTTACGACGTTGTTAGACCAGCCGTAAAAAATTCGAATAATTCAAAGGCGAAATAAAGCTGGCAAAGAGCTCCCGTTCGCGCTAATTAAATCATCCCGAGCTGCAGCGAGAGAGCGAACTTTCGCGCTCGGCGGCAGCCGTCTTCCGCGTGTTTAACTTACAAATTGCACGTCCTGCAGCGCCACATCCACGCGCGTGCGAAAAATTCCCGCGGAAACCGGACTCTCCCGCGCGCTATTCAAAAGAGATGGCCGCGGAGGATGAAGAGGACGAAAAATATTTTCCGGCAGATCTCTCGTCCTCGAGCTGGAAAAACTTGGACCGGCAAACAGAAACTTAAGACGTCTCGACGGCGGTGGCGGCGTCTTGATTGAAGCGGGAAAGGACAGCTGAAATTAAAAGCATTTCAGGAAGACGCAATTAGCGTCACAAAGGAGCCCGCCGCCGCCACCGCCGTGCGCGGGGTATGGGAAGGAGCGAGCGCGCAAGAGTACAGCCCCGGCGCGCGCGATTCACGCTGAACTGCGCCGTTTAATTGCCGGCGAATTATAAATTGCGAGGCTCGCGCTCATTTTCCTTCCCCTGTCGCCCGCGAATCGCCGCATGCCCTCTCTCTCTCTGTTATTTCAGCTGCATTAGAATTCCCCCGGCGCTCCTCCGCCTCGTCACCACGCCGCTGTATTGCGGGATATATTCCGAAAGAGTGAATGAATGTAATGTAATTTCATTGTCCACGGCGCGGGGGCTCGTCGCGTGCAGGCGTGCCCATCGGTGTATATATATATGTATACAGACCGGGCTCGACGCTGTAATTGGTATTCATTACTTTTGGATCTAAATAATAATTGAATAAAAATAAGTGGGAGTATTGGACCGGTTGTTTTGCAGGCTGCTGTGGTGTCCCTGAAATTACTTTTTAAATGCAATTTTTCCTGATGATACCGTGAAATGCATTTTTTTTCTAATTAGTGAACGTTTTTCTATGTATATTTAAAGCATTCAATTAGTGAAATAAATGTGCAAGAATAATACACAAAAAAGTGTATGATTTCTTTTTTTAAATACTTGTTTTTATAAAAATTTTCGATTGAGGCAATAAATATTAAAATTCATTTTTGTGATGATTTCTAAGAACTACCTCAAAAGAAATGTCACGCATAAAATCAGCACTTTAGAGGGGTATTAGAGCCATTACGGATTCCTACGTCCGATTTTTCGTTATTTGAATTCTGTTTTCAATTTATTAAAACTATCTCAATCGTTCCCTCTACTTAATGAATTAAAGAACAGTGGATAACAAAAATAATTAGCAAAAGTCAATAATTAAAAAAGCACAATGGTAAGTACAAAAATGTCGGTACGTAAGGAATTTCATATAGCCTCTGATATCCCCTTGAACTATAATTATTCTTACAATAAATATAGCAAACTCAAAAATTCACTGCGATAATTTTAAAACCTACGTATATAGCTATTTACAAGTTTAAACACATGTCTCGATGTCATTATAATATCGAAAAGAACAGCCGATCGTCTACACTCTTTACCGTCTACCCCTTCCCTCCTAACTCTACCTATCTCGCGACTTTGTCGAGAGCCCCGCGGACGCCCCAGCGGACGCAAATCGAGGCTCTCGGCGGCTTTTCCTGCGGGACCGCCGACCTCAGCATCGTCCACCCACGTGCACCTCGCACACACTTTCCCCTTTCTCTCCCTCTCGCGCGCGTCTGGGGACACATATCCCTCGAAGGCTCAAAAAAAGGAACGTCGCTGGCGCGCGCGCGCGCGTAGGACCTCCCGCGGGCATTTTCCCTCTCTCGGCGCGCAAGTGCGCCGGACGGGACGACTTATAATATATATATAAATCGCTCTTTCTCTCGCTGCTGCTGTCCCTGTCATCAAAATATCGCGTGTCAAATCTCCGATGTCAGCGCGGGCCGACGAAGCCGCGGGCGCCGCGCCGCGGGGACTCCACGGGTCGCGCGCGCGTCTCCACAAACTGCGAGACTGTGTTGTGTAGGCATATAAGAGTGCGGAGGTGCATGCATCGCGAGAGTAGGAATAAGAGGATGTGGACACCTACGTGCATCGGGGATTTTTCGATGAAAGCACGCTCGCGGGGGTCATTTAGCGATATTCGCAAGTCGCGAGACGTGACAATAGTACGTAAATTAAGGAGGATACTCGTAAATGCTCGTATTATGCGGTTATTTTTAAATGGACCTATTAGTTGCAAGTAATAGAAATATTTTCTTTTAGATGACGTTATGTACAATGAAAATCTCTTAATCTGTAAATTATTAGAGCAATGGCTGTTTCTCTACTATAGTAAAAAGGACTCGGCCTGTTCCAAAAGGACTCGGCCTAGAGGATATTTTATCAGCAGTTGAATGTAAGATATTTTTCGTATAAACGATATACTTTATTATTTATTTATGACTCACTAAAAAATATGTTTGTAGATTATGTGAATAAAAAGTGCACACCCAGACTTAAACCCGCAGAGTTTACTTCGGTAGTGAACATGATGTGCGCCACTCTTCGCAATCCAAAATATTAATTGTGTTTCGTTAAATTAACAGAAAGTTTAATTTATGATGTTAGTTATTTTTTTGTTAATTGCATTATACGAAAAGGTAAAATAAAATTTATAAAATGATGTAAAATAGTAATATTATATTTATTATAATAGATAATTATATAAATATCGCCAATGTATTGATAATATATTGACTATATATTAATAATGTTATAGGTTACTACAATTGAAAATATTGGCAATATATTGCCAATGTATTGGCAGTGTTACAAATAAATATATAAAAAAAATAGCAATATATTCGCCACGCCTTGGCAATGTCCTTAATCCAATTATTTTATATTAATAACCAATATATGGACAAAGTGTTGGATGATGCGCTCTAGCGCTATATTGTTTAAATATTGGACATCGTTTTCCAATATATTTCCAATACATTACCCATTCCAATATCCAATGTATTTACAATATGTTGCCCATAGGTTCGATTTTTGCGCGGGATATTTATCAAGATGACTGCTCTTCGAGGAGGCGGAAGCTTTGCAATAAAGGTTTTATAAAAATAGTTTAGTAAAATTTTTATACTTGGAATACATGGTTGAATAGAAAATACATTATCTTTTCAGTAATGTGCGCGTCAGTATATTCAAAAGTATATGAATATATTTATTGTACCATTATTTATTACTAGTGACTTATTTTATTTCCAATTGTACAACGCTATTCTGACATCACTGTTACATTAATTTCGTATTCTATTATAACTATTTATTAAATTATTGTGGTACTGAATGGTAGATCAAGGAAGTATATTTCTTCTACCATAATTACTTAATTTTAGTACGATAACTGTATTATCTCACTTCTATGCTGTATTGTTTCATTATTAAATTTGTTATATAACATGAAGGCCCAACTTCGTGATTTAGTTGTTCTACGTAGAACTGAAATACCAATTTATGAAAGCAGACACCTTCGAATTAATAATGTATTAGCTGACAGCTACGAGCTATCTATTTTAGCACACTCTATTTCAATGTTTATTAAATAAATACAAAACTGTATATATTTGCTCTCCTTAAAACGTCACCGACAACGCTGAGTCTTATTTCAATTTCAATAATATAACGTATAAAAGAGAAAGAGAGAGAGAGAGAGAGAGAGAGAGAGAGAGAGAGAGAGAACGTTGTACACACACGACCTCCAAACGTACCGGTGCATGCATGTAAAAGCGAGCGAAAAGCGGAGCGGGTGGCGAGGCGGGAGAGGAAGAGGGCAAAATTTGCATAGTTAATCGCGCTCTCATATGTGACTGTATACACGTACGTTTCGGTGCGTGCGTGAGTCTGCATACGTATATATATATATATGTGTGTGTGCCTGTGTGTTTAAGGCAGGTAACTTATGCGCGCTGGAATTTATGGTTTCGCGTGCCGCGGCGCACTGGGCGAGCGCGCGCGCCCCCCGACAAACGGCCCCTGCTTAGTGTGTCTTGCATTGTTTCGCGAGCAAGAGCACGGGTGAGGAGGTAAGGAGAAGGATGGAAGGAGATGCATCGCGTGCCGGGCGAATTATTTTCTAGATTTTGCATCATTTCGCTCTCGTGCTTCGGAACTCGTACATAAACAATATCGGGGTCCGCGCGTTATGTACTGAGAGATCCGCGATGGGCATGCGCTCGCGCGCGCGCGCGCCTGAATATGAGATTCCAGAGCGAAAATACTTTTGTATCGGATTCTCACGCTCGTGTACTATATATTCAGTCGAGGTGTGTATAACTTTTTCATTTCGTAGAATTATTTATTTTTGGGGGAGAGGATTTCAGAAATACTTCGCGATTATTGAATCAAGGGAAATTCAATAGTAGCTTGCGCAAGTTCATTGTATAGAATATTGGGTTACATAACTATATTTTACTTAATTAATTTAAGGCTTAATCAAAATTCAGTGTCTACAATTGAATAGAAGAATCTATTAGATTATAAATTATCGGTGAAATACACATTTGGTAAAAAATTATAATTTAGCTTCTCGTTATTTATGTAAATTAAGTTCACATTTAGCACTCATAAAATGGGCAAAATGTTTTGCACACATTTTTCACACTTTCTAGAAAGTTCTATTTATAAAAATACGAACACAAACTTTCAATGAAAATGTAAATTTTACTATACGTTAGTAAGCCCTAAAAAGATTTCTTAATTATTTTCTTCTATACAGACAACAATCATGGCCTAAAATATAATAATAACAGCGAAGAAACGTATTACAGCGGACACATTAATCCAGCGCGATAAGAACACTAATCTTTCCCTTTTCCCGAAAATTTCGCCGTGGGATTACCCCGTCATGTTTTCCTGGAGGAATTAGCCTAATGCACGAAACACGGGGCGGCCGATCCATCACACCGCCGGCGTCAATCGACCCCCGTGTCATAACCCCCCCGGGGGCTTGTCGCGTTCCCATATCATTTACGCGGGGCGAAATTTATGAAGGTAGCCAACGTCGCACGACTTTTTGGAATTTACCTTGGCCTTGCGAAAGTCTCGGGCGTTTTCGTATACGTCGCGGGACGAAATGTAGCGATGTCAACTGTCAGCGCCGATTTGGTGTGGTTTATAAATAAACAAGAGGTTAACGGGCCTCTTCCGAAAAGGATTGATTGTTGGCTACCTATTTGTAATTTAAATTTTGGCCTTGCATTTTTAACTTGAATTTAGCATTGTTAATAATGTTTTTTCTTAATTTTACTTTTTATAATAATACGGAATCCTGAAGAAATAGGTATATCTTTGTGTGAAATCGATTAGATATTTTACTTAAATACTTAAAATTACTTAACTGCTTAAAATCAGAAAACGCCGTGTTTCGAGTGATGTGTGATGCGTTAAATTTGAAATGGGACTATGCCTTGGAACAGCACCATTCAGATAAGATTAAAAGATACTTTTAATAAAATTGGTATTTATTCTAAAATAGTTATAAATTCACTCTGAATCTGTAGGGCACTTAGTATACATGTTACAAGGTATATATGTGCCAAATTTCTAAGAGTTACATGATTCAATTAAATGTAGGAGGCTATATAATAATTCATTTATTTATAATTACAAATATAAAAAGATTTATCTTTCTATCTCTGCTATTGACGAATAACAAGGTTTATGATTTTTTGGTATCAGTAATGACTTTAATAGAATAATAAATTACGTTTGAGGAAGCTAAGAATTGGCAACAAAATTTTACTTATTGTACGAATAATGTCTCTTCTAAATGTTGTAACAGCATGTCCGAAGTTTTCTTTATCTTTCTTAAGCAAAGTTTATATGAAAAAATCATTTTATAGCTTGGAGCCATCACTTCTTTAAAGTTTTTCTCAACTTTTACCGCCATCATTTTTCCTGGCAATTCTGGGGGCGCAGGGCGCGCGAGTTTGAAGCAACGCTTAAAAAATATTATGGAATCCCCTCGCTCTTTCTTCATCGTGTTGCGTATAAAACTGCCGAAAAAAAGAAAGAATTATAAGCGCGCCGCGGGAGAGTGAGCGAGCAAGCTCGAAATGCTTTTCGTTACATTATCACATATTCCTCATTTTTTCATGGAGCGCGAACTATGGAGAAAAAAACGCGAAATTTTTAATCCTCCTGGTGTTTTCTCGCTAGGTGCGCATACGCGGTAAAGTTTCCATGCCTCGGTATGGAGAGAGAGAGAGAGAGAGAGAGAGAGAGTGCGGGCGTGTGCGAAGCTTTTCCGGACGCAAAAAAGAGCAAAGAGAGGTGCGGCAGCGGCTTTCCCGTGTGTGCGCAAGCCGCACGGGCGATTTTTACGGCGCGACGTATAAGCAGGGCCCATCTGTTAGTAATTTGTAAGGCGAGTCGGGCAATTAAAAGTTTGATGCGAGCATTAAACTCGTCGGGTTATAAAACAAGGGGAAGCTGCGTATAGCGACGAGAAAGAGAGAGTGGAGAGAGGGAGAGAAAGTATGAGGGCACAAAAACGCGCAGCACAAAAAGGCAGAAATAACAAAAGACGAGAGAGAAATAGAGAAAAATGCGTGTGGGGGAATCTAAAGTGAAAAAATGAAAGACACCAGGGGAAAAATCTAGAACGTAAATGGAAGATGAAAAGACGTTTAAGACTATGCGTATACAAAGGTGAACTTTATGCTGTCGAAATAATGGATTATGACCTTTGAAAATTTATAATACAGAGTTTATTCAAAATATTTATACACATAATTGTCAAATAAAAATCTGTTGCAAAAATGATATATTTCAACTATAAAATAAATTATTTCTATTACCAATATTTACACGATTCCTCGCGATTATTATAAAGAAAAAGATCGAATTATCTAGAAGAATTAGGAATGGACATTTTACAATAACAATACTGTTCGATGTATGCAAAATCGCAAACTCCAAACTCAGCCATCATCTTCTCTATATCCTCAAGTCAAAAGAAGCGCGCAGTATCTAGACTGTGCCAAGGGAAGATCGACGCTAGGACAACGAGCGTTTCGCGTAAATCGAGGCAAGCGCGTATAATAACGGTGTGCGCGCACGTATGCCCGCGGAGTTTAGTCCGCGCAGCGCCACCGCGGGGGCTCGGTGTGTGCAGCATAGCCATAAAATACGGGCCCGGGCTATTTTTATAAAATATTTTTATTGCCCCGCGAGCAAGAGAGAGAGAGAGAGAGAGAGAGAGCGAGAGAGAGGATAGAGGGCAAGAGACTCGTCGCGAGCTGAATAATTGATTTAAAAGGAGATCGCGAGCGCGTTCCCTTATGCCTCGGCAACTTGGACTCGGTATAGTGTATATAGCGACTCGATTTGCGACAGGCCACGAGGCGTGTGCGGACTGCGAGCGGCGTGTTAGCGAGTCAGTTTATCGACTCAATCTCTGCTGTACGTTACTCTATAGAGGTTCTTGTATTATGAGTATTACGGGTTTGCGACAAAGTATAATTTTTAATGTACGGGTTTTTCTTTTTCAGCTTTTGTAGATTAAAAAAAAAAGAAATCCCCCTATAGAAAAAGAAATTACTAAAACTTTAAATATTGTTGACGTCTCTAGTTGAAATTTAATTAATGTATTTATTGATCTGAATCAATTAGCTCTATTTTTTCTGAATACTGTAGCGTTTCTAATTTTATTCGAATCTTTTATAAAAGTAGATGGAGTTGAGTGCATTTGGGAAGTAGATGATTAACTCAAGTGACCAGGTTCTCTCTTGATTTTGAATTGATGATCATTAAGTTAAGAAAAAAATGTGCATTATATGTAAAATGGAATATTTACCATTAACCCTTTTTTCATCTCACTGTATGCGTGACACTGAATTAATTCAGTGTAATTAATTTTCAATTGTAACTTTTCGCTACCTTTTATCTAACCGATTGGTTAGAATATTTCGTTTAATATAAGGTTGATCAGTAATTTTCTGCGAGTTCGGCATACAAGAGATTCAAGAAAACTGGTGTGTAAAAGAACAGTATCCAAAAATTTAATGTCGTTTCAACTACAGATTGATTGTTAATCCTACGATCAATATATCATGGTTTCGAAAACTTATAATCCAAATGCCATTATTTTTGTGAAGGAAAAAGGCCAAAAAAATTTTTAATGTAAAATAAGTATACTCTCTTCTACAGAAAAATTTCAGATTTAACAGGTATCTAACCCTCTTCATAAGAATAATGAGTGTAAAAAGCTTTAAAAAGTATGTTAAAACGTTCACTGAAATGATCGCCATATATACCATTAAAAATGAGAAACGATCGGTGATAGTTACTGGGTTCTGGCTAGTATTAATGGGTCCTCTCTCCTTTTAATAATATAACGCAGAAGGATACACCATTAAAATAAACTTTACAAATGTAGCACAAGTATATTCAAATAAAATCCAAGTTATTAAATATAGTTCACACATTTAAAATGATTTTAATAGTTATTTTAATTAATAAAATTTCATCGTGTAACGTTCGCTTTTTTTCCTCCTTCTTCTTCTTCTTCTTCTTCTTCTTATTATTATTATTATTATTATTATTTATTTAATCATCATTTTTTTAAATGATTAGAGAGCAACCATGGCTCTGCCGGGTGAGCATCTAATAACGACAAGTCTTTAACCCTAAACAAGACCTTAAAAATACCTTACAGTTTTACGTCAATGCATTTTTGGACGGTACTCTAAATGTTTGGCATTAAAAACGCTCCACTGCATATTCTACATTTTCAATTTATGATAATAGTTGTACTTGTGTGGACTATTACTATAGAGCAGATATGTCAATGATTTTGTTGGATTATAATCCAACCAATAATGACTTACGCACAATCAATAAAAAAAGGTATCGATAAGAAGAGGAAAAAGTTTGTACAACAGCACATATCCAAGATACAACCAAATTTGCTATTGGATATTCTAATGGAATTATCAAAGTCGAAGTTATGGTTGTATTGGCTATATACTCCACGTCAAAAGTTAGTCCATAACTTAGATTATCAATAATTTACTATGAAACGCTTTATCAAGGTACAGCAGACAAAGAGTGTAAGCCCTCAAAACCGAAAATCGAACGAAAATTTTTGAAGTATTTCGACTTTTGAAAATCATATGTCTTATTACATTTTAAATTTCATTAAAAATAGTGCCGCATCTTCAAATTTTCTTCAATTTTTATTTTTTTGTTCTTATATTGTTCGGAGAAGAATTCCTAACAGATCGCGAAACTCAGAAATAAAACATATGCCTGGACTAATTACTAAACTTAGGTTTTCCAAAAAAGGGCTCACTTTTCAAGTTGACTGTACTTTTGAAAATGTTTAATTATTTTAAACAGAAAATACATCTGGGCCAAATTTCAGGACGATTAGATAATTTTTACACTTGTTATCGTGCGACAACGAAAACGCAAATTTTTTCTAAAATAATTTTTTTCTAAAAAACAAATGAAAATAATCTCTTGGAATTGTAACCAAATATAGTCTTCAATGAGTTTAATAAGTGGTTAAAATTTGAAGTCAATAAATGAAATATTTTTTGAGAAATTAATTTATGAAATATAAAAATTTTTTCTTTAATAACAAATGACAGACTCAAGATAATTTAAATATTAAAAAAAGAAAATAAAGGTAATTTAAATATCTTTCAACAAAAGTTCATTATATTATGTAATAATAATGGCTGTAAGATATAAAAAAAATCAAAAGAACAAATTCAAATTCAAAATCGTTTTTTGGTTATAAATAAAAAGAAAATCAATAAAAACTCAAATCCATCAGGGTACCGAGTTTATCGCCTTAAAACATCTTTTTGAACATTTTTTGTCTCGAAAATTTTTTTCACCGTTACAAAGCTTCTCTATGAGGAAGCTATATTTTATATTTCTGAGTTCCGCGATCTGTTCGGAATTCTTCTCCGAACAATATAAGACCAAAAAAATAAGAATTGAAGAAAATTTGAAGATGCAGCACTATTTTGAATGAAATTAAAAATGTATTAGACATATCATTTTCAAAAGCCGAAGAACTTAAAAAATTTTCGTTCGATTTTCGGTTTCGAAGGCTTACACTCTTTGTCTGGTGTGCCTTGATAAAGCTGTCCACTCCAAAATAAGTAAAAAAGCGTTTCATAGTGGGTTATGGACTAACTTTTGACGTGGATTATATGGCCAATCACCATACGAAGTATATGTATGTACCGCCAGGAAAAAGGGATTCCGAACCATGAAAAATCAGGATCAACGATATCACCGAGACGTTCTGATTGAGACAGAGCGCGTCGTCCAGCAGTTGCTTTTGAGGTCCGACACCCGACAACAGTGTGATTTGGATATAGAGACACTCGGAAGAATTCATCGTTCACATTACTATTGTATTTTACTTTACACTTCTTGAACGCCATTTGTTTGTACTCTCGCTTTGCGCATTACTATACTTATATTATTTATACTTTTCAGTTTTATTTATATATTTATCAGTTTTTATTTTAATAAATTTTATATTCTATACTTGAATTTTTATTTTATATCTTATTCTTTTTCTATAAACAAAATAAATTTAAACATATAAAATATACACTTACTGCTACGAGCAATAGTATATTACGCACCTAGGGAGTCAAAGTAAAGAATTCCTCAGATTGCAAGTAAATTGTTACCCGAGCCGAAGGCGAGGGTGACAAACATGCGGTCTGAGGCATTCTTTATTTTCTTCCGTGGTGCGTATACTATTTTTTGCCTGGTGAGGCCGAAAATACAACCTTCGCGATCGGACACCGAGAGCAAAAGTGTCACTTTCGGTTTGCTAGGCTAAAAAAGAAATATCTGTAGCATAATAAAAAAAAAATTAGTCTAGGTTGATTGCATTTTCTGATTTATGAAAATAAATAAATTTTGTCATTCTTGTCGTGTAGTGAATTATCCAAGAATCTTTGTTATCCTATAGATATTTTCAGTTTTAATTAATGCCTTGATCTATAGGTCTCCCGCATTATTTGCAATAGGTACTAATGGAACTGAAACAAATTTTAATATTAGTTTCTATTACTAATTGTAAGTAATGTGTAAATTGAACATTTATTGATCATATTTTTGAGAAGCAAAATATTGAGAGAAATAATGCTATGAAGTAAAATTAAGGATAACTACCCCTTCTACACTTTACGTTAAACAGTATAAATAAACTGTATAATATGACTCAATTTCTTTATTACCATAAACAAACCATTTAAATTATTAGTAACTTCGATCGAAATTTTAGACAAACTTTGATTGCACAATAGAGACTCCACTTTGGAGTTCGGTAGAAACCGGAGTAACATAGAAGTTTATCGAATTAAATTTAAATATATTTACGAAAGCAAACATCAATACAATGATAACGGGCCAACAAATAAAGAATAATACTTCGTAACAAGCCATTCAATCTATAATTGCTTTCTTCAAGTTTTCCAATCACACCGCTGGCAAAAAATTGCCGACTCCGATGAAAAATTTCTTAATCTTTCCCAGCCATTGAACCGCTAATCCTTATCTGATGTACCAGTTAATTTTTGTTGCTTCCACCCTCTATCTCCATTGCCCTTCCTCCCCCAATCTCTCCCTCTCTTTCTCCATCCTCTCCGTCTTACCTCGTCTGCGTCTCTCTAACTTCCGATCCAGGAAATGGTCTTTTCCCGATCAGGGAGAAAGCCGCCCCGAGGTTTCGCGGAAATCCAATGAAACGGAGTTAATTACTCGTTTCGCTTGGCGCTCGCGCGCTACCGCTACAGCGGCGGCGGCGGAACCTCAGTCGATTATGACGAGACCTCGGCTAATCCGATTTGAGGTGCGATTCATCGCTTCGATGGGAAAACACATTTTGACGATATAGCCTAGAAGCGAGCGACGAGCTGACGGGGGATAGAAGGTGGAGGAGGAAGAGGACGAGGCAAATCCGCGGGACGTACGCCACGGGAAAACGAAGATGGTCTTGGGAGGATTTTCGCGCGGCGCGCTCGTGGAAAATGTCTTAAACTCGTTTTACGCCGGGGGATCAGCCGGGGTTAAATTAAATTTTTATTGCAAATAACATTCGCCCGGGTTAAGTCTTTGGATTTATTTCGATTTGTCAGGGATGTATTAAAACGAGGTGTTATGCGCGCAGTGCTAAATCGTTGTTTATGATTTTTTCACTGCACCTCACGGCTTATTTGAATAACCTCGTTGCCTTATCTCATACTCTATTCGCCGAAAAGGCGTATAATAACTCCATAAAGAAAGAACGGTAAATGCAATCAGAAACAGATAATTAAATTGCGCATTAGATATAGTTTCCAAGTAAATTACTCGATATAACTGTGATTGTTGTTATCTTATTTTTTACTTGTGTTTTATTTTCCTCCCATCAGAAAATATTCGTATAAAACGTTGATGCTAACAATCCCGTGGCAGCGGATCTATAAATATTCCCATACAATGTAACTACACATCACTGCATATCTCTTCGACACGATAAAACTTCCCTGTAATAACGAGAATACATTGATTCCCTCCTCCGATATTACTATATACGCTACCGCGTGCGGCCGTAAAAAAAGTCTGCTTGTTTGATTTCGGATTTCACACCGGCATAGACGACCGCCGTCGACCGACATCACATCACGCCTATACGGGGATTTGTGGAGCCCCTATCCTCTTTTCGACATATTGGCATTGAAATAAGCGCCATTCCGTATATCAATGCGCGCTCCTCTCTCTTTCTCGCTGGCTCCATCTCTCCTGGGCCGTTGACTTTACCCTCATTCTCTCAGAAGGCATTCCGTGTCTCCGAATCGTAAACAAGTCAACTTTTATTAGAATTAAGGATCGTCGTTCTCCTCTGGGAGAGAAGAGAGAGAGAGAGAGCTAGAGAGAAGCAGAGAGCAAGGTTTTCGGGGTTTGACTCACGACGACGCATAAATCGTGTTGTTAGCGAACGCTCTTAATGATACATTTGAATAGAAAGTTATTGCGCTGAGTGCAATTGTTTCGTTCGTTCACGCACAACCCGTATATGTTTCGTGTGATGTAAAGCAATAACCGGGACTATGACAATCACTTTTTCTTAATTGAAACTCACACACATAAATTATAATTATCGATGAATTTCCGTATGATGCATATAACAAAAACGTAAAAGTGATCAAGTTTTTATTTTTTATTTTAAAGTAATTGCTTATATATTACAAAATTTAATATAAATTATTTTATCATGATATTGTGCACCGTAACATTATTTGTAATAATTTGCAAACAACAGTTCCATATCGATAAATTAATTAATTAATTAATTAATTTGTCAAATGATTGAATAAATATAACTTTATTATTACAGTAATTATTCAAAATATTAACTTTTTAACGACACAAATATGCAATAATTATATCTCGTAAAATTCTTATAAGATTATTTATTAATACATATTAATAACATTTACTGATTTTGAAGGAATAATTATCGTTATATCTCTGTACATTGAAATAATTTTATTCGAAGATAAAAAGCAACAAAATTTATGTAATTATTATTGTAATGTTGCCAATTAAAAAGAAATAGCAACTTGCTTAGTTGCTAGAAACTTATAATACATCTATAATATAAGGTATACTCGGCTGTGAATAATTTGCTTCTCCAACATATGGTATAGTAATGCCCGCGATAAATACACTATGACAATAAAATTGAGAAGATGTTTTGACGAGAATTTAGAATATCAATTGACGAAAAATATGAAAGATATCCACGATGAATATATTGTAAGTTATGGAAGAGATCGCACGTACGAATTATATATTGTAAGGTCCAGACGATGATATCTTCATCTCACGGGAAAAAAGAAGAAACCGAAAGATTGATGAAAATGCTATACGGTTGGTGGACTATGTTTTTCGTCTATATTTGTTGAGAAACACTTGATCGTTTAACGCTGGAATTCATGTCTCGATAAATAGAGATCTGAAGAATGACTTTACTAATATGAAACAAAGTCAATCACTCACCAATGATAAATAAAATTAACGTAACGTAAAAAATTCAAAAACGTTTCATAAACTAAAAGAACTATCATATTTAAATAACCACAGAAGGCAAAGCTTATCAATAAAGTACATTTTTCTAATGACCATGACAGCGTTTCCCCATCGCGCATGAAGAAAGGTCGTTAAAACAGCACTGTCAATACACACCGGCCCCGCACGTCGGCTACGTCGTGCATCACGCGAGTCGGATCCGCTAAGCGAGAAAAATAAATAGAGGGTGCAATAACGCGGGAATAGACAGCAGGCAGGACACAAAGGAAGACGAAGGAAAAGGCAGCGAGACAGAGAAAGAACGATAGAGTGCACACGAGAGACATGACACTACTACTACCAGTACTACTCCGTCCTTCTCGCGAGCGCGCAAAGTGTCGAGGGCGCCGCGAAAGAGCATGGTTTAGTTCCTCGACGTCGTCGTCCTCCTCCTCCTCCTCGTCGTTGGGCAAAGTACAAATTAGATTATGCGCGGGCGGCGGCATCGCCGCGGGGGTGCCGACTCTCTCTCTCTCCCGTGCGCGAGGAAAAGTTAGCTCTCTCTCTCTCTCGCGCGCGCGCGTGATGCTGCGGTACTGCTCCTTGCGGCGACCCATCATCGCGCCTTCTCTCTCCTCTCTGCGCACGGCCCTGAGATCCTTCGCGAGCCTCTCGGGACCATCTTTTTTCTCTCTCTATAGACCCGCCGCGTACATACACGCCACCCACTGATTCCGCCGAGGGAAATATTTCAATATTTACTTAAAAGCATAGCGCCGCGCCGGGCGAAAACAAAAATTTATGCATTTTGCGCCCAGGCCGAAGGCACATATGTATGTGCACAGCTGCTATATATAAGGTTTTTCTTTTTCTTGTCGGTCTTACTGGCTTTAGAAGGAAGGAATGGGCTATGCGCGCGGCAGTGTGTATATAGAGATGGCCGCGCGTGCCGTGTATATGAGCTCTCTCTCCCGTCGCCATTGCCTTATGACTCGGAAATGTATTGCCGCCGCCTTTGAAATATTGTTTTTCCCCTTTTCCCATCTCTCCTATTAAACCAGGAGATAGTGACAAAAAAAGAATGATTAATTAGTGTATGCATATTTGAAGGTTGATTATTCAAGTTATTTGACGAATTATAATATAAGCGGATAATCTGAGACTGCACGCTTGCAGCCACGTTGTCAATTGTATAATTGAACGAACTTACCTGTAAGTGAAGTTCGATTAGAATTGTATGAAGCACCTCTTTCGAAATGATCAAATCGTAGTACCCCCTCTTTCCGCCCGATTTACCACACGTCCAAAGCAAAATACCGCATCGCCACCGTAGCTGTCTCCTACGGAACCCCGGTTGGTTCACGTCCGACTATGCGAATAAGACCGAGCGAGCGAGCGAGCGAGCGTGCGAGCGTGCGCTATTTTGCTATGTGCTAATATAATTTTTGGAGTATGCGCAGCCGCGCAGTGCTGCCACTTTTCTGAAAGCTTGAGTTTTGACAAATTCAAATCATAACCTTAAATTCTAAGCTATACAGGTGCATTTAATGTCTATTTCTCTACAATATCAAATTGCACATGTACTAAATGATACACTTACTAAATGATACAAAATTAACTATTAAGAATTATCTTGCCTGTAATAATTATGCAATTTTGTTGTAGATATAGAGAAGAAAAACTCATCAAGATACGCGCAGATGTGCTTGCTTTTTCTTTTCTCGCAGTCAAAACTCAAGCTTTTAGAGAAGTGGCAGCACTGCGCGACTGCGCGCACTCCGATAATTATATTATTAGCATATAGCAAAATAGCGCACGCTCGGTCTCACTCGCATCGTCGGACGTGACCCAACCGGGCTTCCGTAGTCTCCCGGCTCTGCCACCGCTCGATCCTCATTATTTAAAGTGTTGCCGTTTCCAGTTGGGGCATCTATAAAGGCCTTATAGATAAGGGACCAGGGTGGGACTTGATCATTTCGGAAGAGGTGCTTCATACAATTCTAATCGAACTTCACTTACAGGTAAGTTCGTTCAATTATACAATTGTATTTCGCACCTCTTCCTCATAATCAAATCGTATATGTTCAAAGTTATGAAACGGCAACTAGATGTATAGACAAATGTATGACATTTTGGGAAAAAAATGTCTGACCCTTTTTGAATTTAATAGTATATTACTAACGCGGGCGGAAGAGGATTATTTACCTCATGCGACGTTTTTCGGCCGAGCGAAGCGAGGTCGAAAAGTCGCATGAGGTAAAAATTCTCTTACGTCCACGTTTCAGTAACGTATTTTTCCGTCCGAGGCCGCAAAATGACATTTAAGATGGCATTTTGAGGTTAAAGGGCGGAAAATACAATTCTACACTTGTAATCCAACAAAAATAAGAAATCGTAATGAAAATTATTAAATATTTTTGAAATTATCATTTCCAATTTAACAATTATAAAATAATTTTAAAATTGAATTATCTGTATTGTAGATCTATCAATCTTTCGTGCATGAAAGGTGAATCAAGATTTACAGCTGAGACCTGACATAAGTGTATTAATTACTTCTATAATCTCGATACGAGCATTAAGTGCAAGAACGTTTAATTATTACAAAAGGTTTCCATGAGGTTCAGAATTTAGAAATCAGATGGTATGATCAATACGATAAATATCATATTTTTAAAGTCTTTTACAGATTTTTGTTTGTTTTTTTAAATTTCAAATTTACCAAAAAACTGCTATTTCTCAATTTTGCCAAATTTTCCAACATTAAATATATATAGTGCCTTGTAACAATAGATGTAACAAAAATAAAAGACCTAATTCTCGTACTGGTAGTTAACATTGTTAAGTATGAACTATTAAAAACTGTCAATTTATTTACAACGTGAAAAGAAACTATGAACCAACGCTAAAACGAGTGCAAAAGAAATGATCGATAAAATCCACGATATTGTACTCAACGATCGTCGATTGAAAGTGCGTGAGATTAGTGAGACTGTAATCATTTCAGTAGGGCGAACATGGTACATTTTACATGAATGTTTGGGCATGAGGAAGCTGTCTGCAAGATGGGCGCCGCGTTTGCTCACAGCTGATCACAAGCGAGCTGGTGTTGTTGCATCTGAGCAATATTTAGGCATATTTCAACATAATTCAAAGGAATTTTTGCAACGTTATGTAACTGTTGATGAAACGTGGAGTCATTATTATATGCCAGAAACAAAAAATCAGTCAAAAATGTGGACTGGGCCTGGGAAATCTGCGCCGAAAACAGCGAAAACGGTTCCATCAGTCGGTAAGATCATGGCCACAATTTTTTTGGACTCACCTGGTATAATATTAATCGATTACCTCCAGAAGGGAAAAACTATTACAGGAGAGTATTATGCCACATTATTAGATCACTTTGAAGCCATACTGAAGGAAAAGCGGCCCCATCTGGCGAAAAAAAGTGCTTTTCCACCACGACAATGCACCAACTTACACGAGTGCCATTGCAACGGCCAAATTATTTAGTTTACGCTACGAAATACTTCCTCATCCACCTCATTCCCCAGATTTGTCCTCTTCCGATTATTTTTTATTTCCTAACATGCAAGCTTGGCTTAGAGGTAAAAGATTTTCGTCGAACGAAGAGATCATTACTGCGACAAATGAGTATTTTGAGGAGTTTGATAAAAATTACTTTTTAGAGAGCATAAATAAACTTGAGTACCTCTATAATAAATGTTTACGGATAAAAGGGGACTATGTTGAAAAATTAATTGGAATTTTAGTTATAAATAATGTTTTTCATTTCAAAGTCACGGACTTATTGAAACGCCCACGTATGCTTAATATTTAAGATCATAAAGCGTAAAAATATCTCTAATTTATGCATCGCTCACACAAACCATAGTAAATACTACGAATGTCGAACAGGTTACTTCTGAATGATAATTTTTTAATGTTCATAAAAGAATCGAGTCCGATGAGGATATTCTGTGTATCTATAGGTGCACCAGATACCAACTCAAGTAATTGAATTAAACAGAATGCCAGATTTCCATTAATACAATGATTGTAGAAATTGAAAACCTTTTTTAAAAAACACGTTTCCAAACTCCCGTTATAAGTGCATGTTTTCAAAAGCAGTATATAGACAAAACTATTAACTTCAAACTTGAACATCTAGTTTTAACAATTATTGACGTCACTTATATGAACTTTTACACAAATTAAAAATTTGCATTAAAGACTTAGTGATGACTATAGGTGCCAAAGATTGAGAACCCACGCAACTAAATATCATTTGATTCATTTATAAATATTTTTAACTGATATAAAAATATCCGAGACAAAATCAGCGAAATATGCACTTCAGACAGATTAGCACCTGAGAATTTGCCTTAAAATTTTTAATCCAATAACTTTATGAATATTATTCGGTTGCATAAAATGCAATGAGTCATAGTAACCACTACGAGTATCGAACGGCATAGCGCCTAAACGATTACAGTTTTAATTTATATTTAACTCAACTAACTCATATATATATATGTATATATATATTACGAGTTTGGATAAATGGCAACAATCAAATCATAGTGAGAACTGAAAATCAAATAGGTTAAGACCTGAATGATTGTAGCAGGTATATATTGAATTTACACAACTAGGAGTTCATTAGCGCGCGTACCGCGCGCGTGGAGTTATATGCTATGGCAAAATAAATTAATTTATACGATTTTCATATACATATATTGCACTGTTCTGCTTTGCGTGATGCCGTACATTATAATTATTATTGTATATCACAGCAGTGATTAGTTGAACGGAACTAACCAATCAGCGGCATGGACATAGGCCCGAATTCATAGACGCTGAGTCGGTCTCAAGTACGGTATATAAAGATATACTGGGTGCGTTCGATTTATAGGATTTGTTACGTCGTTGTTCGCTTCGTAGCCCATGTAGTATATCTATATATATATATATATATATATATATATTCATGTGCATAGATATACTACATGAGCTACGAAACGAACGACGGCGTAACAAATTCTATAAATCGAACGCACCCACTAAAGCATGGCTTCAAACCTTACTTGAGTCCGACTCGCGTCTCACTTACGACTATGAATTCGGACCATAGCAAGCAGAGAATCCAGAGAATCTGTATAAATACCAGAGATGTACGGGGTACCGTATGGATTCACCCTTACTTCTAATCTTTAATGAATGGAACGCACTCAACATACTATGACTCTATATTGTAGGCACAGCCTTAGACCTTACCATTAGAGAGATTGTACATACATAAACATAAGCGCTGCTCGTTGTGTCGTTTGTTCCTATTACATAGCAAAACATATAAGGAGAACATAACAACGAAATGCTGTATCGCAGCGCTTATGTACATACAGTAACCACCGGGGTGATGGCAGCACGAGCTTAGCTCATTGCCAGAAAGGAAGAAGAAGAAGAAGAAGATGTACATACAGTTACAGTCTCTCTTAGAAGGACCAATTTTGTCCAGACTTGTTTTATTATGTGCATGATGGTTATTTACTTGAGATACCTCGTGGAAAACTCGCATCTCTTTATCATCTCTGTGAATAAAAATAGTACTGTTAAAATATGGATAATGATAATTATTATCATTTAAGCGATGAAGATGTGAAAAAATGTTTGTTTTCATCAGAATTAGTAAATTATATAATGGTTTACGAAAAATCAGTGTAAGTTACATAGATTTTATCAAATTTTATCTTTTAAGAGTTATAAATGTTTTATCTTATTGATAATAAATAACAATAATATATATTCATTTACAACTTTGTGCTTTCAGTGAATTAGTCGGTATAGTAAGTGATACTGAAATAAGACAAAATTTAATGAAGTTCACGGTTAATAATCGAAATAACAATATTATTCAAGTATTAGTTTGGGAGAATGATATTATTAACAGTATACGTAAGATTGTGATTCCTGGAAATGTAATAAATATATATTTAATTTTGAATATTTCACATCATTTAATCGATTAAAATTGTTCCATAATTTTTGTTATAGATTATTCACATAGATGGGGCCTTTGCAAGGCCACGTCATGACTCATTAAGTCAAGGAAATATAAAATTTGACTTAAACATAATGTCAAATACACTTATTAGACTGATTAAAGTAACACCAGATTATATATCAACTCGTTCAATTGGTAATATACCTACTGTTACAATTGAAGATTGCGTGAAAATGTCTGGTATTCGTAAGTATTTAATTAAAAATATTACCTTATATGTATGATTAAAACCTTTAAAACATATTTATATTGATACTTTCAGAAATAGTGGCATATCTAAAAAATCCCATCAGAGAAAACTCTTATCCTACTGGAAAAGTTAACGAAGGATGTTTGTCTGACTGTTTGCTATACAAACTGTCAATAATATGCCCAGATTTATGTGACATGTCAAATTTTAAAGTAGGATCACATGTGCGAGTCACTGGAATTATAAAATATTTCAATAATCCTTATTTATGGTTTCCCCAGAGAGATTGTATAACTTCAGAATCAGATAAAACTACTAAAATGTCTAATCTACTAAAGGGTACAAAAATGCCAAAAAGGATAAAAACTGAAAGTCCGTACAGTCCTCCTAATGTAAGTTTAATTATGTATAATTTTATGAAGAAATTTTTATATAATTTGCATATTATTTATTGAAATTTAAATGATTTTTGTATTATCAGAAAAAGTAAAACAGATCAATTAAGATCATTTTATTAACACCGTTTTTTTATTTATCTTATTTTTGTTTTATTTAAAAGAATTAAAAAAATAAAGATGATGAGAAATTATCTATTCTATTATGAGGAAAGGATTCTGTATTGAAAAATGAGAATAGTAAACATAGTATTGCAATAAGGTAAGGTTATAAATCACTACAACTATATAAATAATATATTATGTAATACGCAATTTAAATTTCTTTAAATTTATTCACAGAGAGTACAAAGATTAATAATTTATGAATCAAGGTTTAGCTATTTCATAATCAGATAAGATTATATATTACTTGTTCTCAATCGTTAAGTATTCTATTACCAAGAGTTAATAAATCTTTATCGTATTTTTGTTATGAAATAACACATTTGTTCATAAGAAGTACAAAAAGAAATCAGACTGAATAAAGTATATTTTTTTTATAATAAATGAAGAAATGTAGAATGATATCTTCTTTTAGTTTTACAACTAGATTAAAAATTTGTATTATTTTGTAAAGATTAAGAATTTACAATAAGATATGAGTTACCAAAAGATAAATTAATCTATCGTATTTGTGTTATGCAATAACACATTTGTATTTATAATTTAATATTATAAGTTAGTATTTTTGTGTAAATAAAAGCATGTTTAAAAATGTATTTTTATTTTATTTTGATTATGCAAAGATTTTATTATAAAATGTAAATCAAAATGAAATAATATTTAAATTGTTTGTTTATATCCTTCAAGTACTTCCATAAATGAAACTCTTTCTCTATCAATTACTTCAATATTATCAGCGTTGTCAATTCTAAGTATTGGTGGGCCAGGTGGGAACTGCTCCATGATTCCGATTACATTGACAGATTGACCCTTCAAAAGATTGAGTTCTGACGCATCAAAGTAAAATTTCAATTCCAATTTATTGATACAATCTGTGATTGATCCTACCACACACTCATAGTCTCTGCTCTTATGCTTACGTGGTTCACCCTTAATTATTCCTTCAATTTCTATAATTAAAAAAGAATTATTAAACACATTAAATTTAGAATTACAGAATACTTTTTAAATATTAAAAAATATAAAAACTTACTTAATGTTTTATTTATTTTAGAATAGGCTTCTAAAATTGACACTTCCTCTGCGATTTTGACGTCATTATCTGCTTTAAAAGCTCCTAGAATTTCAATAGTTGAATTTTCTCTGATTTGCAATTCAAAGTCAACATTTCCACTATTAAAATTTTTATTTTTAATTGCTGCAGCCCTGGTTGGTCCGACATAAATAATCTGAAATGATTAAATAACAGAACAAATATGAATGTATTTTTCTGAATATATTTTCTAGTGGAAGTAAAAAAATAAATAAATTACATCTTTACTACTTACAGTTCCCATCTCTTTTACAGATTTTAATACCTTCGTATTTTCATTCCAGGCTATAATTTGTACTTCTCTGTCTTGGTTATTATTCACAACGAATTTGTGAAATTTAGAAACCTTTGGGGAATGAAAATTGTTATTACACTTGGTCACATAACCTACCAGATCACTTAAAAAAACATGGCATTAATAAATAATTATTCAAAGTGATTATAATATAATTGATAAGAATAAAGTACGTATAATACTTACACTGAATTATCTCCAATAACGATGTTATCTATAACATCATTTGGTGTAAAATCGTCAAGTCCCAACATTTTGAAAATGGATCCTGCAATAGAAAGCCATACATAATTTCCTTATCCTGACTTTAGCTGTCGTTCTAATTATTATAATTAAATATGAAATACTCACGTTATTGCACTGAGAAAACTGTCGTAGGAAAATTTACTGAAAAACTAACAAAAATTACTATATTTGATAGCAACGCGGGGATATAAGCAAATTATAAAAAATTTTGCTATAGTTCAGGAATATTTACAAGGTATCTTAATAATTTTTACTACTACACATAGCAAAAAGTGCCCTCTACATGTAGTACTTATTGCGTGCACGCCGGGAGCACGTGTCTGATTGAGGTTATGTTTCTCCCGCAATTTGAGATTATCTTCCTTTTAAGTTATCAAAAACATCGACAATATCGATTCAGTTGTTTTATTTTTACGTTGTGCAGGTGAGCTATGAGTTATTTCTTTATATTATCATAGTTATTTATTGCTATCAAATAATCATCAAAGTTCTCTCGTAAGCGAAGGTAGCCAATGTATCAGTTCCAAAATTTTGTACTCAAGAAGCTCACGTGGGTAAGAGGTTAGCGCGTCTGCCTAGCGTGCGGAGGGTCCAGGGTTCGAATACACAACCACCGTAAAAAAAAATTTTTATTTCCTTATTTATTTCTTGTATAGCTAAATTTAATTAATAATATATTAAATATTGTATAAATATTAGGTATCCTATAGATATAAAATCATGAAAATCAATTTTTTTTAAGTTTAAGCTTGGCTACAAAAATTACTATATTAGTTAGCAAAAGTACCTAAATTTCCATGATATCCCATCGTTGCTATAAAAAATAGTAATTTTTATTAGCTTTTCAGTAAATTTTCCTACGACAGTTTTCTCAGTGTGTGACGATATTATTAGATGCAAAATACGTCTCGACTTCTTAAATTGGCAGGTAAACAATTCCTTTTCTTTCTACTTCATGCGGTATCTGCACCAGGCTATGTCCTCGAAGAGAATTCCTTGTTAGACGTATATTAGATCTATAGGCTACTTCCTCAACAGGCAAAGTTAAGACAAAGGATTCGCCGGCCGGCAAAAATGTATGTATAGTAGATACAAAACCGTCTAATAACACTTTCTTTTGCATTGTGGCATGTCGGAGTCTTTCGAGTACCCGCAGCCATTAAAAGAAAAAGAAAGAAAGAATAGCACTCTCTGTCTCTCTCTCCCTCTCTCTCGTGCGCTGTTCAAACGTGGTCGACCCTCAGCAGCCCTTAATCTCACCTTTAAGAGTGTTCATTAATTATAGATTATCTCTCACTGTACTTACTATGATACTATGAACTAACTTTATTTGCCATATAAGCAAATAATATAAAACAAATTTTTAAAAAATCTAACATATGAAAACAATTTTTTATAAGCCAGAGATGAAAATATTACATAAAATAATCTTTTATATTAAAGTACAGCAATCATAAACATATTTTATTCCAATAATTTCATTATTATATATCTTTTTATATTTTCAAAAGAATATTTTTTATAAATCGAAGAATATTTTTGAGAATTCAAATATTATATAACTCTTTATACACATAGTTTTTAATAGTTCTTATATCTGAATTACCTAGATATAGCTTAAATGAATCACAAGATCGAACTCTTGATAAAGCTACATATAATTGTCCATGGTTAAAAACATCTTTTCTCAAATCTATTCCAATTTTTTCAAAAGTTTGACCCTGAGCTTTGTTTATTGTCATAGCAAAAGCAAGTTTTATAGAAAACTGTCTTCTTTTAAAAATAAATGGATAGTCACTTTCAGATGAATATAAAGTTATTCGATTTAAAAATACTATCTCTCCCTTTTTGTCACCAGTCAATATTTCACATTTTAATAAGTTATTACATAGATCTAAAATCAATAATCTTGTCCCATTATATAAACCTTCACTCACATTGAGATTCCGAATCAACATAACCACGCAATTCAATCTTAATTTTAATTCATAAGGTGGTAGAGATGGAGGCAATAAGCTGTTTAAGTACTCTGGCAACAAAACTTCATTAAATCCTAAATTATCACAGTTATCTGTACTATCTATACTTGTATAAATTTTTTCTGTAGTTTCATCAAGCAAATGTACTACTTTTTCATTTATTTCATTAACATCAGCATTTAGAGCTGACAAAATTGTATAATTAATCTATTTTCTATATTGCTTTTTCCCAAAAATGTCACTATATATATCTGTTACAATATCTACTTGAGGATCTGCAATACAATTTACAGGGAAATGATCTAAACTCAAATTATCATAAGTATCGTTTAGTTTGCATCTCCTACATTTAATAGAAATGATGAAAACTCAATTTCTTGAGGTAAAGTTCTCATATTTTGCGTCATAGAAAATTTTATAAATTGTGGCCAATGTAAGCAACGATTAATGCATAAATCAATTATTTCACTACGTGTTCCATGTAACTTTACTGGAAGCAATTGTCTAAAATCACCTCCTAAAACTATAATTTTACCACCAAATAATTTGTTATTATTCATAATGTCGCATAAAGTTCTATTTATCACTTCAATAGCATATCTGGGAGCCATAGGAGCCTCGTCCCAAATAAAAACATCAACATCTTTCAAATAAGTAGCTTCTTGTGACTCTAATTTAATACTTGACGATGAGTCTGAGAACAAAGGTACTGGTAATTTAAATATTTTGTGAACTGTGCCTTGAGGAAGTAATGTTGCTGCTATACCAGTGAAAGCCATGCAGCATACTTTTTTATTATGTCCTTTTAAATAATGCCAAAGAGTTTCATATAAAAGTTTTACCAGAACCTCCAGGATCATCAATGTAATAACAATTATTGATTCTGTTTTCAATCTGATCATTGTTGAATACTGCATTTAAAATTTTTTGAAAGACTTCTTTTTGTTTTTCATTTAACATACTAATTCTTTGGTTTGCAGTGTGAACGTAATTTTCAACATTTTCATTTACCGATGTAATAAAATTGTGGTTACTAACTATTTCCATCAATAGATTAAGTTCTGAAAAATCATTGAGAGACTTACCCTCTGATTGAAGTAACAATTGTATTTCAATAATTGTTTTACAATAAGTTTCATTCTTATTAAAATTTTGATGAAGGAAATCTTCAGATATAGCATCTTTAAAATCTTCCCAAATTTTATCTGAATGAATAGGATCACAGTGTACTAATATACGTACAAATAAGCTTTTAAGCTGCCTTGACATCATAAATACTGCTGCTTCTCTCATTGCATTTGTCCATTCTTCACCGTTTTGAATATATCCACGAGCTAAACATGCTGCTGTAAACGTTTCTTTAATCTCTCCACTAACTGTCCTTAAATCTTCAAAACTGGTTGCTCCTTTAATTCTTACTAATAAGATTCTCAGATGAAATAATTCGACCTGACTTGGACTAACTGTGTATATGCGCCCAATACAAGGAGTAAATTTTTTTCTCTTTTGCCATTTACTCTCTTTTTTATCATTATTTTTTGTTGTTTTAAAGATTTAATGTTCAGGAATCTGAGCGTAATAATATTTGCGTGCTTTTGGATCTCTTGAATTTAGAAGAAAATAATCTATCAACATTGATACTTTATCTAATGCATTATTAATTTCTTCTTCATTAGAATCAGTGTGAAGAGTAATATTTTGACAATCTGGAAGATGCACTGGTAGACGCACAACTGTGTGACTTTTTTCTTGTAATATTTAGAGGTTATTCGCCACACTGCTTCTGATGGGCCAACATAACGGGAATCAATAAATTGAGTTATTTCATCGTGTTCAATGATTGACGCATCTTTAGCATTTGTAATAACAACAGATGCTGCATCATGTCCTTTGTATAAGTATTTGTGCAAGTATTTAACTGATTTTAAGCTTGAACAAACTTCAACATTAATATGACAATTAAGTATCAATGACAAACTTGGACAATAAGGAACTACGTAGCGATTATCGACTTGATAGTTATTAGGACGATTAAACATTTTTCCAGTATTTCTTCTGCGATAAATAGGATAGCTATTTTCATTAAGAACAGTCTCTTCTTGAAAATTTTTAGGAAATTTCTTAGAACATTTACCATCAACCATACCAAATCAGGATGAAGTTGTGGATCAGGAATTTTTGCAGAAATATATTTATCAACTTTTTGAACAGTATCAATTGCATTTCCTTGTGATAATTTGATTAATACGTGACAGTGTGGTAGACCACGCTTTTGAAATTCAATAACATAAATAAAAGCTTCTACTTTACAAAAAAATGCTTGTTTAACAATTAAATCAAGTAAAGCATTTTTTTAAATAAAAAACTCGAGTACAAATATCAGGTCTATCTGATGCTCGTTGACTTAGCAATAAATTTTCTTGAATTTCTAGCCAGCGTGGATTGCAAGTCATTGTAATAAATAAATCAAATTTACCTGTTTTTTGTTGTATAGCCATTGAATCATGGTAACATTGCAACATATGACGTGGTGATCCTATAAATGTTGATGGTAAAATTACAATCTTTCCAACTCTCATATTTTCATTGCCATTAATTCTGTTATTTAAAAAATCTGTAAGTCCTTTATATGATGAAACACGTAATTCAGGTTGATGTGTTTTACAATATTCTATACGGTCTTTTTCAATTTTAACGTATGAATCGACAACAAATTGTTGAAATAAACGACCGCCTCTTATAAAAGCATTGAATTCATCTTTAATAGCAATTCTATATTTAATATAAGCAGATCTCGATATTCTTTTCTTTCCATCGTTCTTATACATATCTCTGTGCCAACCTTGTGAACCAGTTGGATAAAACAAAGGATAAATCCATGCCTCAACATTTGGATCCATAGTACTTACTGTTTGCAATTCCTTTGTACTTTTATTGCGTGTAACTACATAAGCATCGGGTATCTCTCCATCAGCTTTTGTAGAAAATATAGCAGCAACTTCATTTATTCTTTGTAAATTATAACGTCGCTTATCTAAATTAGGTTTTAAAGAAAAAAGTAATTGCAATTCTTTTGGCGTATTAACATCTTGTTTTCTTAATTCTTCACCCATGATTTCATATGACTGAGCAAATTTATTATAATTCCGCATAATATTTTCTATTAATTTTACAATATCTTCATTTGCTTCACTATTAAGAGTCATTCGATGTTCTATTGCCTCATTACCATCAATGATAAAAAATTGACCATAAGAAGGTTTTTCATGAATAGTAGGATTTAAAGTAGTATTTATTTGATAGTAAATTTGCCCTTGTATTTTAAAGCAATATGGGCCTGTTCGCCTACCATTAAAGTCAATAATATTAGCATTAAAAGATGCAAAAGAAAATAAACTGTTATACCAGCGAATGTGATGAAGAAATTCAGCTGAAAGTTCATGTTCGAAATTGAATAATTGTTTTAAATAATTTGGAAATAGATCAAGATTGTCTAATTTAATATTTCCATGATTACAGCAATCATTAAAGGAATTTCCTTTATTAGAAACTTTTTCACCAGGAAAATGTTTAGCGGTACAATGTACACATAATTTTCTTCAACTTCTGCTTCATAAGCATATTGATTATGATATTCATGATCAATATTAATAATTTGATTTAAATTTTCTACTACTTCAGTGTCTTGAATATATTGATTATTAGAACATTGATCAATATTTATAGTTTCATTTAAATTCTTATCTGATAATAGATTACAATAAGAATGATCAATATTAATAATTTTGTTTAAATTCTCGACAGGCAATTGATTATTGGAATAATTAGAATGATGTAGATTAATAATGTCATTCAAATTATTTGACGATTGATTATTTAAATTGTCGATAGATGATTGTGTATTAGAATAATAAGAATGATCCATATTAATAATTTGATTTAAATAATTATTTGACAATTGATTATTCGAATAATTTTCAAATCTGTTATTTAAATTATTTTCTAACTTTTCTTTCTTTTTCTTTGCATAATACTTACGCTGATATTCTTTTTGTTTCTCAAGCCTTTGTTTTTTTTAAAATTCTTCTTCCTCTGGTGTTTTGATTTTTCTTTTCCGACAAACCGAAAAAGTTAATTTAAAAATAAAATGAAATAAAAATTCACATAAGAACACAATATAATTATTAAATTAACATATATTTATTTAAAACAAAAGTTATAATTCACAATTCATACATTTATAGGTTAAGAGTACTTAGAAATAACATTTCAGTTGTTTTCATAAATTTAAATTTAAATACTAATATCACCTTTAATTGTAATAATTCCTTTAGTTTATAAACCTTTATTTCAAGCCCTTTATTTCAAAATCACAAATAAATATCTTATAAATCAATTCAAAAAGTCATCTTCAATATATAAAATATACCTCTTAATTTTAAAATAAAATCAGCAGTTTTTAAAATTTCACCTTAAAGTAATAAAATAAACCTCCATTTTGTCCTTTATGAAACCTCTATTTTGCCCTTTATTCAAAATCACAAATCTTTAATAATTAATTCACAGTTATCTTTAATAATTAATTCACCTTTAAGTAATAAAATAAACCTCAACTTTGCCCTTTACAGTTAACCTTAATTACGTAAACCTGTATTTTAACTTTAACGAAACAATGACAGTTTTTTAAAAAAATTATAAATTATTCTAAATCAGACATCCAGAACTTCTTATATCACTCCATCTTATCTGCTTAACTTGCAGCTGCCTCAACGAATTGTGTATCCTGAAAAAAAAAAAACAAAAACAAATTTATGCAGTGAAATTATAATAAATGATGATAAAAAAAGCAAATGCATGAAAAGTTAAGGGGGTGGTACTACAGTTTTTAACTGTAGTACCCTCTTAAAGTGAAAAAAATTCGACGCGGCTATTTGTACAACAAATTGTATTCGCGGTATATCGATATATACACATATCATACACACAAAGTAAGAAATATTCCAACATTCCGAGTTGAACCAATCATAATCTTTGCTCATCAACATGGTTGCACTCCAATAGAACAATCATATTTTTTGCTCAGCAATATGGCTGCCCCGTAAAAGCATATGGCTTCCTCCTCATACCCATCTCCCTTTTAATATAGGGATTGGAAAAATTCAAATCTTAGTAAAACTGTGAACATCAAACAGGTCAGCACCTGAATGATTGTTGCAAGTATATTTAATTTACATAAATGGCAAAATTCAAAGCATAATAAAACTTTGAACATCAAACAGGTTAGCACCTGAATGATTGTTGTGTGTGTGTGTGTGTGTGCGTGTCTGTGTTTGTGTGTGTGTGTGTGTGTGTGTGTGTGTGTGTATGTGTGTGTGTGTGTGTGTATAGAATTTATGTAAATGGAAAAATTCAATTCATAGTAAAACTATGAACATCAAGCAGGTTAGCACCTGAATGATGGATACAGCTAGCGATAATCCGTTGGAGTTTCAGTCCTCCTTCCGTGATGTGTACCACAGCGAGTCATCCGTATGTGCACATCTGGAGCGCTGCGCGAAGCAACACGGGCCTTATATTTATAGTAAAATTATAGTTTTGCGTCACAGCGTGCGTCGAAAGAAGAGGGAAGAAATCGATGCGTTTTTAAAGAAAGTGAATGTACTATGGCACAGCAGTATTGGCAATACCATTACAGTGCGTTCGGTGTTGTTATGTGGCGTTTTTGTTTATCGAGAACTCAAATGGTCTCATGCCAAATAGCGATGATTTACGCAAATGCCTATTGTGGGGAACAATTTTAATGGACGAGGTCCCGTACATGCGAGATAAAAATGGGTGCACAACCACGTCAGATCTGCCCGAGGCTATAAATTTTAACAACAGAGCAAAGTATTACAAATTTAATAAGTGGGATGAATTTGTGCATCTATCGATCAAGACGAACAGTGTTGTCGTACAAATAGAAGCAATAATAAAACTATATTCCGAACCTGGCACATTAGGAATTTTTGTTCTTAATTCCCTTGGGTATTGCCGATTATTCGTGAAGTAGAGCGTAGATTCATCACACTTCTATTACATCTATGATTCACATATGCTGGACGACAAGTATGGCTCAACGGTTGCAAAATTCACCACATTGGACAAAGCGACAAGTTACATGCAAAGTCTGTCGTGCCCGAGTGGTACTACATCCAATATCCAGTGTATTGCGGTACACATCTTAAATTTTGCTTAAAATTTCAATTAATGGGTTTCCGATGCTCTGATCGCGATCTGAATATTATTCATACATCTTATGGCATGGATCGCAGGAACATCATTTGAAGTCCCTAAGCGTCAGTGACAGTGTAAGTGTGAAATTTTCGTACATGCTCTATTGGTCTGTGGTGCTATTCAAACCGTGGTACGTACGTACGTAGGCGTACGTACGTACGTACGTGATACATTCGTACGTACGAAATACGTTCTTACGGTAGCCGGCTAGAGGCGCTACTTTTATCGTAGTTTTGGTCGTGTGCTGGATTCATGCTGTTATGATAATATTTTTATTCACGATTCAAGTTTAAGTTTAAGTTATAAGGAATAAATTAAAAGTACATAGAGCACGCGCAACGCGCATGGATTTGGCTAGTTTAATAAACATTACAAATAAAGTTCATACTTTGTTTAATCGGTTAATTACGCAAAACTTGAATAAATACAAGTCTTAATATGTATTTTTGAGTATAATTTAAAAAGGTAAACAACCCAATTCTGGAACAAAGCCAATTTTTGAATCAGTAGTGGGACAAGAGTAAAAATCTACAATAAATGGTTAAAACGATAACATTTAAAATATTAAGATAACGTTAAAACGATTAATTCATTAGCATTCTTTATAACGTTAACTATGTAGTCATCTTGTTATTGTGTCGATTTACTCCTTAAATTAGTGTAGAACAAGATAACAATTTTTCGAGGTTATTTTTCAGAATTACATGTAACGAAACCTTTGTCCCATTTTAGGTATAAACTGGTAGTCCCACTATTGGATCCGAACGCGTGTCTCATTACTGTTTCCAAATAATTTAGCGTGTCCAACTACACCAAACGATATAGTTATTTTTTTTTTAATGGAATTATTTGAATAAGTACACCAGCAACGAAAGAAGGAATTTTTTAGGCACGACAGCTGCTCAGGATAGCCTTATAATTTTCTTAAAATAAACCTTGAGACACGGGCTGTCTGCTGAGGTGATTAGTTTTCATGTATTATGCCTAGTTTTGATAATAGAAAAGATTATACAAAAAAAGTATGGTCAAAACTGCCCCGGGTTAAAAAGAAGGTCCAATTTCCCACATATTGGCTGCATCATAAAAGAACCTTCGACGATTTTGGCAATGCTATTATTACATATAAATAACCAAATACAATAGGCAAAATTAAAACATTTATAATTTTATTTAATTACAAAATAGAATCTTCCGGTTCTCTTTCCGCAATTTTTTCTAAATTTTTATTTATTTTGTTTAATAGCAACAACACATCATCTTCAAATTTTCGTTTTTGTATTTCTGCTTCCTTCAACGTAGAAAGCACATTTTCAACATTTTCAGACAATTTCTCTACAATTGTTTGATACTTGTCCATGGCATGCACAGCAGCTGTGGCACTATCGGACAATGAACCTGTAAATAATACAAAAGTCAATATGAAAATAAAAAATAGTAAATTAGTACATTTCAATACTAGTGCGAGAAAGTGATTTTATCGCTTCGCTCGCGCACAAATGGACGCATGAGGTTAACATCACCTTCTCACTCGTGTATCGAACAGTATTTTTTGACACGACGTGACGTGTCAAAAGATTTATTTCGAAAACTCCAAGCGTGTGCGAAAGTGAACTTTGCGCACGGAGCGTCAAAATAGTACATTGTGCAACTACTGCGCAAAGTACTAGATACTGCGCACGTGTTGCACTTACTACTTCTTTTAACGTGTGTATGTTTGTGTCTGTGTATAAAACTATTATATATATGCAGTTTTCTTTGCGAACTGCTCCTTGGAAATGCGGCATATATAATGCGGCTTTCCACAGGCAAAACTTCCGTGGAAAGTTGAGTTTTGCACACTCAATTAAAAAAAGTTGTATGTACAACAAATAAGCACTTACTCCTTTTAAGTCGTTTTGCATTTGTTGCGTTACCATCCTCCGGAAGATGATTTTCATCTTGCGGTTCTGTGAAATATAAAATTCGATGTTAAATCACTATATTAATGGATTAACGCATGTAAAAATTTTCAAAACTTACTATTATTGTTTTGATTTTTTTTTGTGGTGTAGTACTTTCATTTAATGTGTACCCCACAAACAATACTTCGTCGTCCTCCATCTTAAGAGGAATTGGTGTTTGCAGTGGCGACGGGGTGGATGGCAAATTCCAATTTTGCCAAGACGGTATTGGCAATTCAGCTGGAAATAATAAATATGTACTATAAATAATTGTAGTTGATGAAATTTAGTAAAAATCATCAAGGCCACCGTAATGCTGTTTCACGAGTGTAAGCCACGAAGTGAGCGGGTCAGCTATGTACCCTTGATGATTTTGAACCTCACTTTATATTACGAATTATATTGTAGTGTGTATATGAGTAATTCCGCGGAACTTTTCAAATTCGAGTTACTCTTTGATATCTTTGGATATACTCACTACACGGAATTGTGCAAAGATTACAATTCTTAAATGGAGTTAGAAAAACATCATCTTGGTACCAAACCCCTATTTAGAATCGTACAAATTACGTATGGTAATGAGAAAGACTAAAATTAAAGGAATACTCAAGTGGTGAAAATTATTATCATCATTATGCGATTAAAAATAGTACATTATGCAACAAAGGGAGAAAATAAGATATCTCTCGCCCGAGTCTGAAATAGCTTTTCTTTCCGTGTTACATACCATATTTTTTTTAACGAAGGCATGACAGGGTCTTTTTTACGTGTGTGAGTCGGTGAGGAATTGGGCATTTCGAGTCATACACAACGTAGTTGGAAATCAAAATAATTTGAAATGTATATACAATTAACTATATAAGGGAGGCAGAAATTTACATTTCTCATCTGTTTTAGGGTAGAAATGGATATTTCTTACCACTTTCATAAAATACGCTCGAAATGCGATATTTTCTCTCCTACTTTCACACGTGAAAAAGTGCCTATTTCATGCCGGAGTTGAGATAAATAGTTTTTCTTTAAATGATTTGAAAAAAGTTTTGTTAGATCTATTTTCACATGTACTTTCAAGAACTGAACTCAAAATATGTGGGCCTATTAATAAACGACTTACATAATTAGTTATTTAACGGTTACCAGATTTTTGAAAAAATTGAATTTTTTTCTCTATACGGCTTTTTGAAAAATGGCTTGCATTTTTTAGGTCTTTGTAACGGCAAAACCGTTGTTTTAGCATAACGAATAAAATCATTTGTTACTCATCAGTGTGCCGCTTATAGAATTTGTTTTGCATTACTTTAAATGACATTATTAAAAACGAAACTCGTTTTAAAAAACACAATTAATCATTGGCACACTGATAAAGTCAACTTTTGTGTGGCGAGATCGATACATTATATTCCTCACAAAAACGTATACCACATGTCAAAATAGGCAAGTATTTTTTTTTTTCAACATGTACATGATAAAGAAGCTGCATATAAAAGTGAATGGATAATCGAGGATTACGAGTGTCTAGTAAGGGCTTCCACTATAGCGGGAGGAAGAGAATTAGTCTCCAGTTATAACGCCTCGATATGCCCGATCCCCCATCCACCTTTCATGCAAAAAAAGGTTCTATTCCTGCACTTATTAAAAAAAGTACTATGTGTAACAAGGGAGCAATTGACTTTTTCAGACTCTGATGATGATATGGAGCATTCGTGTATCACTCGTGCTCAATCATCATTCTCACTAGAAAAACTAAACTTTCCCCCCTAGTTACACAATGTACTATTTCACTTTATAAAAACCGTCGACTGTTATACAGAAAAGATTATCACGAATTGCCACATGTTTCCATAGCTTTCATGTGAGTTATTTGTTAAAAAAATAATGGCTTTATAAAAAAGTGAGTAACGGCAGAATTTCTACACTATTTTAAGCCTAGAAAGGAAGAAATGATATCTTATAAAAGGGTGCTTAATTTTGCTTCCTCAAAGAGGAAGCTTTGTAATGGTGAAAAAAATTTTTGGAATAAAAAATGTTTAAAAACATTTTTTAAGACTTTTGGCACCAATATCCGATGTTTTTGAGAACAAAAATTTTCGTGTCTGTATGTGTGTGTGTGTGTCTGTGTGTGTGTGTGTGTGTGTGTGTGTGTGTGTGTGTGTGTGTGTGTGTGTGTGTGTGTGTGTGTGTGTGTACCGGCTATAACTTTTGAACGAATTGACCGATTTTCATCTATGAGGGCTTATTCTCTTCGTTTGGACATAGAATAGAGATAGCTTAAACTATTTTTTCATTTTATCGTTTTTCTTTTGTTTTATAACCAAAAAATGATTTTGAATTTTTAGTTTTTTTTATTTTTTCATATCATACAGCCATTATTACATAATATAGTAAACTGTTTTTGAAAGGTCTTCAAATTACCTACAATTTCTTTTTTTAAAAGTTGAATTATCTTTACTCTGTCATTTGTTATTAAGGAAAACATTTTTATATTTCATAAATTAATTTCTCAAAAAATATTTTATTTATCGACTTGAAATTTTAATCACTTATAACAATCATTGAAGACTATATTTGGTTAAAATTTCAAGTGATTATCTTCATTTCTTTTCTAGAAAAAAAATATTTTTGAAAAAAATTGCATTTTTTTCGGACGCGATAACAGGAGTAAAAATCAACCAATCGTCTTGAAATTTGGCACAGAGATAGCTTTTTTATATCTTCGAACCGAGTTCGTTGTCCAAAAAAATCGGTCAATTACGATTAAAGATATTTGAGGTTAAAAATTTTTCTTTTTAATTTTCGAATTGCGTTTTTTCAGAGGATTATTGATTTATCGACCTAAAATTTTAACCACTTATAACACTCATTGAAGACTATATTTGGTAAAAATTCCAAGTGATTATCTTCATTTGTTTCAGAGAAATAAAATATTTTTGAAAACAAGGGAATTTTCTTTCGGATACGTTAACGGGAGTAAAAGTCAACCAATCGTCTTGAAATTTGGCACAGAGACTGATTTTTTTTTATAACTTCGAACCGAGTTTGTTGCCAAAAAAAATCGATCAATTATGATTAAAGATATTTGAGGCTAAAAATTTTTTTAATTTCCGAATTGCGTTTTTTCAGAGAATTGTTGATTTATCGACCTAAAATTTTCATCACTTATAACCCCCTCATTGAAGACTATATTTTGTTAAAATTTAGAATGATTATCTTCATTTTATTCATAGAAAAAATATTTTTGAATAGAAGTGAATTTTTTTTCTTTCGGACACGATAAAAGGAGCAAAAGTCAAACAATCGTCTTGAAATTTGGCACATAGACAGCTTTCTTATATCTTCGAACCGAGTTCATTGCTGAAAAAAAATTAGTAAATTAATAAAAAGATATTTGAGGTTAAAATTTTTTTTTTAATTTTTAATTGTGTTTTCTCAGAATATTGTTGATTTATTGACCTAAAATTTTAACCATTTATAATACTCATTGAGGATTATATTTGGTTAAAATTTAAAGTGATTATCTTCATTTGTTTTCGAGAAAGAAAAATTTTTGGAAAAAAGTGCTTTTTTCTTTTGGACACGATAACAGGAGTAAAAGTCAACCAATCGTATTGAAATTTGGCAAATATAAATGTATTAATATTAGAATAAAATTAGATCAAAATAACTTGAGCTTAATTTATTGTAACTGTAATAACATTATTTTTGCACGTAAAATTTGCGTAAAATAGTATTAATCATAAATGCTGTACACTATATTCAGATAAACTAAGTGCTGGGTAATTGTAAAAAAAGTCAATTTGGAAATCATCAATTATTAATAACAAATAGTTTCTTCTTCAATAAGATAAAATTAAAAAATTATATTAATATAATCTTACAAAAATATTCTATTAATATGAAAATGTATTTTTTAAAAGCCATAAATTTGAGATAATTTAATTTAGAAAATTTTTTATTTTTTTTTTGTGAAAAATTTATTATTATAATTTCAATTTAATGAAAGGAATCGATAAATTGTTTTGAGGAAGCTAAGTGCCAAAGAATTGGCAGCGGTTTTTTTTCAGTTTCTCTTTTACTGGTATTTGAAAGGTTTGGTGGATTTACTCATAGATATGTGCGTGCATGAGCGCGGGTAAACAAAGTTATACTTTACAAACCTTTCGTAGGTAAGGCAACGGTGGCATTTTGACTGAAACATGAAGGTTGTTCTTGCAAAGCTACAAGAAGATAAAAGTAATTATAAATCTTTTAAAATAACCAAAATTATGAAAATTATATTTTAATTTTTACCATTTGATGTTATCGTCGACGTCACTACTGTTGCTGAAGCTACATTTTTTTCTTGATCTTTCCATGACTGTTCAAAATAATTATAAGTAATACATACGTATTAATTAGAAAATATCTTAATAAAATATATACTCGCCCTAGTAGAAATGTAAACCAATGGTTGGCAAACTGTTTGTCAATTTTTAAATTAAAAACGTCACACCATGATTATGTTGCTATTGTTGACGAAAATGAACTATTTATACATTTGAAAATATTATATTATAGATACTATAAAGTATAATCATAGTTTTAAATACTGTTTATACCACTCTAACCTCAAAATCACAACTTTGATATGATTTTTCGGCGCTCGTGGTATAAAATACCGTTCGAAACTAGTGCGTAAGTCGATTATTTAGGTGGTGTGACTTTTTCGCACTCGCTTCGCTCGTGCAAAAAGTCACACCAGATAAATAATCGACTTCCCCACCCGTGTCGAAATGTACTATTAATTCAATTTCAATGTTGATGTTATGTACAAGTGCCTCAATTTGATTACCATGCTAACCAACAAACTTGGTTTATTTTGTACCAGAGCGGTTATTAGTTATATTAGTTTCGCTTAAATGAACATAAATTACTTTTTTCCACTGGGCTATCGTCCTCTCGTTACCATCTTTACATAAATTATTCAATATATGAGCTAAGAGTTCCCACGCCTTTTCAACGGACGGATGTTTGCTGTCTCCCATCCACGGACATTCAATCATTTTTTGCCGTAGCACGGTAAGCTGCTCTTTCGATGCCTTGTTCCTGGTTGATTTTCTAGTGATTAAATATTTAATTAGTTATATGGTTTTAAAATTTAGTAATCCGAAGTGATTTCGTACTATTTATAGAATTTACTAAGGTACTATTGCAACAAGAAATCAACGTACTAGAGGCGATACTCGTGTATAGCACTCATGATAGTAAAATATAAAAAATGTGACAATTTTAAATTGTACACATATATTTTTTCAATCTAATTATGCGAAGAAAGGTTATGTGGGGTAAATTATTCTTATAATAAGTATAATAATTAATAAATGTTATTATAATAATTATCATAAGAAATTTATTTAAGGTCATTTTCTTTCCTTCTTAAACGTATGTCTATGGTATGAGCAATGTTACAGTAAGAAGCGGTCTAATCTTTTTTATTTCTAATGATCTGAACGTTGCAACGAATTTGTAAATGGATCCTATCTTTAAAAAATGATGGATTTATTATGATATCAATTTATTCGTGATTTGGTTGGTGTGAGTAATGGGTTGCTAGGTTACAAAAACAAAAGTGGCGCAAAGTTTTGCTAAAATTACAGCGCGCGAAGCGCGATTAGAGATACCTATATAGTGTTACTATATTTATAAATTAAATAGTATGTATTCACTTGTGTATACAATAGTATGTACCTATTTACTTTATAAATAAGATTTTATTAGAAATCGTGCGTGTATTGTAAGACCTAGTATAATATACATGTATATATAGTTAAATTATACGTACTTAACATTAGTACAAAATGATGAGGATATTAGGTGAGATTGTTTGAATCATGAAAATCGATTACGCATACGAAGAGAACAAATGCTAAAAAAAAAATTTCTTCGTGATGTCAGTAATCCATTCGAAATTGGAGATGAAGTATTTCATCATCATTATAGGTAATTATTATTATTTGAACTTTCTAAAATACGTATTTTTAATTCTATGATTTGTTATTACCTCATTAATTATAAATAAATTGTAATATTTTATTATCTTTTTTACAATTATTTTGTAATATGTTAATTGAAAATAGTTTGGCCATTTTTCAAGTGCTCTACCTCTACTTATTCGAAAGTTTAAGGTGGTTCCCTCGGTAAGAGAGAGCCAGACAGCTTTGACGAGAGAGATAGAGAGTGCACGCTGGCGCGCTGAGCGTCCATAACCCTCGAAACATATCAAGTCTGCGAAAGCGAGATTTTTTAAGACGCTCTATTTTAATAATGAAACGATGAATCTACTTCATTCTTGCGCGAAAACATTCCTTGTTATATATTCTATGTGTACATAAAATTCCAAGTCTGTCTTGAATCTCGTTGCATAGATATTGTTGTAAACAGATACAAAATGCGACAGTTTTGATACATATATAGATATATCTCCCGTGTAATCCGTGGAACTTTGCACAGCAATAACTCAGAAGCCAAACGATAAAATGCTCTGAAATTTGGACATGACATTCGTTATGTCTTTATTGACCTATATGTGTAATTCCAAGTATGTGTTGAATCAACTCTTATCTCGAGGGAACCACCTTAAGGACGATCGCCGGCTGTAATCATAGCCGAAAGTTTCGGTTCATTCGCTTGTTTCGCGTATGTTTACGCTATGAGAGAGTCACGAGCTCTTCGAGCAGACGGTACCCCCCACTTCGGATTAATGCTCTGTCTCTCTCTCTCTCACTCGTGGCGCGCGGCCGCGAGTTGTTAATTACATGTGGCCGAATCCATGTCAAATCAGGTGGACCGCATATGCCTATGTCACCGATCATTTTGGAATTAAAGTATTCATGTTCTTCTCCAAAAATTATTTGACCCGTATATTTTTATTTTTTTGTTGAATCAAAATTTCATGCGTTCAGCAATGGCAAAAAATTCCGAGAAAAACCTTACTTAGAAAAAAATTTTTTCAATGTAATTTTCAAACCGCTACTGCTTCACCAGTTTTTTAAGCTTTTTAGCGTGTAACACATAATTTCACTAAGGTTTGAGCCCTCTTTCACGTTCTTTATGTTATTTAAAAAAAAAATAAAAAATTCACGAGTTATGTACTTTTTACTGAAAAATGCACTTTTTAGAAAAAACACCATTTTTTTGCTCAATTTTTTTTTTGTCCTGATAGAGGACCTAAATACCTATCTAGACGTATTTGTGAAATTCCCAAACTGTGCCCAGGAATAGCGATCATTAATGAGATAATACACAAACAAATTTTTCACGTTTAACCCTTACATATAGTCAATGGTATAACAGTCAATATAAAGGTTTTTATCTTTGTGCGTAAGCAATATACAAGTACACATAGTATCTGTTGTATTTTTTATTTTTGTCTTTTAGATTTTTTATTTTTATATCTACCTTTCTTTTTCTGCTTCATTGTTCTTACTTCAGTTAGGGACAATCAGCGGTCTTTGCTGTTAAACAATGTACTTTATCATTGCACGTTTCTTTAATCCATAAATGAGTTTTTTTAATTCCAGGATACTTAGGAGTAGCAAGCCAATCAATATTTTTTACTTTTCCAAACTCTTCTACGTCAACGTCTCGTAAATGTATTATTTTAATTGCATCTGTATATTTTTGAACGTGCTCTACAAAATCATTAGCATTTTGAATGGATTTTTCATGGAACTCTCGAAGATTATGCGAAGTAGCATAATGCTTTATAAATCCACTCACACCATCTACAGCTCCTTTGCCATGTTCAGTAGCAGAGAACAACCATTTTATATCAAATGGTGCTCGTTTTAATTCGTATAATTGAAAGCCAATTTTAAAGTGGCTATAGCGGCGCCTTCTGATACAATGGTAATTTTTGTTATTGAATGACAACAATTGTCTTTCAGGTAGGTTATAATGTTTGCTACTGCGAGCAAAGCATACGTTGAATCATGTTTTCAGTCATTGCTTATGACTGTGTAACTTCGTGTCGAATCCACTTGAAAAGACACTAGTGAAACTAGAAATTTGATCATTAACTGAATGATTTGAACGTATACTTTGCCATCAGTAGAAAACATTATAACCTACTTGAAAGACAATTGTTGTCATTCAATAACAAAAATTACCATTGTATCAGACGGTGCCACTATAGCCACTTTAAAAATCGCTTTCAGTTATACGAATTAAAACGAGCACCATTTGATATAAAATGGTTGTTCTCTGCTACTGAACATGGCAAAGGAGCTGTAGATGGTGTGAGTGGATTTAGAAAGCATTATGCTACTTCGCATAATCTTCGAGAGTCCCATGAAAAATACATTCAAAATGCTAATGATTTTGTAGAGCACGTTCAAAAATATACAGAAGCAATTAAAATAATACATTTACAAGACGTTGACGTAGAAGAGTTTAGAAAAGTAAAAAATGTTGATTGGCTTGCTACTCCTAAGTATCCTGGAATTAAAAAAACTCATTTATGGATTAAAGAAACGAGCAATGATAAAGTACATTGTTTAACAGCAAAGACCGCTGATTGTCCCTAACTGAAGTAAGAACAATGAAGCAGAAAAAGAAAGGTAGATATAAAAATAAAAAATCTAAAAGATAAAAATAAAAAATACAACAGATCCCCTATAGCACTCAATATTGGAGCAATATTGTCTCAATATTGCTTCAACATATTCTCCATATTCGCTAATATTCCTTCAATTTAAGTATACATGGATGCAACCATGGAACAATATTGCTGCAAACAATGATTTCCGTTTTTCCATTGCTTTTATAAAGTAATGGGTCAGACTCTCTGTCACAGCAATATTGCATCAATATTTAGCCAATATTTATCAACACGAAAGGAATATTAATTTTAGAATTCCATTTTTATCCTAATTTTTCTCATGATTTTGCAATATTGCAAGAATATTTTTATAATATATATCAACACTAGACGAATATTCCCGTATAGCACTGATTGTTGGAGCAATATTGCCTCAATGTTGCTTTGACATATTCGCCATATTCCCGAGACTTAATAACACTAGAGGCACATTAAATTTGAAGTGCTTATGTTTTAAAATCAATGTTTAAAACGAACTTAATTAAATTCACGCATATATGGCGTAAAATTGAGTCCACATTGCAAAAGGGATATCAAAAACAAGACAAGCCTTGTAATTCAGACTCTCCGAAAAAGTCATCTCAACGGTTGAATTACATGGCTTATATACTCTTGGCCATCCAGTGTATTCACAGAAAGCACTACCGACGCGCCGCATAGCGGTGATAAAGGGGAACTTGTGATAGACGACTCTCGGTAAGCAAGCTTCGGCTATTTACCCGGTATTCGGCGCGTCGGTAGTACTTTCTGTGGATATACTGGATAGCCGAGAGTATATAAGCCATGTAATTCAACTGTTCAGATGACTCTTTCGAACAGTCTGAATTACAAGGCTTGTCTTGTTTTTGATATCCTCTTTATAATGTGGACTCAATTTGATGCAAGGGCAAAGGCCCGGGCAAGCGTAAGACTCGTAGAGGTCGAACGCACCTCCGAGCGAGCGCTACCTTGCGTCACTTCCTGCTTAGAGAGCGGGGCGAGTATACGGATGCCAGTAGGTCAAAGGGAGGCTCAGCGGGCGTGAGCGTGTTGATCGGCGGAGTAGAGGGCACTCTACGCTGATCGGTGAGAAGGGCGAGCTAAGTACGCCACCGCGTACTAAGTTCTCAGTTGTGAGCGCAGAGCTGAACAAGCCTGCAGAGGCGAAGTCCCTCGTTGCCGGTCGCTGGGACCGTTATCCACCGACGTTGCTTCTAAGGTGCGTGGAGAGTGGACACAGCACGGACCCCTCCACGTCGACTCAGGGTTGAGTCTGGACGAGAGAAAGCCCGCCCAACTTAGTGTCGGCCGCACCACCCGGTTGTAAGGGAGGGATCTCCACGGAGATTTTTGTTTGGGAATTTTTCGGGGTTAGTCCCGTAAGACCAACCCACTAAAAAATAATGCCGGGGCTAAAAACGCCCTTAATGGCCGACCGTGAGGTCGATTGGTCCTTCCAAAGGGGGCTCGGAAGTCCCTAGCGCCTTTGCAGGGAGAGTTAACGCAGGGAAGACCCGAACGTTACTCACTACTCGAGGTTTGCCCCGAGGTCTCCCGGGCTTTCTCGGTGCGGTGGGTTTTCTCTCCGTCAGAGAGATGAGCAATGCCCTCCGTGGTGCTTCGCCCTTCACCTTGCCACAGGTCGGCCTCTGATAGGCGAAGGTGGGTGTGTCCGCCTGCGGTTCTAAAAACCGGTAGGTTCGTGAGACCGTCCTCGGCTGCGAGACTTGGTTATTCTCAAGCAGCTCCTTCAGGATGGACCTTGGTGGCAAGGTCGGTGGCTCCTCCGATGTCTCGAGGGTTTCTGCCCGAAGGCAAGCAGCGGAAGGTTGAGAGGTCGAGGCACAGCTCGACTTCCCAGATGTCGAAACCAGAGAGGCCGAGACACAGCTCGACGACCCTGGGTTGGTTTGAGTCGCTACGTCCACCCTCGACGTCCGCCGACGATTCTCCAGTACCTGCTCCCGATGTAATCGAGCGAGGTAATGGTGGCACAAAAGTATCTCGGCAAATTGCCCACGGTCGAGGACAGGCATGGAGAGGATATCGGAAGAGGAAGGGAGAGCGCAAATAACAAGGCAAGATTATTTGCTCACAAAAGTGTCCTTTTATTCAACTCGATAAACTAGGCTGGATATGCCGAGACCATCTAACAAAAGACGAAGATATTCGAGCGAACGAAGGCTAAGGAGCCGTCCGCCGCGGCGGCTTATATGCCCGCGGGCCGCGCAACTTGGCTGTAGGAAACGCGGCGCCGCGCCGCGTAGCGGCCGCGCGCGAACTACGCTCCCGCGGCAGCCGTTTTGGCGCGCGATTCAAATTTCGAATTTCGCCTAAACTGCGCGGAGGGTCTTATAAATCATTTTAAATAGTCTTTCGTGGTTTAAATAATGATTATTGATAATTAACGTAATTATCAGGTATATATAGACATATATATATATATATATATATATCAAATTTTACGCCATATATATATACGTGACGTAAATTAAGTACGTTCTAAAGATTGATTTTAAAACATAAGCACTTCAAATTTAATGTGCCTCTAGTGTTATTAAGTCTCGGGAATATGGCGAATATGTCAAAGCAACATTGAGGCAATATTGCTCCAACAATCAGTGCTATACGGGAATATTCGTCTAGTGTTGATATATATTATAAAAATATTCTTGAACTATTGCAAAATCATGAGAAAAATTAGGATAAAAATAGAATTATAAAATTAATATTCCTTACGTGTAGATAAATATTGGCTAAATATTGCTACAATATTGATGTGGCAGAGAGCCTGACCCATCATTTCAAAAAAGCAATGGAAAAACGGAAATCATTGTTTGTAGCAATATTGCTCCATGGTTGCATCCATGTATACTTACGTTGAGAAAACATTAGCGAATATGGAGATAGAGAATTCACTTATGAATTTCAGAGATATTTGAGGTTAAAACTATCTTAGCTATGTTTTAAAATCGTAATTATTCGGGAACAAATTTATGTATACTAGAAAATGGAAATGACATGCGCTATGCGCTATGCGCGCGCGTTGTGTGCCTGCTTTTGTTTTGTAATAGCCATTTATTATTTTTAGGGTTAGAACCTTTTTCTTACATCGGAAATTCCAGAAACAGCACACAAATAAGGACAGACATACTACTACAGACAAGTACCCAATGTGAAATTTTTGTGAAATTTCACAAAGAAAATATAATTTGAAGTAAAGGTTATTTAGGAATTTTAAAAGGTTTTGACGATAATATTATAATCAATTATTTTATTTATTTTTCACATATAATTTTAAAAAAAATCATACCAATTCTTTTATTCATATTTTATACATAATTTAAAAATTTAACTTTTTAACTTTTTAAATTATATTTTTTAACCTTCATAAATGAATCTAATTATAATTATGTCATAAATTGTTGAAAAAATTGTGAATTTTCTTATTAAAAATTAATTGAAGGAATAAGCAAATTAAGTTTGAGGAAGCCACGGGCCAATGAATTGCCAGCGGGTTTTTCTTGCAAAGCACTTACTAGTCTACTTTTATTTTTATCGTTTGATAAAAATTTTTCCTGCGATACAATCACTTTCACATTGGTTACCCTACTAAAAAATCTCAGGTGAGATCTCAGGTGATTTCTCAGGTCAGATCTCATGTCAAAATCTCACCTGAGATTCTGCTACAGATGCTGCGGAAAACTTATCTAAATTAAAAAGCAGCTTTATCAGTATTGAAAATTGCCTATTAGGATGCCCCCCCTCCCATTATGAACTCAAATATACACGTTTAGAAGCATTTTATACAATTTTTCAATTTTTAGAAATTGGTACATGAGATTTTATCTGAGATCTCACCTGAGATCTCATCTGAGAAATCACCTGAGAACTCATGTACCGAATTTGTAAAAATTGAAGAATTGTGTAAAGTGCTTCTAAACATGTATTTTAGAGTTCATCTTGGGGGTAAAACATCCTAATAGGCAAGTTCCAGTACTGATAATGCTGCTTTTTAATTTAGGTAAGTTTTCCGCAACATCTGGAGCAGAAGCTCAGGTGAGACTTTGACATGAGATCTCACCTGAGATCTCACCTGAGAAATCACCGGAGATCTCACCTGAGATTTTTCAGTAGGGTAGAATTTTCGGAACATTTACTACCTGTACAGACCCTACCCCTATAGCACTCAATATTGGAGCAATATTGCCTCTATATTGCTTCAACATATTCTCCATATTCGCTAATATTCCCTCAACTTAAGTATACATGGATGCAACCATGGAGCAATATTGCTGCAAACCATGATTTCCGTTTTTCCATTGCTTTTTTTAAAGTAATGGGTCAGACTCTCTGTCACAGCAATATTGCATCAATATTTAGCCAATATTTATCAACACGAAAGGAATATTAATTTTATAATTCCATTTTTATCCTAATTTTTCTCATGATTTTGCAATATTGCAAGAATATTTGTATAATATATATCAACACTAGACGAATATTCCCGTATAGCACTGATTGTTGGAGCAATATTGCCTCAATGTTGCTTTGACATATTCGCCATATTCCCGAGACTTAATAACACTAGAGGCACATTAAATTTGAAGTGCTTATGTTTTAAAATCAATGTTTAAAACGAACTTAATTTAATTCACGCATATATGGTGTAAAATTGAGTCCACATTGCAAAGGGGATATCAAAAACAAGACAAGCCTTGTAATTCAGACTCTCCGAAAGAGTCATCTCAACGGTTGAATTACATGGTATATATACTCTTGGCCATCCAGTGTATTCACAGAAAGCGCCGCATAACGGTGATAAAGGGGAACTTTTGATAGACGACTTTCGATAAGCAAGCTTCGGCTATTTATCCGGCATGCGGCGCGTCGGTAGTACTTTCTGTGGATATACTGGATAGCCGAGAGTATATAAGCCATGTAATTCAACTGTTCAGATGACTCTTTCGAACAGTCTGAATTACAAGGCTTGTCTTGTTTTTGATATCCTCTTTATAATGTGGACTCAATTTTACGCCATATATATACGTGACATAAATTAAGTTCGTTCTAAAGATTGATTTTAAAACATAAGCACTTCAAATTTAATGTGCCTCTAGTGTTATTAAGTCTCGGGAATACGGCGAATATGTCAAAGCAACATTGAGGCAATATTGCTCCAACAATCAGTGCTATACGGGAATATTCGTCTAGTGTTGATATATATTATACAAATATTCTTGCAATATTGCAAAATCATGAGAAAAATTAGGATAAAAATAGAATTATAAAATTAATATTCCTTACGTGTAGATAAATATTGGCTAAATATTGCTACAATATTGATGTGGCAGAGAGCCTGACCCATCATTTCAAAAAAGCAATGGAAAAACGGAAATCATGGTTTGTAGCAATATTGCTCCATGGTTGCATCCATGTATACTTACGTTGAGAAAACATTAGCGAATATGGAGATAGAGAATATGTCGAAGCAATATTGAGGCAATATTGCTCCAATATTGAGTGCTGTAGGGGTAATTAGCGCCGCTAAATAGTCGTAATTCCTACATACTAAATACTCAGTATTAAATGGTAATGACAATTTAATTAGGGGGAATGCCAAGGACACTCATTTAATGGTTTACAACGTTGGGGCAATTAAGTAGCAATAACAATTTTATGCAAATAACTTTAAATAGACATGGTTTTGGAAATACCAATTTTATAAAGTCTTTATAAGCTAAGCTTTATATTACCAAAAAAAGAAACCATTACTTTGTAGTTAAATCTTTAATATATATAATAGATATACTATTCTAAAAAGTAAAACTTTGGCAAGTATAAGTGTATTTCTAATCCCTATAAAAACATTTTCTATTCCTCAAAAATAATTTTTGTTGTCTGCAGAATCCTATTCTTATTTTCAAAACATCTCTTTATCTTAATATAACCCTGTTAACGTAAAGGCTCTTAAAACAAAATAAGCGAAGTTTAACTTATCATAGCTAATTTACAAATTACTGATAATTATCTGAGTTTCTAACTATTTTAAATATCTCTAACTTATCTCTTTGAGACGTTTGAATAAAGAAAAAATATTTTTTTTTCTGACAATTACTAATAACCTCACCTCTTCTATAGAATAAATTAATTTGTGTTGAAATACAAGTGTATGTATATTAAAAACAAGAAAATAGTGGAATCAGTTGTAATGTAGTCAAGTATATGTACGTACGTAACTTCTTTTTGTAGATGTAGATGTACAATAAGTAGTAGATGTAGATATAACTCTTAAATGTAACATTACAAATGATTTTAAATCATGAAAAATGTATTTAAAAAAAATTTAAATATATATATTTATCAATTTTAGTCCTAAGCTTATTATAAAAATTTGGAAAAATTTGCCAATATTTAAAGCTGTTTTTCTAAATGTTTTTCCCGTATCTGAAAGAAAAAGATCAATTCCTTAGATCAATGACCGTATTTTCTTTTCCAATATCATCTATTTCTGTATCTTGATTCCAATTTTGATAATTCTCAAATTAAACATAAAATTCTTGCCATGTACGCTACAAAAAGATCAAGCATTCAAATCGAGCAGAAAATCGTCTCGCCCGAGAAGCCTTCGTAGACAATCTCAAACTTATCTCTGTTAAACTCTACTGCAAACCATACGGGCAATTTGGAGAGATTTGGATGCGACACCTGGTGTCGTGAATCGGTCACAACTCTCGGAGGATTTAGCATTGGCTTATGTGGGAAATTGTTAAATAAACGATATAACAACGTAGCCACAAATAAAATTCATTATGTTATTTGTGTAATATATGTGGCTCTATAAATATTACATTATTTTATGAATACAAGTTTTCAATAGTCAACTTATGTATATTTAAAAACTAATTTTCTGCGTATTTTTAAGGTTATTTTCGATATATATAGTAATACATGCAATAGCCTCTGAAAGTGCTGCTTTATGCCACCGTGGGCGCTTCGACCGATTCGCTTATCCCCTCCAACCACTAGCACGGAGCGTATACCTGAGATGGTCGAGTTGCATGCTTATGCTGCTAGTGAAGAGGGGTGGTAGGGGTCGTACATTTTCGCCTCTCTGCGCGCTCATGCCCTAATGGTAACTAAGGTAGTCGTAGGTATTGTGGCAGCTTCAGTATTTAACCTACCCTTTATAAGGAATTGTCAAAGCGTCGCATTCTCAGTTCAGTGGTTGACCGTTGCGGATTCTTCACTAGGACTGACGAAGACTCACGTGCTGCTCTCGCAGTGTAATCAAAATACGTTTAGTCAAAAGAAGAAATGGCTGATCCCTCTAGAAATTCGACAATTGAGATATCCCGCGAGTGGTTAGTGGGTAGTGTCTCTCAGTTGCTCAAAAAAAAGGATTGCCTAGCAGAATCGACCGAATTTTACGATGTAATTGACGAACAGTGTTTTAAGTGGAAGATCAGTTTTCATCCCGGCATCAAGCCTAATGGAACAGTTTCGCACGAATTTATCTCCGTATTCATCTACATCATCGCCGATATCGAGATCGAAGTGGAAGCAGAAGTGGATATACAACTAAACAATTCTAGTGCAATTCAGATGGTAAATGCTCCTGTCTGGTTAATCGACAAACGTGATCCCAGCTGGCGTGGCTTCTTTTATTATCTGGATAGGTCGGAATTGAACAATCTCCAGAACGATTTTTTGTTGGGAAGTAGCAGTATTAAGCTCCATTGCAAAGTACGACAGACGGAGGAACGCAGCCAAGCTTCCTGTATCGTTGCTCAGGTTACCAATGCTTCAAAACATAGATCTATTAAAAATGTCAAGGTAGATGGCGCCGAATCGGCGGAATCGTTAATGAAAAGTGACGAAAATGATAAGTACTTTCTTGACAACAGATACCTCAGTGACGTAACGTTCTATGTAGAAGAAGTGTGTGTTGGGCATATGGTTATCCTTTCACGCAGGAGCAGATTTTTCGAAGCATTGTTCAGTCACGATATTGTGCGTTCTCAACCCAACAATTTCGTGTTTGTAGTCGATAACACGATAATTGAACAATTCTGTGATATTATGAGATACATATACACGAAAAAAATTGAGCATGACAAGTTGACAGTATTGGGATTTCTGGATTGGCCTATCGTCCTCCACTTAGCATTGAATGATATCGAGATCCATTGCAGTCAAATTCTTATTAAAATCATCAATTTTAGAAATGTCTACGAAATTTATAATTCTATTGCTTCCCAACACAATCTCTCAATATTAAAATCGTATATAAAGGATTTCATCGCTGTTAACGAAGACTATTTTAGAGATGAACTCGCCTATGCATTTGACATTCTGTGGCCAAACGACTATGTCGAACTTGGATTTGCTGAAATGGAGAAAGAAGAGATGACGTTAGAAGACTTGGAAGACTTTTGTACCCGAATGATTTAAAAGAATAAGATTCAGAAGAGAAAATATACTCCGCTATCGATAATATTTCTGAGATAAAGTGGAATATTGAACATTTTAATTTATGATAAATTGATTTATATGTTTTTATTTATTTTAGTATTTTACATTGTATTATTGGACAGTTCATATTTTACAATAAATAAATAATTTTACAAATTGTTTTTTTTTTATTATATATTATACAATTTGTTGTCGCTGATGCTATTCGTACGACAGATGTATACATATAGTACCTTGATTCAGAGTATAAGTTCCAAAATTTATTGTTTTGCTTTGACCTTTGACTAAAGAATAGTACATTGTACAACTAGGGAGGAAAGTTGACTTTTTCTAGCGAGGATAATGATTGAGCACGAGTTGATATGCGAGTGTTCAAAATCATCATCCGAGTCTGAAAAAGTCAATTGCTCCCTCGTTACACAATGTACTTTTTTTTAAAAAGTGCAGGAATAGAACCTTTTTTGCATAAAATGTGGGCGGAAGGCCTCACAAGACGTTCGAAATACTCGATTTTCCATTCGCTTTTCTATGCAGGAAAAGGGCCTTTTTCATGCACGTGTTGAAAAAAGTATATTTATATATATATATATATATATATATATATATATATATATATATATATATATATATATATATATATATATACCATATTTACTATATACCTTCGATACAGAATCTGTCGTACGAATAGCAGCAGTAGCGATTTATTATTAGGAACACTGTCTTACCTTTCTGTAATTTGTAGATAAACGTTAGATAAAAGGGAAAGAAAAACGAAATGCTAATATAAGAGGAATAGTGTAAATCTATCCTTCCTTTCCCACCATTCCATCTCTCTTCCTCTATGAATCTTCTTCGCACAGGTATCACGTTTATCATTTTATACTGTTCAGTTTATTCGCCATCCATAATTGCGATATTAAGCTGTTATATGCAAAGTAATGTTATGATATTATTTATAGTTTTCTATATCAATAAAAACTTTTAACTGGAAAGAGAACATAATTCTATGAGCAATTAATTTGAGAATATATATAAAATTTGTACTTGTCGAGTATAAGGAACGAAGTGATGGACGAGTGAGTTGAACGCCTTAGCCTATAAATTACATTTAAAATAGAATGGAGACGAACACATAGGTTACAAAGTAGGCAATACAAGAATAAATATTATTTTCAACTGCATACACTAATCAGTATTTTTTACTGTTAGCTTTGTTAAGGGGGTCAGACACCTTTAAAATAACGAAAAATCGATTTTCTTTTTTTTTATATATTTTAGTAGAAAAATGTTTATAGAATATGTCCCAATTTGTTTTAAAGCATTATCTATTTTTGTTTTGAGAACATACACAAATCACTGATAAATCTTTTCATTTATTTTTTGTTCATATTAAATTTTTTCACTTGTATACATATTTATATAATCGTACATTGATTTCTATTATGTTTTATTTCATTTCTCTTTTCTTAATGTATATAAAATTCTCACTCTACATACCTTTAACACATACAAAAATAATATAATTAGAAATAAATGTGCTCTTCATGTTGTAACGATTAGAACGAATTTTCAAAGATAAAAGAGTCAACCCTGATAATAAAAAACAACTTAACACATCTTCATCTCGATAACGTTTCGCTGGTTTGGTTTCCAACCTCTTCAGATCTTTATTAAAAACAATAACAAACGAATTACGATAAAAAAACGAAATTGTATATTATTGCTAAACATTATTAATACGCACATACCATAACAATAAAATAATAATACTTGTAAGATCACATAATAGTTATAAAATTATGAGAATACAATTCTCTCGTCTACAGAAATAAGTTGAAAATATATACATAGTTATCAACAACGACAACTCATACTATATCAAGAGTTAATAGTACACTAAGAAACGGAGAACACTGTAATTTAAACGTGCATAGACTATGTAGACTAAATAGATCATGATACTCACACAAACAAAAGTCAAAGTTACATTTCAACATTGACTTATTATGTACATAGTGGAACAAAATTAATGAAATTTATTAATAACCATTTGTAAATAAATCTGTAAATTTTGTAAATAAATACGTTTTTGTAAATAAATTATGAATCAGTGAGAAATCTATAAATTCTATGATTTTGCCTACTCAAAAATTGTGTAACTTCCTGCCTATTAATGGTATGACTATGTATGTTAATATAAATCATTTCTAAAATTAATCTTTCAAATTTGTTGATCTCTCTATCCACAATCCGTACATTCTCATAATCAAACATATGAGAAGGATAATCTTTCTAATGTTTTCGAATTGATAATAATTCTTCTAAAGATGTCTTTTTATGTTCATCAATTCTTTTCTTCAAGTTTCTTTTCGTTTGACCAAGACAAGTAGCTGGACAACTATCACATTGGAATTTGTAAAAAACATTTGTTTCTATCCATTTTTCCGATTTGTCTTTACCTAACTTGACAATATTATTAAGTTTATGACTCATTAAGGGTACAAAACGAATATTAAACTTACCGAATGCTGATTGGCAAGCATAGAAAAATTGTTTATGAAACGGCAATGAAATTGTTAAACTTGGACTAGTAATATTATTTGTTTGTGGATTAAGATTTTTATACTTGCGTTTACGAATACGTTTAGACATACATGAATAAATAAAACTTTCTGAATAATCATTTTCCATCAAAATATTTTTAACAATTTCAATATTAGCTTTATGAAAAGATTCATGAGCCAGCAAAAATGCTCTATCAATTAGATTATACACAATATCACGTTTTAACTGTATAGTGTGGTTAGAATTGTAATTTAAAACTCTGCCTGAACAAGTTGATTTTTGGTAACAATAGGTTTGGTAACAATTTAATTTTATTATTATCAATTGACAACAATACATCCAAAAAGGCAATACTATTATACGTTACTGTTTCATGAGTAAATCTTAAATAGTTATTGTAACTATTAAAAACTTCCAAGACAGTATTCAGCTGTGCTTTTTTAATACACAAAATAATATCATCTACATATCTATAATAAAAGAGTGGTGTGCAATTTTTAGAGACATTTAAGGTTAACATTTTTTTAAGGTTTTTTTCAAAATCGTAATTTCTCAATGACAACTTCATGTATCAGCTTAAAATTTATAGACTATTTTGTATGCAACATGGGCAATACCTGTGTAAAATCTCATCCAGATTATATGGTTATTTTTTTAGATGTTTGATATTTAAAATTTTAGTATTTTTGAAAATGACTTTCTTTGTTGTCGCACAATATAACCACATTAAAATTGTATTAATTTCTTTGAAATTTGGTGGAGATGTAGAGTTTGTATACTATATATTAGAAGGGTTCTTAGAGTCAAAGAATTCACTTATGAATTTCAGAGATATTTGAGGTTAAAACTATCTTAGCTATGTTTTAAAATCGTAATTATTCGGGAACAAATTTATGTATACTAGAAAATGGAAATGACATGCGCTATGCGCTATGCGCGCGCGTTGTGTGCCTGCTTTTGTTTTGTAATAGCCATTTATTATTTTTAGGGTTAGAACCTTTTTCTTACATCGGAAATTCCAGAAACAGCACACAAATAAGGACAGACATACTACTACAGACAAGTACCCAATGTGAAATTTTTGTGAAATTTCACAAAGAAAATATAATTTGAAGTAAAGGTTATTTAGGAATTTTAAAAGGTTTTGACGATAATATTATAATCAATTATTTTATTTATTTTTCACATATAATTTAAAAAAAAATCATACCAATTCTTTTATTCATATTTTATACATAATTTAAAAATTTAACTTTTTAACTTTTTAAATTATATTTTTTAACCTTCATAAATGAATCTAATTATAATTATGTCATAAATTGTTGAAAAAATTGTGAATTTTCTTATTAAAAATTAATTGAAGGAATAAGCAAATTAAGTTTGAGGAAGCCACGGGCCAATGAATTGCCAGCGGGTTTTTCTTGCAAAGCACTTACTAGTCTACTTTTATTTTTATCGTTTGATAAAAATTTTTCCTGCGATACAATCACTTTCACATTGGTTACCCTACTAAAAAATCTCAGGTGAGATCTCAGGTGATTTCTCAGGTCAGATCTCATGTCAAAATCTCACCTGAGATTCTGCTACAGATGCTGCGGAAAACTTATCTAAATTAAAAAGCAGCTTTATCAGTATTGAAAATTGCCTATTAGGATGCCCCCCCCCCCATTATGAACTCAAATATACACGTTTAGAAGCATTTTACACAATTTTTCAATTTTTAGAAATTGGTACATGAGATTTTATCTGAGATCTCACCTGAGATCTCATCTGAGAAATCACCTGAGAACTCATGTACCGAATTTGTAAAAATTGAAGAATTGTGTAAATTGCTTCTAAACGTGTATTTTAGAGTTCATCTTGGGGGTAAAACATCCTAATAGGCAAGTTCCAGTACTGATAATGCTGCTTTTTAATTTAGGTAAGTTTTCCGCAACATCTGGAGCAGAAGCTCAGGTGAGACTTTGACATGAGATCTCACCTGAGATCTCACCTGAGAAATCACCGGAGATCTCACCTGAGATTTTTCAGTAGGGTAGAATTTTCGGAACATTTACTACCTGTACAGACCCTACCCCTATAGCACTCAATATTGGAGCAATATTGCCTCTATATTGCTTCAACATATTCTCCATATTCGCTAATATTCCCTCAACTTAAGTATACATGGATGCAACCATGGAGCAATATTGCTGCAAACCATGATTTCCGTTTTTCCATTGCTTTTTTTAAAGTAATGGGTCAGACTCTGTCACAGCAATATTGCATCAATATTTAGCCAATATTTATCAACACGAAAGGAATATTAATTTTATAATTCCATTTTTATCCTAATTTTTCTCATGATTTTGCAATATTGCAAGAATATTTGTATAATATATATCAACACTAGACGAATATTCCCGTATAGCACTGATTGTTGGAGCAATATTGCCTCAATGTTGCTTTGACATATTCGCCATATTCCCGAGACTTAATAACACTAGAGGCACATTAAATTTGAAGTGCTTATGTTTTAAAATCAATGTTTAAAACGAACTTAATTTAATTCACGCATATATGGTGTAAAATTGAGTCCACATTGCAAAGGGGATATCAAAAACAAGACAAGCCTTGTAATTCAGACTCTCCGAAAGAGTCATCTCAACGGTTGAATTACATGGTTTATATACTCTTGGCCATCCAGTGTATTCACAGAAAGCGCCGCATAACGGTGATAAAGGGGAACTTTTGATAGACGACTCTCGATAAGCAAGCTTCGGCTATTTATCCGGAATGCTGGCGTCGGTAGTACTTTCTGTGGATATACTGGATAGCCGAGAGTATATAAGCCATGTAATTCAACTGTTCAGATGACTCTTTCGAACAGTCTGAATTACAAGGCTTGTCTTGTTTTTGTTATTCTCTTTATAATGTGGACTCAATTTTACGCCATATATATACGTGACATAAATTAAGTTCGTTCTAAAGATTGATTTTAAAACATAAGCACTTCAAATTTAATGTGCCTCTAGTGTTATTAAGTCTCGGGAATACGGCGAATATGTCAAAGCAACATTGAGGCAATATTGCTCCAACAATCAGTGCTATACGGGAATATTCGTCTAGTGTTGATATATATTATACAAATATTCTTGCAATATTGCAAAATCATGAGAAAAATTAGGATAAAAATAGAATTATAAAATTAATATTGCTTACGTGTAGATAAATATTGGCTAAATATTGCTACAATATTGATGTGGCAGAGAGTCTGACCCATCATTTCAAAAAAGCAATGAAAAAACGGAAATCATGGTTTGTAGCAATATTGCTCCATGGTTGCATCCATGTATACTTACGTTGAGAAAACATTAGCGAATATGGAGATAGAGAATATGTCGAAGCAATATTGAGGCAATATTGCTCCAATATTGAGTGCTGTAGGGGTAATTAGCGCCGCTAAATAGTCGTAATTCCTACAGACTAAATACTCAGTATTAAATGGTAATGACAATTTAATTAGGGGGAATGCCAAGGACACTCATTTAATGGTTTACAACGTTGGGGCAATTAAGTAGCAATAACAATTTTATGCAAATAACTTTAAATAGACATGGTTTTGGAAATACCAATTTTATAAAGTCTTTATAAGCTAAGCTTTATATTACCAAAAAAAGAAACCATTACTTTATAGTTAAATCTTTAATATATATAATAGATATACTATTCTAAAAAGTAAAACTTTGGCAAGTATAAGTGTATTTCTAATCCCTATAAAAACATTTTCTATTCCTCAAAAATAATTTTTGTTGTCTGCAGAATCCTATTCTTATTTTCAAAACATCTCTTTATCTTAATATAACCCTGTTAACGTAAAGGCTCTTAAAACAAAATAAGCGAAGTTTAACTTATCATAGCTAATTTACAAATTACTGATAATTATCTGAGTTTCTAACTATTTTAAATATCTCTAACTTATCTCTTTGAGACGTTTGAATAAAGAAAAAATATTTTTTTTTCTGACAATTACTAATAACCTCACCTCTTCTATAGAATAAATTAATTTGTGTTGAAATACAAGTGTATGTATATTAAAAACAAGAAAATAGTGGAATCAGTTGTAATGTAGTCAAGTATATGTACGTACGTAACTTCTTTTTGTAGATGTAGATGTACAATAAGTAGTAGATGTAGATATAACTCTTAAATGTAACATTACAAATGATTTTAAATCATGAAAAATGTATTTAAAAAAAATTTAAATATATATATTTATCAATTTTAGTCCTAAGCTTATTATAAAAATTTGGAAAAATTTGCCAATATTTAAAGCTGTTTTTCTAAATGTTTTTCCCGTATCTGAAAGAAAAAGATCAATTCCTTAGATCAATGACCGTATTATCTTTTCCAATATCATCTATTTCTGTATCTTGATTCCAATTTTGATAATTCTCAAATTAAACATAAAATTCTTGCCATGTACGCTACAAAAAGATCAAGCATTCAAATCGAGCAGAAAATCGTCGCCCGAGAAGCCTTCGTAGACAATCTCAAACTTATCTCTGTTAAACTCTACTGCAAACCATACGGGCAATTTGGAGAGATTTGGATGCGACACCTGGTGTCGTGAATCGGTCACAACTCTCGGAGGATTTAGCATTGGCTTATGTGGGAAATTGTTAAATAAACGATATAACAACGTAGCCACAAATAAAATTCATTATGTTATTTGTGTAATATATGTGGCTCTATAAATATTACATTATTTTATGAATACAAGTTTTCAATAGTCAACTTATGTATATTTAAAAACTAATTTTCTGAGTATTTTTAAGGTTATTTTCGATATATATAGTAATACATGCAATAGCCTCTGAAAGTGCTGCTTTATGCCACCGTGGGCGCTTCGACCGATTCGCTTATCCCCTCCAACCACTAGCACGGAGCGTATACCTGAGATGGTCGAGTTGCATGCTTATGCTGCTAGTGAAGAGGGGTGGTAGGGGTCGTACATTTTCGCCTCTCTGCGCGCTCATGCCCTAATGGTAACTAAGGTAGTCGTAGGTATTGTGGCAGCTTCAGTATTTAACCTACCCTTTATAAGGAATTGTCAAAGCGTCGCATTCTCAGTTCAGTGGTTGACCGTTGCGGATTCTTCACTAGGACTGACGAAGACTCACGTGCTGCTCTCGCAGTGTAATCAAAATACGTTTAGTCAAAAGAAGAAATGGCTGATCCCTCTAGAAATTCGACAATTGAGATATCCCGCGAGTGGTTAGTGGGTAGTGTCTCTCAGTTGCTCAAAAAAAAGGATTGCCTAGCAGAATCGACCGAATTTTACGATGTAATTGACGAACAGTGTTTTAAGTGGAAGATCAGTTTTCATCCCGGCATCAAGCCTAATGGAACAGTTTCGCACGAATTTATCTCCGTATTCATCTACATCATCGCCGATATCGAGATCGAAGTGGAAGCAGAAGTGGATATACAACTAAACAATTCTAGTGCAATTCAGATGGTAAATGCTCTGTCTGGTTAATCGACAAACGTGATCCCAGCTGGCGTGGCTTCTTTTATTATCTGGATAGGTCGGAATTGAACAATCTCCAGAACGATTTTTTGTTGGGAAGTAGCAGTATTAAGCTCCATTGCAAAGTACGACAGACGGAGGAACGCAGCCAAGCTTCCTGTATCGTTGCTCAGGTTACCAATGCTTCAAAACATAGATCTATTAAAAATGTCAAGGTAGATGGCGCCGAATCGGCGGAATCGTTAATGAAAAGTGACGAAAATGATAAGTACTTTCTTGACAACAGATACCTCAGTGACGTAACGTTCTATGTAGAAGAAGTGTGTGTTGGGCATATGGTTATCCTTTCACGCAGGAGCAGATTTTTCGAAGCATTGTTCAGTCACGATATTGTGCGTTCTCAACCCAACAATTTCGTGTTTGTAGTCGATAACACGATAATTGAACAATTCTGTGATATTATGAGATACATATACACGAAAAAAATTGAGCATGACAAGTTGACAGTATTGGGATTTCTGGATTGGCCTATCGTCCTCCACTTAGCATTGAATGATATCGAGATCCATTGCAGTCAAATTCTTATTAAAATCATCAATTTTAGAAATGTCTACGAAATTTATAATTCTATTGCTTCCCAACACAATCTCTCAATATTAAAATCGTATATAAAGGATTTCATCGCTGTTAACGAAGACTATTTTAGAGATGAACTCGCCTATGCATTTGCCATTCTGTGGCCAAACGACTATGTCGAACTTGGATTTGCTGAAATGGAGAAAGAAGAGATGACGTTAGAAGACTTGGAAGACTTTTGTACCCGAATGATTTAAAAGAATAAGATTCAGAAGAGAAAATATACTCCGCTATCGATAATATTTCTGAGATAAAGTGGAATATTGAACATTTTAATTTATGATAAATTGATTTATATGTTTTTATTTATTTTAGTATTTTACATTGTATTATTGGACAGTTCATATTTTACAATAAATAAATAATTTTACAAATTGTTTTTTTTTTATTATATATTATACAATTTGTTGTCGCTGATGCTATTCGTACGACAGATGTATACATATAGTACCTTGATTCAGAGTATAAGTTCCAAAATTTATTGTATTGCTTTGACCTTTGACTAAAGAATAGTACATTGTACAACTAGGGAGGAAAGTTGACCTTTTCTAGCGAGGATAATGATTGAGCACGAGTTGATATGCGAGTGTTCAAAATCATCATCCGAGTCTGAAGAAGTCAATTGCTCCCTCGTTACACAATGTACTTTTTTTTAAAAAGTGCAGGAATAGAACCTTTTTTGCATAAAAAGTGGGCGGAAGGCCTCACAAGACGTTCGAAATACTCGATTTTCCATTCGCTTTTCTATGCAGGAAAAGGGCCTTTTTCATGCACGTGTTGAAAAAAGTATATATATATATATATATATATATATATATATATATATATATATATATATATATATATATATATATATATATATATATATATATATATATATATATATATATATATATATATATATATATATACCATATTTACTATATACCTTCGATACAGAATCTGTCGTACGAATAGCAGCAGTAGCGATTTATTATTAGGAACACTGTCTTACCTTTCTGTAATTTGTAGATAAACGTTAGATAAAAGGGAAAGAAAAACGAAATGCTAATATAAGAGGAATAGTGTAAATCTATCCTTCCTTTCCCACCATTCCATCTCTCTTCCTCTATGAATCTTCTTCGCACAGGTATCACGTTTATCATTTTATACTGTTCAGTTTATTCGCCATCCATAATTGCGATATTAAGCTGTTATATGCTAAGTAATGTTATGATATTATTTATAGTTTTCTGTATCAATAAAAACTTTTAACTGGAAAGAGAACATAATTCTATGAGCAATTAATTTGAGAATATATATAAAATTTGTACTTGTCGAGTATAAGGAACGAAGTGATGGACGAGTGAGTTGAACGCCTTAGCCTATAAATTACATTTAAAATAGAATGGAGACGAACACATAGGCTACAAAGTAGGCAATACAAGAATAAATATTATTTTCAACTGCATACACTAATCAGTATTTTTTACTGTTAGCTTTGTTTTGGGGGTTAGACACCTTTAAAATAACGAAAAATCGATTTCTTTTTTTTTATATATTTCAGTAGAAAAAGGTTTATAGAATATGTCCCAATTTGTTTTAAAGCATTATCTATTTTTGTTTTGAGAATATACACAAATCACTGATAAATCTTTTCATTTATTTTTTGTTCATATTAAATTTTTTCACTTGTATACATATTTATATAATCGTACATTGATTTCTATTATGTTTTATTTCATTTCTCTTTTCTTAATGTATATAAAATTCTCACTCTACAGACCTTTAACAAATACAAAAATAATATAATTAGAAATAAATGTGCTCTTCATGTTGTAACGATTAGAACGAATTTTCAAAGATAAAAGAGTCAACCCTGATAATAAAAAACAACTTAACACATCTTCATCTCGATAACGTTTCGCTGGTTTGGTTTCCAACCTCTTCAGATCTTTATTAAAAACAATAACAAACGAATTACGATAAAAAAACGAAATTGTATATTATTGCTAAACATTATTAATACGCACATACCATTACAATAAAATAATAATACTTGTAAGATCACATAATAGTTATAAAATTATGAGAATAAAGTGCTGTTTTTTGAAAACTTAAGCCTGCGTAAAAGTAGTACTTACGCACGGAGTGTCAAAAATGTATTTTATACAGTATTTTATACCATGAGAGCCGAATAATCACTCGCTTCGCTCGTGCGATAAACGTCTCATGCGGTAAATAATCACCTTCCACACATGTATCGTTATGTACTATTTATAACTGGTAACGAGAGTGCACACCATCCGGGAAACGGATTTCAGCAGGCATTTGAGAACCGATTTCTGGTATCTAGAAATGAAGCTCAGTGTTCCTAATTCCATCTCATAGTAGGCCCTTTTTCTTGAGATATGGGCAATCTAATCTCAAATATACTCTATTTCGTAAAATTATTATGTCCCGTCTATTAACTATTACATTGCAAGTATTTGTGATATGAAAACGAACAAAAAAGTTTATAAAAATAGACAGCAAAAGCTAAAATTTAAGCTTTGATTTGTTTGAATTATATTGATTTTTCAGTAATTTATAAGCAATCAAAGATAGCGTAAAAAATGGTTCAAAATCCCTGGTAGAAAAACAAATCATTTTATTGCCATTAACTAGCCATTTTGAATACTGATAAGCCAGAAGTTGGCTATAACTGTTGGCTAGTTTTTGTCCAAAAATGAAACGCTTTTTTAACGGTCTTCTCACATTTTATGGACACCAAAATGGAAGCCATTTCTTTAGCATTTACTAGCCATTTAAAATGGTGACCGGAAAAAAATTTCCGAAGGTCCATAAAAAATGCCCAGAAAATGGATAGTAAATACCCAGACAGTTGAACAAAGTATTAAAAAAAAAAAATTCTCTATTTAATAACTATAAAAATGCGATAAACAGAGTAACTATATGTGTGTGTGTGTGTGCGTGTATGTGTGTGTGTGTGTATTATGAATATATTTTATTTTTATATAAAATAATATGAAAACGAATAGGAAATGTAAATAATCATTAATAAAATATTATTAATATTTTATTAATGATTATTTACATTTCCTATTTGTTTTCATACTAATTTATATAAAAATAAAATATATTCATAATATACATACATATACTATTACACAATATTATTAATATTTTATTAATTTAGATTAGTGTTATAATTCTTTTTGAGCACTAAAGTAAATTTTAATAGAATATTACTTTTCAATTATTTACATTTTCTATTCGTTTTTGCAACTAACTAATATATGTAAGAATAGAAATAACAATACTTATAACTTATATTCTATTTATTGAATGTTGAACAATAGTAAATACATAAAAAATAGTTTTACAATCTAGTAACGCATCAAACCGCGAAGATATTCTTCGCCATAGTCATCTTCGTCGCTTGTTTCTTGTTCTTCGTTTTCTTCTTCTTTTTCTTCGTTAAATTTATCTGTTTCGTTCATTTCTTCCACTGTTTCGGCTTGTTCTGCCCTTTTTTTACTTTGTTCTCTCTGTACATATTCTCCATAACTTATAAAATCATTAACTGTATTATCGTAAGTTCCATCGTCGACTCTTGGAATTTTTTGTAATGGTCCATCAATAGCTTCAACTGCAACTATCTGAACAACTTGTTATTCTAATGCATTCAAATTTTCTGCTTGATGTACAGAATTATTTAGAGTTGACTTTGTTGTGGAAGTATACGTAACAGATTTATGCCAAGATATAGTGTTACTAAGAACGTTACTTAATGCTGTTAATATTTCCTTGTCTGTAGTATTTAAATTCAACAAGTTCTTGCGTTGCAGTATAATCACTAAAATACAATGATATTATGCTAACAATCAGCAAAATTACAATTTATAAATAATACCATATTTTTAATTTCATAACCTTCAATACAACCATAAAAATTAGTGTTCTTCATGATTTTTTTATTAAGGCTTCTTACGGCGACGTATTGAATAGCGACATCTTTACAAAGAAACATTTTCAGCATATTTACAATACTTCTGGAAATAACAAAACTAGGATCCAAACCAGTTTGTAAGACGTTACACTGAAAAAAATGTTGCTAATTATAGTAAAATATTTTTGGGAATTCAATATTTGTAAAGATCCAATCATACCACATCTTCTTTCAGAGAATCATTCATTTTTAAAGTTAAATCGAATTCTTCAAAATCTTCTATAGAATTAAAAGGGATTTTATACTTATACTTCTCAACTAATTGTTGAGTGCTGCCAACAAAATTTTTATCAAGCCCAGTAGTTTTTAATTGGGTCGATTTTACTACTTGTATATCATCTTTCATGATTTTCATGTCATTTTTCATTTGTTTCATTTCATTTGCAACAGTTGTCCAACAATCTGAAAAATAATCCTATATTTTATTATTTTGTGACACAAATATATAAACTGTTTTTACATATCAATCATAACCTCTTCGAATCTCGAGTTTACTGAATCTTTACTTTTTCTGTTGTTTAGTTCTTGCAAAGGTAAATTATAAGAACGTAATATTGAATCAGATTTATCGATTTCTTTCGATTGAGTAGATGATGTAGTGTGATATATCTCAGTATACTGATTTATACCAGGGTTCAAACAAACTTTATCTGGCGTATTATTCTTTGAGATCCTTGATTTATTTGTAAATGCACTATTAGTAGCTAAGTTTGGTTCACATAGTCCAATCGTAAGAGAAGATAGGTTGGAAGACTCATTGTAAATTGATTCATCTATACTATCTATTGAAGATTTTTTTATAATATTCCTTTGTACATTATTTATTAGTGATTTACTGACGGTTGATTTACTTTTACCAGCACTACTGAGCAGCGAACCAGATTTTTCTAATCTCTTTGATCCATCACAAGAAGTGTTCGAAACTGACTGATTCGTACTGACTTTTGAAGTTTTTTTCATACTCCTTTGTGTATTATTTGTGGAAGAATTTGAAGATGATGAACCATTCTTTGAAGAACCTGCAATTTAATTCATTAAAAATAACACGATTTTAAAATAGATATTTTTTATATTGAATCTGCTAAAATAATTATTGATTTTACTTTTTAATGCATGTAGAGTCAATGATGACTGAGAAGAATGATTCAAAAATGATCTTTTTACATTATTAGCTTTTCCAAGAAATTTATTCTGCTGTATTCTCTCCATAGCTCTTTTCTCTGCTTCTGCACAGCTCTCACCGGATTCCAATGTTAATGCTGTTTCCTTGTCCTTCAACTCATCTACCTTTCTCAAGGCTTCGTCAAATGATTCTAAATAATTTCATTAAACATTAAAAAAAAAATATTATTATTTGATATATATCATTAAATATAACAAAATCAAAAACTCACTTGCTCTTCCTTTAATTTTGCATCTGAACTCTGCCCATGAACTTGGTGGATCTAGCAAATCTCTTAATCTTAAATTTAAGTCATCTGATTTCTCTTCATCATATGGAGGACCAGGAAAGACTACCATACATTTTTTACTAATTGGATCTGGTTTAAGCCATTTCGTAGCAACAATGTCCACTTTTTTAATCTTTGGACATCTACCAGCACTGATAAATTCAATTATATGATAGGGATACATTTCTATCAAAGACTGTTGTTCCATATCAGTATCACTATCCATATTTATATAGCTGTAACAGTAAAAGAAATTAATATATTAATTACTTATATTACTTTTTAGATTGGTTACTACAATGCGTGATAAATGTAACTTAACCTCAAAATTGCAAAAGTATATAAAAAGTTTCAAGTCAAATGTTTGATCTTTAAAATTATTGTTAAATAAAAACATCATGCATAAATTTTCTATATTCTACGTTTAATTTGTACGAAAAAATTACCTACACTAATGATAGTTGTAGAAGACGTTTTATACCAAATAATTTACGTCCAGCAGTATAATTATTTTCTTTTATGTATTTAATCTTTAATATACAAATTATTATATTTGTAGATTAGTTATAAATTATAAGGAGATGGAAATAATCTTTTCTTCGGGGATTATAAAAATCCTTAGATATTTGGCACTGGTTTTCTTTCCTTAAGTATCGTGAAGCACGCGAAGCTGTTAAAAGAATGTGCCAGAAACCATGATGCTTTAGAACAAAGAACTCGTTATGGAAAACTAATAATACTTACCAGCATTCAATATTGTTCATGAAATCTATCCTTTTTTGACAACTTTTGGATTCAAACTTTTCCGTCGTTTATGTTGGCTGAACTGCAGCCAAAGAAATATAGCATATGACAGGTCATATATGAGCAGGTCTATAGGCTCTAGCCACTCTACAGTCTTTTTGTGACCACGTATTTTAAAACGCACATGAATTAATATTTTCTGTTTAAAAACTGTTATAATTAAATCAATTTGATTTAAACAACCCAATAATAATTTTATAAATAAATTTTATATTGATTTTTTAACAAAGAAAGCTTTTATTTTCATGAAATAGTGTACAGGTTATGTTTATGTTTACTTCAGTTTTTTTTTTTTTTTTAAGAGACGTGAGATGTGATTAATACTATTAAAATTATTTATTGGTTTAAAATTATTTAAATAAAGTTTTTAAAATAGTAATAGTATATTTATTTATTCACTCGTGTTTAATAATAATTACTCAATGGAGCAGTGGAATAACAAATATTCGTTTTTTTTCTCCTTCACCAAAATTGATAGAGAGCTTAACCAATTTAGTTTTTAATTGATGAAGTGGAATGTTTCTAATGTCAATATTATTATATGGCTCTTCCACTTCAAAAATATCCAGAAACGATGAATCACAAGGATAATCATAAACTGATTTTTTTATCCTGTACTTTAAAACCTTTATGTATATATTCTCTCCTTGTAAAAACATTTTTTGTATTTTAATAACATCTCTATTATTTAATAAAGCTGTATTGTCTGGATGCTTGTTCGAGAAATACTGATTTTTGTATTTCAATTGTAGAATGCCTTTTTCTATATGTTGTTTAATAATCTCTATATCATGAGGAACTTTTGCTAATTGATCTAGTACTTCATTCTCTTCATGAATACGTCGACAATACTGAGCTAAAGTTTTATGTGGTGATAACAAAATATTTTTTATTTTACCTAACTCACTTTCAAAGGGAAAAGCAGACATGTTATTTAAATTGCTTTTCAAATTTTCAACATCATCAGCCACATGATATAAGTTGTGTACGTTCAATGACAAAAATTTAGGTCCATATATTTCTTCAGATTTTATAACAAAATTCTTTAAATAATACTTTGATAGTGAAATATATTTTTGTGCTTCGTTACTTGATAGCATCCTACACGCTGTATGAAATAATAAAAAATTTTGATAAATATCCTCTCTTAAAATCTTCTTCAAAACAATTGGACCACAATACAAACTAAAAAATCTATGCTCTACAGCTTTATATTTCTCATATTCATCTATAGGTCTCATTTTACGTTGAAACTCTTTAGGTATATCAGCTTTTATCATTTTAGTTCTTCTACTTAATTCACTCTTCTGACTAGCGCTTATCTTAACATTCAAGCTTCCTGTCATCCACTGTTCCAGTAATCTCAATGTTATACCTAAATACAGTAAATGCATCGAATCAAGAACAAATTGCTTAATAAAATCTATTTCTATCTGAATCCCAATTAAAGGTGATACATCAATATGATGATGTGTGTCACTAAAGGTTTTAAAATCTTCATTTGTTCTTTTGCGATCAAGAGAGAGATAGATAGTATTATTTTCATGTCTCTTGGCTACCGTGTCACACCTTTCACACCCATTCAAACTTGTGTGACCTTTTATACATTTTATAAAAGCTCGAGCAGGTGTGTCACATATAAATGTTCTTATACTGATAGAAAACCTTTCAGATTGGATATAAATGCCATCTTGTAGAAGCTTGTTTAATTCAGAAATAAATTTATGAAAATACTCTGATGATGATTTAGGTTTTCCATTTCCATAATACAATGCTACTGAAAAAAGGTTTATAAACATTGCAATTGGGCTCATAAAATACTCTGCACAAAATTGGCCACAACTGTTTGGAACTTGATTTTCTGATTTTGACTCCATCGATATTAAAATCTAATTGCAGTATATTATTACTGTGTAATTTAGGATTGACACACATATGAAGTTTTTTCTCAATCCCCAAATATACAAATTCAGCTGGTGAATCTTTAGAATCTTTGATAGATTCTATTGTGTATCGAGCAGCTGTTGTTTGTAAAAAAGTTTTATGACATGATGGTACATTTAAGAGTGGTCGCTTTATTAAAATTTTCAACAGTGAATCCAAGTGAACTCTGGGTATACGAGTCTCAACAGCCCACCTTCGAAGGTCTTTTACTTTTGGCTCTTCATTAATACCATCTTCACAGATATTTTCTTCGCTGGTATCACCATTGAAACTATCTGATATTTCTTGTTCGTATTGCCATTGAGTACTATAATCAGATATGTCACTATCAGTATTTTGAACATTATCATCACTTATATGCGATTCACTTGGATGATTTTCCCTTTCACTATTACATTCTTCTTGATAATTATAATTTACAACAGAACTTGTTTTATTTTTTTCACTTCCAGTATTAATTTGATTAAGTTCAAAATCTAATTCTTGATCAGAGTCTTCAGAATTTTCTGTCTTGGAAAGATTTATTTTTTTTAACACTTTTTTCTTTAACCTATGTTTATATACACGTTTTGAGCTTTCCATTTATTTATTTATTTATATTTATTTATTTAAATTAATTTGAAATGTATCTTATTTTAAATTAGAGTAAAATGAATTATACTTATGTAGACATAATAGATACTTTTATATTTAAACGTATTTATATATACTAGTGTGTTATGTTTATTATATTGATTAAGTACATTGATTCAAAATTGTAAACAAACCAAGAAGCTACATTAGTACATAGAGGTATTATAGATAGAGTAGGGAAGTCAGGCCTCCGGCCGTCTCAGAGTTAGAAAGAAAGAGAAGATCGCGGGACGTAGCTGTCTCTCTCTACTCACGCATGCGCAGTACGCGAAGAAAGGGAGCGTCAGTGCCATCGCATGCGCGTGCAGAGAGTTACGTCCCGCGATCTTCTCTCTCTCTAACGTTCGGACATTTTCACTTACGGGCAGCCCTATGTCTCCCCTGCTCTATCTATAATACCTCTATGCATTAGTACCTACACACACACACGCGCGCGCGCGCGCACACACACATGCACACACACACACTTCAACAAAGGATACATTTGAATAATTAATAATTATTCATAATTACAATTGTAATAATTAAAATCAAACCATTTCTTTGATTTATTCAAATTTAATAGCTAATTATTGGCTATCAAAACTGTACTTCGATGACATACTTCTTGTTTCTATTTATTGGTCATTTTGTAGACATATGTAATATTTTATTTTTTCTTGTCTTCGAATTAGCTAACATTTCGCCATTTATTAGCTAATAACATGGTTTCCATTTTTCCCCATTTTAACTAGCCAGAAACTAGTTTACTGCCCATTTTAAATAGAGTTATTTCTACCAGGGATACGATCCATTGAATCGCTTAAAATGAAGAAAAAGTTTTGACTGTTTTCTTACACTATCTTTTATTGCTTATAATTTCCTGAAAAATTTATATTTTTTAATCAAATCAGAGCTTAAATTTAAGCTTTTGCTGTCTATTTTTATAATAATTTTTGCTTGTTTTCGTATCATAAATACTTGCAATGTAACAGTCAATAGAAGAGACCTAATTTCTTAACGAAATAGAGAATATTTGAGATTAGATTGTCCATATCTCAAGAAAAAAAGGCCTATGAGATGGAATTAGAAACACTGAGCTTCATTTCTAGATACCAGAAATCGACTTTCAAATGCCCGCCGAAATCCGTTATCTGGAGGGTGTGTACTCTCCTTTAGAGTGCGTAAAACTCGACTTTAGATGCGTGTTTAGAGTAAGTAAAGTACCCTCCTTTTCACTAGTGCGTAAAGTGTATTACTTATAGGAAGTATCCCAATATTTTAAGGTTCCGTAGATTTATTGATATACTTGTCGCATTCCTAAAGAGCAGTGGGCAAATCAAATGCGTTCCAGGCTCAGTGCGGCCAGCGACCTCGCTCGTTCGGGGGATAAACTCCCACTCATCAAGAATGAATTGTTTTGCGCACTAGTTGCACAATGTACTATTGTTTCTCTAAATATTACATTTATATAAATAACTGTATATTAAAATGGGTTTTAAATAATACGTTAAATAATAGTGTATATTATTGCAAATAAGAAATAATTAATAATAAATTATTTATGAACATTAAAAATTAATATTAAATAGAAAAGCGTTTGTTCAGGTTTCAGGAACACATAGGTTTTCCTGGTATTTTAGGAGCAGTTGATTGTACGCTTCCAAAAATCATAGCACCCTCAGACCATCCTGAAGCTTATTTAAACTACAAACGCCAGTATTCTCTCACGGTACAAGTTGTAAGTTTATGTACTTTATGTAAATGAAAACGTCCACTAAAAACCAACCCCCGCGAGTCTATAAATCACATTTTACACTTTATTCAACTCGTTTATAATCAAACCCTATAAAAAAAAACGAGAAAAACCAATAGGTAAATCAGTATATTATTTGAGTTGAACAAAATGTATACCAACGTGCGATGACTGGTCTTTGGTTAACGCTTCCCTGAGTATAAATTAATGTGCTATTTTATTTCTAATTGAATGGAATATATTATCAATTAATAGGTCGCTGATTCAGATTATACGATATCAAGTATAAGGATTTGTAGTGGTTCTACCAATGATAGATTTGTGTGGACATAGAGTGATATTCGCGATCATTTATATGAACTAAGGGAAGATCCGAATGTTATGGAGCAAGAAGGGCCGTTTTACATTATTGGTACATAAAATATTTTATACACCTTTTATATACAATTTGTTAATCTCATGTTCTTATTTGATAAATAGGTACTATTATCACAAACAATTTTAATATCTTAAACGTATTAATTTTTATGAATTTGCGTCGTTATAATGATATAAAACAAAAAGTTAAATATTAATTAAGTAGAATAAATAAAATATCACGATAATATGTATAGGTGATGGTGGATATGACCTGTCACGAGTTTTGTTGATACCGATTCCAAATGCAGTCAGAGGTACCCCAGAATATAATTTTTCTGCAGCGCTGAGGAGAACTCGAATAATTGTGGAGAACGTTTTCGGTATATTGAAAGGAAAATGGAGGTGTCTAAACAGAGATAGGGTTCTTCATTATCATCCTCTTTTCGCTGCAGAGATAGTTAAAGCATGTGCCGTTCTACATAATTTCTTAAGATAAAATGGGTGGATATTATTATTTAATATAATGGTTAATATTAGTTGAAATGTTTTTTGTTATAAATATAATATTTATTACAGCATGCCTGTACAAGAAATATTGAATATTGATAATGCTGAAAATAATTTTAATGTAAATAATGAAAATGTTGTAGAAAATCGTAATCAAAATGAGTATGCATTAGGTATAGCGGAAAGAAGAAGAATAATTAATGAATATTTTAATAACGCTAGACCTGATCGACCAGTGTAAAAAAAGTTTATTAAAATTTTTTATAATCGAAGTATATGATATAGATAGCATATGATTAAAAGTGACTTGAACTGAGTGTATTTTGTACAAAAATTGCGCCGTATGCCTGTTGGCTGTTTTTTGATGGACGTTATATATCTGTGACATAATCACATAAGTCCACATTTTGAGTTTTTGAAAAAAACAGGTTTTAATGTTCAAACTTATCTGTACAATAAGAAAGGAGATAGGGCGTGATACTCTACTATTGGGATTTAAAGTGTCATGGCCGAAGCAAGGCAGTAACCCATCTAAAACATACGAGTGCGAAAAGGATAGACATAAGTACTGTCATGGACGAAGCAAGACAGTAAATTGCACTTCCCCCACCAAACAACGGTCCCCACTTTTCGGTCCGCCATGACACTTTAAATCTCAATAGTCAATTGACACTTCAACACACGTATTTACACGGTGTTATGACTAGGTTATACATTTTCTGCTTTATGGAAACTCGCAAAAGTATGGAGTTATGTCGTTATACAGGGAACTGTGGATTTATCTAATATTGCTGTTCTCATTTATTTTTGGAGTATATTCTTTAATTTAATTATGAGTCGAATCAATAAATTACAAAATTCATAATTTATGAAATAAACTTATAAATAAACATTATCCTATATTTTATTATTAAAATAATATGAAATTATCATATATTATGTTATAAATATTTCGTTAACTGTAGAAAGTAAAATAATTTAAATGTAGTTTTTTTATAGACTCTAACAGCTTTAAAAATTACTGTTTTATATACTTCAATTAACTTAAAGTAATGTTATTAGACAACTTCTTTACCTAAAATTGGGCATGATATTAATACAACGAATCTTATAGAACATAAATGAGGGACACTCATTAGCTGGTTCCATCGTACTTGGATTCGCGATAAATTTGAAAAGCATTTTTTTGTTAAAAGAAGAGGTAAGTACTAGAATTTTCAAAATTCACACGTTTATGCACTTAATAATAAGGGACACTCATGCACATAAATAAGGGACACTCATTAGCTGGTTCCATCGTACTTGGATTCGCGATAAATTTGAAAAGCATTTTTTTTCTTAAAAGAAGAGGTAAGTACTAGAATTTTCAAAATTCACACGTTTATGCACTTAAATTCGCGATAAATTTGAAAAGCATTTTTTTCTTAAAAGAAGAGGTAAGTACTAGAATTTTCAAAATTCACACGTTTATGCACTTAAGGTTTGTAAAATTATAAATGGTACCTAGTTATTGTACATATTTTATATGAAATCATTTTTATATTCCATTAGCATAAATAAAATAAACCATAACTACAATAAACCATGAAATGATGGACTTATGTTGTTATGCGGCGCACGATACCTGATAAATGGACTTATGTTGTTACGTTTTGGGTGTATTCTAGCTTGAGGTCAATATTTTAGCTACTTCTGACAATATTGAAGTTCATTTGTTTATTATCTATAAAGTATGGCGTCAAGCTTTATTTACTAAATGCGAATATTTAAGTGCTTAAGCTCCTTCCAGTGTTCTAGTTAATCTCAAAATATAATAAATTGAATTTAGATTTCTTAACCTGATTAGTATTTCAAATAAGTCGTAAAAGGAATTAAATTTAATTAACAGTCATTTAAGAGATTAAAATAAGTTATTCATGATGAATAATGCGTAAGTATAAAATTTGTTCATATCTTTCCCAAAATATTTATTTATTAATTTAACCTGTATGTACCATAACGAAGTTAATCACTTCATATGAGTCTCGTCACTTTTTATCATAAAGCACTATGTGCGAAATGGTTTCTTTTGTACTTTATCAAAAAAAAAAAATTCGCATGAATTGTAAGTAATTGGTTATGTCACGGGCTCAGCTCAACTGTTAAACCGAGTCCTGACTCGTCAGCATAACGATAAGAATAAGATGCGTCAGCTCAGTGGTCAGAGCACCGGACTAGAATCTCGGATCCGTGAGTTCGAACTTGGGTTTTCGCATATTTATTACGCCTCTTATCCATTTCAACTCACGCCATCGCCTCCTCATATATAATCTACTCTTTAAAAAAGCGATGGCCGGATGTTGTGAAGCATTTAAAGATTGATATTTATTGGTCTGTAAGGAATAGGCGCGAAAATTCGCTACTTCCGCTACATTTGCATTTTTTAAATTGAATTTTTATTCTTAACTATTTAAAACTAAATAATTTAATCAAATTAGAATAAAAAGATTAATTTTTTCATGCTTTGAAAAATTATCTGATTATCCTATCATTCAAATTAATTAAAATGATATCGTAATGAAAAATTGAAACTAATTAAAATGAAATGGTAATGAAAGATTTAAACTAATTAAAATGAAATCGTAATGAAACTATTCATAACCTCAAAAACAAAATAGTACGCGCGCAGCGCATTTGGATTTTGCTAGTATAGTTACAACGCAGTAATCAATTGACTATATCGCGTCTTACAAATACATAAGGACGTGTTCTTGTTTATGCACATACTGATTGTGCACATATTAATTGTGCACACTTTAACATTGGCATATATCTATATATATAGATCTGTACCAATGCTATCTGTGCACAATAAATATGTGCACAATCCTTATGTGCACAAACAAGAACATGCCTACATAAGTACCCATGCTTGGAGACGAGTAAGTCGCTATAGCTTCAAAGAAATATAGTTATCGATGTGCAGAATTTTTAGTTAATAAAAGTATAGTTGCGCAGCGTAAAGAAATGTAGCATTGAGAAAAGTGAGTCCAAAAGTACTTTTACAATTCTATTCCGGTGTATGTTTTTGTGTCCATTAGTGAATTGGCATTCTTGCCTCGTATGCATTACATATTTTTCAATTAACGAGAAGTCCAATTAAAAACAATAATAAAGAGTTTAAAATTTTGCGTCTATATATTTCTCTATTTAATATGCATTAATATACATCCTACTTTTAAACAGCTTTCACTTTTTATTTGACAAAATATTGTTCTTTGTATATAGACTACAAAAAGCGAAAGAAGATCAAGAAATAGCTTTGATACAGTACATGGAGCAACATGACGGCTTTGCAAGTAAAAAATTTATGGGCTTTGAGGGAGTATCACAGCGACAAAATCAGTGGAATGCAGTTGCTGAACAACTTAATTTGATTGGGCCTCCAAAACAAGTTGATACTTGGAAACGAGTGCAATTAAAATTATTTTACATAATACTATTTATATGGTTCATATAACTAATAATGACCATCCATATTCTTTTAATGAATTAGTACTGGAATGATATGAAAAAGCATGCGCGTATCTATAATGCCAAGAAAAATAAAATTTTTAGAAAAACTGGCAATGATACTGAAGAAGATTTTGAACCCAATGGAAAATTTGAAAGGGTACTTGCTATAATGGGCGACAGCCATAAAAATGGTTTAGCACTTACCTCCGAAGTTGGACTGCCACGAAATACAAGAAAGCAAGGTAATGTACACTAATTTTCATTAAAATATGACAATAATAAGCGTAGATATTATAAAAGTTTTGAATTGATACTTTTTCTAGCTTTGCGAGATCAACCGCCCCTTTCCAGTGAAAATACCACCGTCATCTTACCTATGAAAGGTTTGTAAAGTACAACTTTTTTTACCCGCGCCCATGCACGCGCAGAAGTATGAGCTATTCTCTAAAACTGTTAACTTTTACAGTACTGTAACATATCTATGGTTCTCAGATATTTAGCTATTTAATTAAAGCAAATATTTATAAAATCCACTTCCAGTAACATGTTCCACCACATAAAACTATGTACATAGAACTCACTTTTAAACAAGGATAAGCTCATGGGACATCGCAAAAGACATTTTAAAATTTAATTCTATTTGTCCGTTATAAAAAAAAAAGTTTTATTTTTATAACTCGATCATAAGTGTGCCACTTATAGCAATTGAATTGTGATCTTTTAAAGAACATGATGTCGATGCGCCCCTCGTTTAAAAAATCTATTTTTTATTGGCACACATAAACAACGGTAAATAGGTCTAATCTGAGTATTGCTCTTATTTTTATACACATTTTCTTGAACTTATTCCCGCTGTGTCTGTCGAAATTAAAATTTATTTTGAAAAAAATTTGACAGGAAAACTGTTGTAACACAGTTTTACATGCATTCGTTTACGCTTACTCGCACGTGTATGCGCATACAGTAAAAAAAAACTATGTTTAAAAATGAGGAGCACCCCCTTTTCATTGTTATTTAGGGTACCTAGAAGAGAAAAAAATAAGTACTTATATTTGACATAATTTCATGTAGTGAGTAGGGTAGATGTGGGAGTTACTGTGCCTTCCTCAGTTACTGTGCCCTATCTTTTAACACAGGGCGCGGTAACCGAGGCGCCGTAATTAAAAGCCGTGTTCTTATGGGATGTCAGTAATTGCCGCATGCATCACCCAAAGTTCATATTGATATTTAAACGTTTATGGTTAACTTGGAGTAAAACTTTTAGCTTTAATCGATCAAGATGTATGTTCTAATTTATAAAATGAGTTCAATGTTTAACATATTGTTCATTGTACGATTATACTCAACTAAACATCTGAGAGGTTATGTTAACCACGCAGTAACCCCCACCGCTACCCTATATCCAAAGATATCAAAGAGTAATTCAAATTTGAAAAGTTCCGCGGTATTATTCATATACACACTACGATATAATACGTAAAATAGAGTGAGGTTCAAAATCATCATTCGCTCACTTTGTGGCTTACAATCGTGATGCAGCGTTACAGCAGCCTTGATGATTATTACTAAATTTCATCAACTACAATTATTTATAGTAGATATTTATTATTTCCAGCTGAAGTGTCAATACCATCATGGCAACATTGGAATTTGCCATCCATCCCGATGCCACTACAAACGCCAATTCCCCTTAAGATGAAAGAGGACAAAATATTGTTTATGGGGTACTCATTAAATGAAAGTACTACACCACAAAAAAAATCAAATCAATAATCGTAAGTTTTGAAAATGTTTACATGCGTTAATCCATTAATACAGTGATTTAACATCCAATTTTATATTTCACAGAACCGCAAGATGAAAATCATCTTCCGGAGGATGGTAACGCACTAAATGCAAAACAACTTAAAAGGAGTAAGTGTTTATTTATAAGTTGTTTGTGAAACTAGTGAATGAACTGAGCGCGCGTGTTGTACATACAACTTTTTTTAATTGAGTGTACAGAACTCGACTTTCCACGTGAGTTTTGCCTGTGAAAAGCATATATATATATATATATATATATATATATATATATATATATATATATATATATATATATATATATATATATATATATATATATATATATATATATATATGCCGCATTTCAAGGAGCAGTTCGCAAAGCAAACTGTGTATGTGTGTGTGTGTGTGTGTGTGTGTGTGTGTGTGTGTGTGTGTGTGTGTGTGTGTGTGTGTGTGTGTGTGTGTGTGTGTGTGTGTGTGTGTGTGTGTGTGTGTGTGTGTGTGTGTGTGTGTGTGTGTGTGTGTGTGTGTGTGTGTATAATAGTTTTATACGCAGACACAAACATGCACACGTTAAAAAAAATAGTATGTGTAACACGTGACCAGTAATAGCAACCCGCAAAGTTCACTTTCGCACACGCTTGGAGTTTTCGAAATAAAGCTTTTGACACGTCGTGTCAAAAAGTTATTTTCGATACAAGTGCGAAAAAGTGATTTTATCCTCGTGTGGACGTTTGCGCCCGAGCGAAGCGAGGGTGAAAAGGCCACACGAGGATAAAATCACTTTCTCACTCGTGTATCGAACACTATTTTTTGCTAAATAGGCTGATTTGTGCACATGAAAATTGTGCACCGATTTATTGTGCACAGAGAAAAGAAAAGAAAATTTTGTTCACAAAACGTTTTTACTTTTGCACAAAAAATTGTACACTTTACGGAAAAAGGTGAAATTCAGTAATGTGCACAAGATTGTTGTGCACAATAACATAAAATAATATTTCAACCAAAAAAAGTCTTGTACACTGTGCATATTTATCGTGCACGTAATATAGAGCTGGGCGATTGTGCACAAATAAATTCATTAAAAATATATCTAACCGATTGTGCACAAAGTCTAGTTCATACGAAGTCTTATAGCAGTGTTGCCAGATTGGGCAATAAGTAGCGAATTGGGATAGTTTAAAAGATGAGCTCGCAGGAAAAAAATCGAGATGGCTATTTATAGCGAATTGGGCTTATACAAGACCTAGTAATGTTAATAGACGATATGGCTATTGTTGGTATGTTCTTGTTTGTGCACATAAGGATTGTGCACATATTTATTGTGCACAGATAGCATTGGTACAGATCTATATATATAGATATATACCAATGTTAAAGTGTGCACAATTAATATGTGCACAATCAGTATGTGCATAAACAAGAACACGTCCTATTGTTTAGCAAACAACATTAAATTTTAAATCAAATAAAAATTCCAAAACTCAAGTAGCCGGGAGACGCGGGTTCTACGCGTATACAGGAGCGCGTCAGACGTTTATACGTGGCAAAATAATTATTTAAATCATTTATAACCCCAAGCAGGCGGGGGATGCGAGTTCCACGTGTATACGGAAGCACGTCATACGTTTATACATGGCAAAATAATTATGTAAATAATTCTTAACCCCAAGTAGGCGAGGGGTGCGAGTTCCACAAATATACACTGACAGAAAAACCCGGGGAAAAATTCCTATGTTGCTCTTGGAAGTTGCCCACAACTGCTTAAAATCGAAATATTTACTATCTTTTATATGAAAAAGTCCAATGTCACAAGTAAAACTTCCTATGCCAGCATAGTAAAAATTAACACGTGACTAATGGAACTTTATCTTTTGTACATTTTCCCAGGCTAGCATGGTAAAAATTGAGAGAGTTTTAGAGTGAGAATTCACACGTTCAATCGTAAACAGCCCGCGAGTGCACGAAAAGTTGACCTCTTCAATGTCAAAATAGGAAAGATTCAGACAGATACATGTCAACAAACTCAATCCACCTTGGCAACATCGAGACAAAACACAAACGCTAAACGCAACAACTGAATGTGCGTTCTAATCCAACATACTTGTTTTTATTTTTTTTTATTTTTTATGATAAGACAATTTTTAAAATCATTGTTTATTTGTAATATTTTTAAGGAAGGTTGTGAAAAACCATTATATCGAAAATACAAATTCATTAATAAATAAATGAGCTTGTTTAATTTAAGGTATTGGTAATAGTTATAAAATGTTAAACAATATTCTTAATATATAACATTTGTAATAAATTACGTTAAAATAGAGAATAATATTATTCGAGTTAAAGCATAATTTGTTATAAAATTAGCGCGCATAACTTACGTTTGGGGATATACAAGTTCCAAAATTTTGTAGGACATATGTCTTTTAGGTAAGTGGTTAGCGCTCCCGACTACCGTGCCAAGGGTTCCAGGTTCGAGTCTCGATGCCGTCAAAAATTTTTAATTTATTTAATAAATTTTCTTTAATCATGTTTAATTCAAAAATAACTTCTGTATTGTCTAAATATAATAATTATGTGTCTGATACTCGCTCCCCCACTCCTAAAAAAAAAAAAGATGTAATAATTTTTTTCGCTCTTTAAAATCAGTTATAAAAAAATTCCCATGTTAGACTTGGAATTTTTCCTACGTGTATTGCAATTTCTGCTAAAAATCCGACATATGGTCGAGTTACGATTCCAACATGGTAATTTTTACATGACAACATAAGAATTTTTACCAGATTTTTTCTGTCAGTGTACGGAAGCGCGTCAGACGTGCATACAAGGCAGAATAAATATGTAAATAATTCTTAACCCCAAATAGGCGGGGGATGCGAGTTCCACGCGTATACTAGAATAAGGCAGACGTGTATACATGGCAAAATAATTATTTAAATAATTCTTAACCCCAAGTAGGCGAGGGATGCAAGTTCGGCATGGTGTGGTTTGTGCACATAAGAATTATGCACATATTTATTGTGCACACTTTAGCATTGGAGTATACACATAGATATAGATATACACCAATGCTAAAGTGTGCACAATAAATATGTGCATAATTCTTATGTGCACAAACCACACCATGCCGCAAGTTCCATGCATATACCTACTAGGAGTTGAGGATTATTTAAATAATTATTTTGCCTTGTATGCGCGTCTCACGCGTTCCCGTATACGCGTGGAACTCGCACCCCCCGCCTGCTTGGGGTTATTAATTATTTAAATAATTATTTTTCCATGTATAAACTTCTGACGCGCTCCCGTATACGCGTAGGACTCGCGTCTCTCGGCTACTTGAGTTTTTGAATTTTTATTTGATTTAAAATTTAATGTTGTTGGCTAGACAATAGCCATATCGGCTATTAACAGTACTGTCTTGTAGCCCAATTCGCTATAAATAGCCATCTCGATTTTTTTCCCGCGAGCTCAGCTTTTAAACTATCCCAATTCGCTACTTATTGCCCAATCTGGCAACACTGCTATAAGACTTCGTATGAACCTTCGTATGAACTAGACTTAGTGCACAATCGGCGAGCAATAATTAAATAAATAGATTTGTGCACAATCGGTTAGATATATTTTTAACGAATTTATTTGTGCACAATCGCCCAGCCCTATATTACGTGCACGATAAATAAGCACAGTGTGCAAGACTTTTTTTGGTTGAAATATTATTTTATGTTATTTTGTGCACAACAATCTTGTGCACATTACTGAATTTCATCTTTTTCCGAAAAGTGTACAATTTTTTGTGCAAAAGTAAAATCGTTTTGTGAACAAAATTTTCTTTTCTTTTCTCTGTGCACAATAAATCGGTGCACAATTTTCACGTGCACAAATCAGCCTATGTCCAAAATTGCATAGGAATACTAATTGTTTTTTAACACCCACTTTTTTTTGCAACTTAACAAAATTATTTCCGATCTTTATACACGTGGAAACCGTATACAAATTAGCTTCCGCCGGGTTATTTTTGTTCAACCTTTTAGAAAAACTACTTTGCATACACTAATTAATCGTTCAAAAACATTGATTTTCGTTACAAATAAATATTTAATTGACAACGTGGCTGCAAATGTGCAGTCTCAGATTATCCGGTTACAATTTGTCAAATAACTTGAATAATCAACCTTCAAATATGCATACACTAATTAATCATTCTTTTTTTCTGTCACTATCTCCTGGTCTATATAGCGCCAGAGGTTAACATGCGATCTTATTCCTTTATGAAAGAGAAATATATACTTTCAATATCAAATGATGAACAATAGAAGTACTTTGAATTAGGACCATATCATTTACGATGAATTCGTAGTTATTATCGAGCCAAACCACAGTTGAAAACAAACTTTTCATAATCCTCATGCAAACTGCGTGTAGTCGGTATGTTCGGAATTACTGCTAAAATGTTACAAAGTGAAGAAACGAATACGATTAAAAAGAAAAAGGTAGACGCGATATAGCGGCAGTCGCGATCGTGGAAAAAAATACGACAGGCTTCCTCAGCAATCGATAAAAAGTGCTCGGGACATTCGTCAGGTGGAACCTTAGAACTGGAGAACTTGACCTCGGGGTCCTCCTCCCTCTTCCAACCACTTCATCTCCCTCCTCTCGCCTCTTACCCTGGCAATATTCCTCGCTTTTTTCGTCGCTCCCTCGCACGCACCCGCACACATCTATCCCCCTCACGCACTCGCGTCACCCCCGCGGGCTTCGGGGCTATATATGCATTTCGCGAGGAGGCGACTCTTTGAGGGATCGTCGCGGCCTACTTGAGAGACAATGGGACGCCATTCGTCATCGCGTCCTTCGCGCTCGTAGAATTTGTATCTCCCCATGTTGCTGGTTGCTGTCTGACTTGTTTTTTTCTCTCTCCTGTGCACGTTATGTATACTTGACGCTCGCATCGGGCGTAATTAAATTTTCACGGGGATGAGCGCGCTGTATTTGCATTCGAGAGCGCGCGCGCGCGTACGCGGGTCGATAAGTTTGCGGGTTTCTTTTCGAGAGGGGCGAAGGTTGATGAATGGTTCGGAGGGTTTTCAATTTCGACGATGATGCCTTGGGAGAGAGGGAGAGAGCAGGAGAGCATTGTTGCGAAGAACGAGATGAGGATGATTAAGAACGGGAGCGGTAGTCCTTTGCTTTTGGAAATTCTAGTCGCGTGTTGAGGAGCGTTGAGACAATTTATTTCAAGTTTCAAGCGGGTTTTCTGGGTATCGCGTTTCAACAAATCTATTTTGCTTCTTAATTTGACAGAGCATTCACCATTTTTCACATGCTATTTAATATTCAAAACGTGTTTTGGAAAGGCGATATAAAAAAAGATCGCATGTCTTAATAAAAGAAGGTTCGGATAGGTAGTTGAAAGTTGAAAAGCAACAGTTTACTCATTATATGATTTTAGTGATTTGATATTTGGAGATTTTAATCTATAACAAAATAATATATGCGACAAAATATTGCAAAGACTTATTGCAAGAGAAAGTTTTCATAATATTATTCCTAATTTTCTATATGATGAAATCTCTTATAAATCATGTCAATTTTGTAAGGAAGGGTTTAACAATAAATTGATAAAGCGTTCCTGAATTATCACATATTCAGTTTTAAGCTGTAGACTTAATTTTATATTGTCTGAGCACAAATCGCATTAGTAAATAAATTTACATCTGTATACTCGAAGAATGACGTTTAAATAGATTAAGAGAATTGCGGCTAGTTTTTCTTTATATTCTAATTGTCAGAAGGAAGAAGAAGACGTAGATCCGGAAGCCCCTTAAGCGTGACATTTAGACTAATACCATTTCTATAATACGTGTAATTTGATATTACAATTCTCTTCACAAGACAAAATCATTTCGATTATTTAATATCATATCTAGGACAGAAACTAAATCAAGCAGACGAGCAACAGTGTTATTCAGTTAGCGTAAAATCCATCTCACAAAATCAATATTCAATGAAATTCTCTATTCCGTTCGCCGTTATTTTCCCGGAAACTGAATTCTACGATTCTTACTGTACACGAATCGCTGCACATGGCGGCCAACCTCTCGCCTGCCACATATCGAACCGGCGGGTTCAATATGTATTTTTACATGGCCGACCGACTTTTGGCGTTCTATAGGTCATACACGCGGCGATAACTCTATTCGATATTCCCTCGGCCCGGATTATTGACGCGAGCGGGCGAGAGGAAGTGAGGGAGAGAGGTATGACGGCTGGAGGGCGGACCGTGAAATATTGCGCGGACGTGATCGGCCCTGGGGTCATTAACGATCGGATCGCCGGCCACGGAGCTATTAACCCCTGCGCGGACGTGAACGAGCAATGGCCTACACCCAGCGCGTAGAAGAAGCCGTGTGCGCGTTCGATTTTTGAATAATCAAACGTCGACGATGATGGCGTTGTGATTACAGGCGGTAGGGTTTTTGTGATTTGTTGCATGTCGATTGATTCTCGGTAATAAAAAATATAGTTTTATGATCCTTTAAATTATTCGCATATAGCTAGTATAAGTTATGCTGAAAGTGGAACAGATCGAAAGAAACATTCATGAAAGGAGGGCCAGTAATGGCGATTATACCATTTATGAAACACTGATAACCTTAAATCACTAATTGGAGCAATAAAAGATTGGTACGTTTTTGTTCGCGTCTTAATTTTTGAATATTAAAAGAAATGGAGTTATATTTATTTAACAATAATAGTTATCAGTTTCGTTACAAATTTATGTTTTGTTAAAAACCGGAGCAAAACGCAGCATCATGCACGTATGATATGCGCAAAAAATAATATTCCTCGTAATAAAAAAATATGAAACTGTCTGTGAGTAAGCTATTTTTGGTTTTCATGATTAATGATTTCATAACGAATGATTAAATTAAATGTCTTCCAAAATCTCACAAAATTCTATCTACAAAAATTCTTTCGAAATTGTTTAACTAACGTTATAAGGACACAACGTTTGTAATCCTGAATGTATCTATCTCTTTAAGGAGGTTCGATAGCTCTCCCGTGCGGGGCGAGGAGAAGGGAGTTCCCTACTTGGTGCTGTCATTCGTTTTGAAAGTTTACATATCTATTTGAAACTATTTTTTCAATTATTTCCGCAGTGTTTTTATTCCTGAATAACTATTTTTAAACAATTCCACTATTAGTTTATTGTCACTTTGTAAGGTTATTCCATAAGAGTCTGTGGATAAGAACCAAACTTTAAAGGCAATTATCTCTAAAATGGTATTGGCAAGCGCTTTGAAATTTTACATGCTATTGTAGAATTCGTAGAAGAATAAGCATATAAAATTTTTTAGAATCGTGTAACCATTTTCATTTCGGTATCAAGCCTCCTTAAGCATGTTATGGCTATGTCGGCCCTGTCAAAAGTTAGGTTTTAGCGTTAGAACTGTGATAAATAATTGTATAGAATAGTTAAGGATTTTCTATCCAGTACGTCTATACGGAAATGAAATACGAATATTATAAGCTTTAAAAATAAGGAATCGAAGCAAAATTGACAAAATTTCATTATTTTTTTATTATCATGCAAAGAAGCATAGTACATAATATGGCATGTTCTTGTTTGTGCACATAAGGATTGTGCACATATTTATTGTGCACAGATAGCATTGGTACAGATCTATATATATAGATATATACCAATGTTAAAGTGTGCACAATTAATATGTGCACAATCAGTATGTGCATAAACAATTTTGCTTCGGTTCCTGATTTTTAAAGCTTATAATATTCGTATTTCATTTCCGTATAAACGTACTGGACGGAAAAATCCTTAACTATTCCATATAATTATTTATCGCAGTTCTAACGATAAAAACTAACGTTTGGCAGGGACGATATAGCCATAACATCCTTAATAGTAACTTCCAATTAAATTCTGGCCCCCGGGACACAGATTACACTTTTATTTCAAAAAGCATATTATAATGCTTAAAAATGAAACTTTGAACTCTCCATAAGAAGAGCACCATTATACCCGAATTTATCCAACGGGACTGGAGCACGTCCTGCCATTTGGACTGGCGCTAGGACTGATTTTTCAAAAATAATTATTTTTTTTAATTTGTGTTAAAGATATGCAAAATATAGACCGATATTCTTAAAGTACATTTGATTTCCTTCTAAATTATGTATTTGAAAACTGCTTACGAGTTAGTTTTGACTTAAAAATGCAAATTTAAAAACGTGATTACTTTTTCGAAAAATTAACAAATTTTATGAATTATATAGTATATTATGCACCTAGGGAGGAAAAAATTTGGACAGTCCACAGCTCGTGTAAATTGCCAGCTGAGCTTTCGACTGGCAATTTACACGAGCTGTGGGCTGGCCAATTTTACTCTCGTGGTGTGTATACTATTTTTCACCATACCCGGATCGAAAATACCACATTCGCGTTTTTGGTCAGGGTATGGTGAAAAATAGTATATGCACCACGGGAGTAAAATTGGTCAGTCCACATCTCGTGTTTGCCACCCTCGCCTTCGGCTAGGTGCGTAATATACTATTTCGGAATTTCATCTCAAAAATGCATATAATATAAACACATATTCTTCAAATACGCTTAATGCCCTCTCATTTTCATGTCTTTTAAGACTATTTTAAAGTTATTTTTAAGTTGAGAATATTGATTTGAAGATTCCATCAATTTTAAACAAAATAATGCTATTTTAATGAATTCAAAACACTTTCTTTAGCAATTTATATTGTGTACGTGCGCGCGCGCGCGCGCGCGTGTGTGTGTGTGTGTGTGTGTGTGTGTGTGTGTGTGTGTGTGTGTGTGTGTGTGTGTGTGTGTGGGATGTTTCACAAGAAGTGAGCAGGTCAAAGTTTTAAAATCGCTCAAATTTTTTTTACTTTCAGTTTTTTATGAAAAAAAACATTTTCCTAAAATTTTAGATCGATAGTTGCATAAAAGCTATGCAACATTGAAAATTCAAATTTTTTGCCATTTTTGGTTAAAATCCAACTTTGAAATGAAACTTTTTGTGTAGAACATTGATTGGAAAAACGTTTGCAATTTTGTTGTAAAAAGTAGTAATATTTTTTAATAAATGAAATTTTCATGCCTGTGATTGGTTGGTTTTTATTATACCTTCATCGAAGAATATTGAGACTACACACTAAAATTTTTTGTTCGACAAAATTTTTTTCAATTCTATTTTTAAAACTTTTCAAAATGCTTTATTAACCAAAGTTTGCCAAGCTAATTGAAAAAAGTTATGATTTTTTGAAATATCAAGAAAAAACAATAATTACCATTTGTAATAATATGGTTGATTTAGAAACTTAATATTATTCATACATCTTACGTAATGGATCAATTCACTGAATTTTGTTAGAGCATCGTATAGAACATGAAACATCTATTTTCAATAATATTAGGCTTGAACAATAAGCCTTATGTAATTATCAGTTATAAATTACATTTATTTTTAATTTTCTGAATATTGGATAAAAACCACTTTCTTTACTAATACACATTTCATACCTGCTCAAAATTGCATTTGATAATTATAAATCTATTATTATGTGTGCATAAATTAGGTGACAGACAGTTTTGCAATGTATATTCCAATACCAAGATAAATACTGCTTAATTATTTATAAATAAAATATGACTTTCTTGTTAGGACTGCGCTTCATAGAATTTTTTATTATGTACATACTTAACTATTTGATCTATAATTTAATCTATAAATTATTGAAATCTATATATTTACTCATAATTTCAAGGGAAAAAGGACTTTACTATTTACTGTACATAAGACTGAAAATTTAGGTAATTGACTTTAAATTTTCTTTCAATAGGAGTAACAATTAAGAAAAATACGCATGCGTGAATTAGCTAAATGAGATTCCCAAATACCATTTTGAAAATTTTAAAAATTTCACAACATTCAGTATCCTAGATAATATTAACTTATAATTCTATTTAAAATATAGTTTTATACTATAATATAATATGTTATTAAAATACATGTGTTATTCCAAATAAAACATAACTCACTGTTCATAAATTATGACACTTATTGATTATAATGATAGTGTCATAGATTTAATCTCATATGAAATTATTTGATGTTATAGTATACACTTGCATAATCACCGAAAATTTTTGTTTAAAAAAATAACGAACCGTATCATTACGCACTGCATATATAAAAAGAATGTATTAGTTGATCGCTTGATTATATTACGCGATGACTAAGTATTTTTGTTGATCACGTGTTGGTTATACAATTATTTATTTTACTAGCTGTCGTTTGATTAATTTGTGCAAAATTATGACATGGAAATTTTCAGCCCTACTTAAAACTGAAATTGAATTTTCGTTCAATGAGCTCACGCTATTATAATGCACGAACTTCAATTAATTATTCTAATTAAATCAATAATTAATGTTGAAAATTAAACAAACCCTGATTTGCATAATTCACTTATATGTTGAATTCTACAGAAAATTATCCCTAACTGTGGTCGAAAAATCGTAAAAATTAAAAGTTGAAGCACACCTCCAAAAACTGGTTTTTCCTATTCTGTAGCAAAAATAATGCACGAAAAGTGTGTTTTTCAAGAAGCTACATTTAATTTTTCTTATGGAAATTTAACATGGGAAAAATAGACGAAAAGTAGTCATTGATGATTAACCAATAGCAAGCTACTGAAGAGGCAAAAACAAATTTCACGAAAAAGCGATTAAAGTAGATGAAAAGAGCTTTAATTTGAGATTAGAATCGTTAAAATTGGTCGATTCTGTGCAAAGTTACGTGAATTTGAAAATTGCGAAAAATGACCAAAAATTAGCGACTTTTCCCAAATCCTCATAATTCTTAAAATTTTGGTCATTTTTCATAATTTTTCGCCATTTTCAAATTCACATAGCTTTGCACAGATTTGACCTATTTTAACGATTCTAGTCTCAAATTAAAGCTCTTTTCTTCTACTTTAATAGCTTCTTCATGAAAATTTTTTTGCCGCTTCAATAGCTTGCTATTGGTTAATCATCAATGACCAGTTTTCGTCCACTTTTCCCATGTTAAATTTCCATAAGAAAACTTAAATGTAGCTTCCTGAAAAACACTATGCCGATTTCCTTGGTTAGACACGCTTTTCGTTCATTATTTTTGCTACAGAATAGGAAAAACCAGTTATTGGAGATGTGCTTCAACTTTGAATTTTTTACGATCTTTCGTCCACAGTTAGGGGTAATTTTCTGTAGAATTCTACATATATCAACATTATTATTTGAAATAAAATTGTACAGTATTCTTATGTAAAAATAAGTAATTTTCCTAATAGATGTCATACGGTTATAACGTTAATCATTTTATTTTACTGTGTGATAATATAATAATAATCTTCCCATATCCTACATTACACAATACTTCAATTGAATTCTCAATTCGACCAAAAATATAAGTGCAAAACTATTGATAACACTACACCTGTAAAAAAATAGTAAACAAACATTACAAAAGCACAATATTGGAATAGTTAAATAAGAAATCAATAAGTTCGCAACACATATCTTAAAATTTTTCCTGAAAAAAAAAACCTTGAGAACCATGTTACCACTCACATACCCAACAACGCAGCCGCAAATTACGTAGGCGCAGCTAGCTCTGCGCGCATTGCAAAGCCTTAGAATTACGCAAAAAACGCGCGGCAGAGTAAGACGTATAATTTGCATTAAAAATAGCGTCGAGCAAGAGGCTAAAGAAAGCCAAAGAGCGAACACAAAAGGCGTAACGTGCCGACGCCGTTCTCGTACAGAAAAAACCAAGCGAAAATCGTCGCGTTTATCGCGGGCGCGAGATCGAAACACGCACAGCAAAAGCGCGGTGCAATTTCCAAGCTAGCCAGCTACATATACGTATACATACACGCTCGCGCGCCTTTCCCCTTTCTCTCTAATTTCTTTCATGTCCATTAGTCTTCTCTCTCTCTCTCTCTCTCTCTCTCTCTCTCTCCCTCTCTCTCTCTCTCTCTCTCGCGTATCATTTTCTCTTCGTTACTTCCTCCGGGCTTTGTTTCTGCGGACGCTAGCTTGCGCGCGTATACAGGTGCAGTAGCACACGTGCGAAAGCGTGGACTCGTGCGCAAAAGGCAGCCAACGTTGCCGCCGCGTAATTTGAGCGTCTGAAGCCATTGCGACGCCACCGTCCTAGAAAGGGTGCGGGTGGACTATGTTCTCTCTCTCTCTCTTGAACATATCGCGCGCGAGCCTCGCCGTTATATGGCGATACGTCACGAGAGTTTCGCATCGGTTTACAAAAGCCCGAGCACACGCGCGCACACGTATAGCCCAAGAGGGTGGCTTTATATACGCGTGGATGGGGATGAAAAAAAAGCGGTCTATCCGCGCGTGCGCTGGAAGGTACTTTCAACGGTATTATATGCTGCCACTGCGTACCGCGCGCGGCCGCGCTGGGACTCGTCGTCTTATTACGGTTTAATAACAAGATTAAGTGGCCCGATGGCTTGTTGTATATGTTTTTGTAAAATACTATATAGGGGGAGATCGGAAAGTTACTTTTGGATATATTGTAAGAAAGGTTTGGATTACGGGAGGGGTGATATTAAGACGGCTTCTACTGTGTGCGTGCAAATGGCTGGATCTCACTTCCATTTATGTGCACTTGCTCGCACTCACTATGTTTCCCGTGCGATAGAGGAGATAAGGATATTAAATGATCTTTTGAAGTCTCGAAACGGTTGAACCGAGGTAATTTTATACATTAAGAGGTTATGCATACGCTTTTGAAAGAATCTTTTAAAAAGTGTTGACCATCAATTTTTCAGTCCTAATAGTCGGCAGTCATCTTATAATGACATCCAGTTTCTTTTTGCGCCAATTTTAATACTTTTGAAATAGTTAAGAACAAGCTTGTGTAAATCTTTAAAACAAGTCTTTCCCCTGATAGAAATCGTCTATTTTCCTCCCACTTGTGAAACAATTTTTCTCCCATTTTCTATCCATTTTCTGGCGATTTCGGTCAATCCGCCATTAAATGGCTAGAAAATAGGAGAAAAATAGTTTCACAAATAGGTGAAAAATGGACGATTTCCAGCAGGGCCTATTTTCAATGTATTAAATGGTCGAATAATGTTGGAAAAATAGTTTCATCGATAGATAGAAACATCTAAGAAAAGTGGTTAGTTTTTGGCTATACCCCACTAAAACTAGCTATTTATTAGGCAAATAATGAGGTCAATTTCCACCAGGGAATCACGTACGAATATTACACTTGAAAAGCTTATATATATGTGTGTGTGTGTGTGTGTGCGTGCGTGCGTGCATGCGTGTGTGTGTGTGTGTGTGTGTGTGTGTGTGTGTGTGTTGCTTCATCAGTATAGATCCAGTAAAATAATCAGGAACAAATCGCTTTCAACGTCATATCCAACAATGTGAACACCGGCCGCGTGTGTAAAACGCGCTCACCCGCGCGGATCCTAGCGCAGTTAATAAATGCATTTTCCCCGAACAGCGCTGTGGCCTCTCGAAACTATGCGCGAGCGTGTGCGACCGCAGCGAGGGACACACATAAGGGGCACTCGAGTGTACGACAGCAGCAGCAGCGGCAGCAACGATCGATAAAGCGCCGCTTACCAATTTCATAATTCGCGAATCCATAATTCATGGCGCGGATTCGCGCAGCAGCCCTCCCAGACGCCCCACATATACGTACAACGCCCGCGCGCGCGCAGGCAGCGATCTTCGCACGCGCGTTGGTGACGCTGAAAAATGCGCGAGAGGGTATGTATATATATAGGTGGGAAGAGGCTCTTTTGACGGCCGGGTGTAAAGGTGAGGCGAGGATGGCTTAAGTCCTCTGCATGTCGTTTCGCTGCAGTGCTCTATAGAGGAGATGTAAATATTTGAAGGAGGCAGAATGAGTTGAAATTTCGGATTCAGTGGTATGCGCTGTTAAATTTTAAAATACGGGCCTGATCACAATATTAGAATATATTTTCTTTATATTTAGCAGTGGCATCTTTATTACTGCAGATAATCGATTTTTTGAATGAAAAGTATAATGGAATTGTGCTTTTTTGTAAAAATAGTATAACACTATAAAATTAAATAGATATATGCAGTATAATTGTGAATATTAATTAATAGTTTTAATTTAATATAAGCATACAACTTTTTTCCAGTTTAGTTTTAGACATATTTATAATGTTTACGATTTAAAGAAGACTTAAGCTTGAAATAACAAAATTCAATTTGTTTATTAGTGAATAAACCAGATTATAAATTGGTTATGCTTTTCTCAAGTCTTACTTTTAATATAATAAAGTATGCAGACTTTGATACGGATTGTAGATACTGTATATATATTATATTTTTTAATTCTTAAAGCCATAATGTACATCAATTAAGCGTAAGAAAATAAAGTGCCAATGACTAGACAGTCTTTTTTTCAGACTTTCATATGATGAAATTTTCAATTACATTAATGCTCGTGAGCTTTTACTGCAGTTTAAATAATGAATTTCTGCATGGCGGCTTGAATTTATGGTCTAGAGGTAAAAAAAAAATCTTTAGATATACGTGCACGAAAATATTCCAGGAAATTGGTAACCGTTATTTTCCGATATACGAAATAGACATTGAAAATTAAAAGTACGACGTTCAAATTTCAAAATGTAATAATATAAATGCATTTACGTTTACTTTAAGTTTTCAAGGTTCTACTTTTTGGTCGTACGAATTTTTACATTTTCGACCTTTTGCACATGTACGATTGCAATCCAAATATGATATTAATTATTAGGTTTTCATATGTTAATAATTTATGATTATCACATTATATTTAATAAAATGAAATATGTAAACGACCTCACGAAGTGATTTACATAACACCAACATGATTAATTGGAAATAAATTTTTTTAACGGTATTATTACCTAGATCGGAATAATATAAGGATCTGAACGAACTCTGATTTATAAATCCTTAATATAAGTATACAGTTTCAAATGCTTTAACAATATTCCTATAAAATTCTTCACAAAAAAAAAATAACACAAACCGCGCCATTTCCCCTGAGACACTGTAAACCGTGAATACACGACTGTTTTCCAGGCATCAACGTCGTCGCGCCACTTGTCGCAGCATGCGATATATCCCGACAATGCTCGTCATCGTCGTACACTATACCTACCAGCCTAACCGATAAACTTTTTAGCACTTTCTCGCGCGCATGGGGAATGAGAGAACGGTAGGAGCGAGTTTTCACTGGTCGAACGAGTATAGGGAAAAAGTCCTTCGAAGCCGGCGAACTCGCACACTTTCTGTCTTTGCCGCTTGTATCTTCGCGCTGAAAAATTCTTCCCGAGTGCCCGATAGCTATGCGTTGGGAGTTTTATGACTAAATTTTATATTTACTTGTGATGTCGACAGCGCTATAGACTTTGCGCGAAGTAAGTTTTTACCTCTGATACATTTTGAGAAAAATGTTTGCAGAAAGGTTCCAGAAGCTTTTAGCGATTGACATGCTCTATATTCGTGCGTAGTAGCTCGATAGACATTGAAATAGTTGTGTCAAAAAGGCAAATATTTCAAAACTATATAATGAGCTGTTAAGACAAACTAGCGCTTCGCGCGTATTACTATTATTGTTATTTTTTTCTTTTTTTTTTGAGGTTATGAACATGATCATGTTAGTTAATTTCAATTTAAAAGTTTGTTTTAATCAGTTTAAATTATACAATAATAACGTAATTTTGATAAATAAAATAATGAAATTTTTCTTATACTATTGTTACGGACGGATATTCCATTAATTATTCCATTTTTTAATACTCCAACTCAAGAATTTAATCTTAAAATTCAAACACATTATATTTTGACGCCTATTCTTTATAGACCAATCAAATGAGTCAACAACAACCAATCAAAACAGTCTTATTGTGATGACAGATTTCATCCATCACTTTTTTAAGAGAGGATTAATTCAAGAAGCTCTAATAATAAATTAAGTTGACTCTCTTTTAGCGAAACATTTTTTTATATCACCTGCATGGACTATAAATGTTTTCACGAATTATTTGTCTTTGTATGTACATTTATACATCTACCATTCAAGCGCCTAATTACTTTTATTTGCTTCAAGCATTCCTAAACTTAATATAAACATTTCGTACGTCACTTCACTTATTTATTATAATGCTGTACAATTAACATAAAGCTCCCCAACCATCCACTCATTCAGAACCTGAATATCTCCCACTTAAGAAAGTCTCGAGAAAGCTCATCCAATCCGTCACAACGTCATGAAAGGCAGACATTATCGTTCAAAATATTTAAGAAAAAACAGCAATATCCATCAGGCCGAAGTGGCGCTCGGGCACGAGAAAAGAAGGCGCACAGAGCGAGGATATATAAAGAGACGGCAACGTCGTGGCCTAAGGACTGTATACGCCACTGCCTTCCACGTAAATAATTAAATCTCTTTCCCAGCTCCTTTCTCCCTGCAGCGGTTATACGCGCGTCGCGTTGTGTCCTCCAGAAATTGTAGACGGGCCTAACGAGACGAGGGCACTTATCGCCGAGGTGCCCATTGTGCGTCCAGGTGACGAGACGCGCGCACACGCACAACCTGTTTCTGCGCTCCACGCGCGTAATTTACGCGTGGCGGCTGCTGCTGCTGCTGCTGCTGCTGCTCGTCCTGTTCTTCCGCACACGCACACGGACACTTCTGGCATTACTTTGTCTTCTCCCGTTCGCCCGTAAAGTCTCTCTTTCTTCGTGAGTCTCGCTTCCTTTTATTTCGCTTCACGCATTCCGTTTCATTTTCTTTTTCACTTTGACCTGTAAGAAAGAAGGCTACTGTCTTCGTGGAAGGCGGCTAATTTCATTTCGAAATTGATTTTGAATTTCTATGAAAAAGTTCGAAGAAAAATCCTTTATCCGATGAAATTTCTTATTTAAATGCATTTGTAAATGACATGTGCAACCAATTTCACGAAATTGTACTATATACAAAGACGCACATTGATCCTTTTATAAAAAAAAAACCGCTGCCAATTCATTGGTCCGTAGCTTCCTCAACCGTAATTTGTTGATTCCTTTAATTAATTTTTAATAACAAAATTTATAATTTTTTAAAAAATTTATTGCATAATTATAATTAAATTCATTTATGAATATTAAAAATTGTTAATTTTTAAATTTATTTATTTATTTATTATTTATTTATATCAAATTTATATAAATTTTGAGCTGATAAATAAAGTTATCATTTGAAATAGAAGTAAAATATCTATATTTTATAATAAAACAAATATCTATCACGGTTGTTTTGTTATTAACAAAAACGTGTTTTTTTTATATTTCATAATTCATATTTTTTAAGAAAAAAAAAATTTATAGCTATCATTGTTCTTTTGTTATTAACAAAAACGTGTTTTTTTAAAAAAGTTCATAACTCACAAATAAATTATAATAATGCAGAATATAATGCATTCATAATACATAATTCATAATTATAATAGATTATAATAGATATAATTTTTAAACATTTTAATTCATTTTGTTGGTTGGTTTTTTAAAAATTAAAAAACAATCATCGAATGCCTACTCAATGACGTTTCCTCATTCCACACCACCTAGCGGTAGATATCGTATCGGTAGGTAGCGGTAGCGGAGTTATGAGTTTTTAAAAAAAACACGTTTTTGTTTTTGATGATAACTAAAGAACCGTGATAGATAGAAAATTAATTTTTTTTAGAAAATATAGGTATTTTAATTCTCTTTCGAATGCCACCCACCCCATTCAGATATATAGAGCCGTTCTCGAGAAATTACGATTTTTAAAAAATGTCAAAAAATTTTTAACCTCAAATATCTCTGAAATTTATGGACCAATCATTTTACTCAAAGAACTCGACCGAGAACTATACAAAATCTACCTCTAAAAGGAATTTTGAAGCCATTAAGTCAATTTTACTCTTGTAATCGTTGGACATACAAAACTGATTTTTTTCATTTTTCAATTTTTTACCAAAATCTAGCCTACAGAATGTATTCAAATTTTAACAGATTATAGCTATTTATATTCTGTATTATCATGATTTTTCTCAAAAAAATTGACCGTTAAGTTTAGGAGTTATAAGCTTCTAAAAAAAAACACGTTTTTGTTAATAACAAAAGAACCGTGATAGCTAGAAACTTTTTTTTTTAGAAAATATAGGTATTTTAATTCTCTTTCGAACGCTACTCATCAGATTTGAATAACTCGATCCCATCATTAAAAAAAATCAAAAAACAGTTTTGAAAAAATCGAAAATTTGAAAAAAAAAAACAAAAATGCATCGCCCCAATCAAAAAACGGATTTTTGACCCGCCATCACGCAAAAAAAAACACAAAAAATGAGGCCTGTCCGGTCAAAATCGACCGAGTAGAAGCTGAGATCCAGGCGTACACACACACATACACACACACACACATACACACACACACATACATCCATACAGACATTTTTCAAAAACCATGTATTTTGATTCCTAACACCTCGGAACACAATTATAACATGTTTTTACAACAACTCAAAAATTTACTATCACAAAGCTTCCTCTAGGAGGAAGCAAAAAATCTTCCCTTAAATCAGATGTACATTAATAATAGTAAAAGGATGTAATCGCAGTTAGATTTGCCAAAAGAGTAGTATAATATCAGAAAAATATGATTCATGGTACATTAAGATTGAAGTTAAAAAATCTTTCTCAATCTTCCTAAAAGGTTTAAGTGCATGCGATAAATCTTAAATTAAGATCGATATCTTTTGATTGAACCTATGAACGATCTTAATAGAACAGGCACTTGTGAATTTTATGAGGAATAAACGGTTACAATAGCTATTGTACACCGAGAGAAATTTTGTAGTGAAAATTACGAATATCTGAGACAAAATTATACCAGTTTCTATGGTAATAGATGGACAGACTGACAACTTCAATCTTTTTACCAAGTACTGGTAAAATTTTTCTTTTAGTTAACGTATAAAATTTGTTTTGTGAATGTAGGATGAATAGAATCAATCTGAAAGTTTTTTTTTTCGGTTCAAGCGGGATTCGATCATATAGGTATAGAGACCGACGTCTTACTGACTGCGCAAAGGAAGCTATGTTAACATTTGTCATTTGAATCGTCGTTATTACTTACTGAAATATGTTCGGCATTGAATCCGATATAGATCAATATCGACAATAGAGCATAATTATTTGAATATTTCCATAGTATAATCTACTTTGTTAATAATTGAATTGTTTAATTACAAATTAGCTAATAATATCACTAAATTCGCGAAGCGATGTTATACGTATTGTTTTCATTTTAACGTCGCGCACGTCTCTAGTATCAATCTCCCGAAACACGATAATACACAGTGCGCATGCGGGAGTAGACAAAATACCAGATTACTTGGTCAAATTTATCAGTCACCTAGCAAAATTTTTTTTAGTAAAAATTTCTAGAAGACCGCGTAAAAATTACTAAATCTCAATTTTTACTATTGTACTTTGTAACTTTTCCCGAGTTAATTTAGTATTCTTTCTCAGCGGTTACGATAAATTTTCCTGGAAAACGAAGTAACAAATTGTATTAAAAACCTAGAAATATCACCACTTTTGACAGTCTGTCCATGCGCTACCAAGGCACCTTAATAGTTTTTACTCGAAAATTCCTTCTGCAATAGTAGTCATATTGTTTAAAAAGTTTAAATAATTGCAATCGATACACGTTTTATAATCCCTCCGCCTCTTTTGAAAATTCCAACATGCAGTCTAAGAAATTAAAAAATTGACGGCACTATCTTTCGCCGCGTAAGCCGCATGCGGCAGCGGTAGCAACGACACCAACAGCCGCCCCTCGCGTTACATTCCGCACTCCTCTTTCTCATTTGCTCCTCTCCCGTCCGTCCCTCCTCGTTTCTTCGTCTTCTTCCATACTCTCGCGCGCCTGGTGCCGATGAATAAAATATACGGCGACTCATCGTTCCCGGCATTGTTTAGCGAGTTCCCGGGTGCAGGCGTGCGCGAGCAAAGGGTCAGCAACGTTGTTGCCACTGTGTGTCTGTGTGTATGTGTACGCGTACACCGGATGCTGCAAGAGCGTCGTCTACGCGATTTCCCGCTACGTGCGCCGCTATCTCCGTCGTCCTCGTCGCGACACGTACATCTGCGTGTATACACGAGGCATGGGTATATATACACGCGGAGTCGCAGAGGGTCGGGGAATGCGCGCTTGCGCGCCTGGAGTTGACTAGGATGAGTCAAGGAATTCCGAGGAGACAAGGTCGCCGCGGAGCCTAGACCAGGATGAGAGTGAGAGAAAGAGAGAAGAGGCTGCGTCACTGCCGGGCCATTAAAACTTGGCTCTGCGGTGCGTTAAGCTATGCGCCAGGATGAGGGGCAAAGGGCTTTTTTTTTCTCGTCCTTCGTTGGAAATTAATCGTGCAAGCGCAAACGTGGATAAGAAAGGCAAACCTTGGGAGGAGCAAAACGGACGCGCGTGATTGGTAGCTGCCAAGTTACATTTTACATTACGAAACGTTCAGTGGCCACACGTAGTCGTAGTTTGTACTTGTGTCGTGGGTTACTCTTTGATACAATTAAATATTTAAGAAAACAAAATACTAAATAGTTATAAATAAATATCATATCTTATTTTAAACAGAGTAAAGGTTACAAAAATTAAATTATACTATATTACTTAAATATTTTTACAACACTACGATCATGCTTCTATACTTTTAGCTGACAAATATTTCTGTTCTATATTTAAAGTCGTCTGCATCGTCAAATCCTCGTCAATATTTAAATACCGGAGGACAGTGCCATCTCCTATTGGCTGCCAATGCGTAGGGATCAATGCCGAAGTTTTGATTGTTGGCTTCCTATACAAAACAGATTGTAAAACTCAATATAGCTTAAGCCTTTTAAAAACTTCAGGTAGTTTTAAACTTCATTTAAGAAGTATTACATATAAGTGAAGCTTAACTCATCAATCTTTAATACGTTCTAATTCGTAGTCTTATTCATTAAACAAACTTTTTATAGAAGTAAGCAATAATGGAATTTTGGGAAATCAAATATGCGTTAATAAACTTACCCATATTTGGCGAAATTCGTCCACAATTCTGTCATCTGCTCCATTACTTTATAATCTCGTGTCCCTTTGCTTAAATGTGAAAGTCCTATTTTATCGTACAGACTCATTTTAAAAAGATAGCTTATGTCATCAAAGTGACTAGCACCTACGAGAAAGTACAATGTATTTATTAGTATGCATATAATGTCTAACAAATAAAAAAATATGAGACATTACCTGACATTGGTGTCGAAACCTGTGACTTTATTGCAGAATATCCTGGATCATAATTAAATTGATAAAAATACGTTGGCGCTGAACTTAGCTTTGCCTGTATTTTCAGAAATCTATGGGTGCCCTCAACGAAATACAAATCACTTGCAATGTCAACATACTTATCAATATTTTTCACTGATATTCGTTCGCTTTTATAGTACAGGCGTCTAAATTGTTGAGCAGTCAAATTATATCTCTTTAATATGTTTTGTGATCCCAAAGCTAATACTGTTTCAAAATTTTTATCTACCATATCCATGACCTGCTCTTTCGTAATATCTGCAAAAGCGAATTTATCTAATTTTTATGGGTAATATTAATGTCATTATTTAGACAATACCTAATAAAAAAAAGATGCCCTCTCTGCCGTTGTTACCTACAAGATAAGGTACATGAACTCCCTGCTCTGCCAGCTCTTCTGCAGGTACAGGCATAAAAGGATTCGGCGATCTAGAATCGACTCCGGGACCAAAAGGTAACGAGTTCTACAAAGAAATTTAGAATTAATATATACGTATATTATGCCATCTCGATCATAGTAAATATCTTATGACATCACGATATTAATGACTTCTGAATCTTACAAGTTTTGCGCGTAGTGCAGTTTGCGCATCGTGTAATTTTTTACAATCTACAGTTTGTAGAAATTTAACTATAGCTTTTGAATCTTGCAGTGGATTTCCCAATATAGAACATAACTCAACAGCACTTTTCTTTCCATGGTCATTAATTGCCCAAGAGTTAAAAACAATGCCGCTTTGGGATATAACTTTATGGAATAGACCTACAATTTAATGGTATAAAATTTTAATTTACATACAGAAAATATAGAATTTTATACATTTCTTAATATATTTATTTATCGTGACTGTGTACCTTTAGCGAGCGGCGAAATGGATAAATAATGAACTGCAGCCCCACCCGCACTTTCACCAAAAATAGTGACATTGTTAGGGTCTCCTCCGAATGCCTTAATGTTATCTTGGACCCATCGCAGAGCCATTACTTGATCTTTAAAACCTTGATTCCCTGACACCAGCTCATCCTCTAAATTGAGAAAACCTACCGAAAATTTGAATTTTTTATTTTTTTAAATTATACGCAGAAACGGATTATTAAGGAGGTTCTCCAGCAACTCTTTAGTCAAATGAGTGGTGCAAAAAAATTCTTCAAAAAACTAATCAAATATAGATCGAAAATGATTTAATAATCTTTTTTATATTTTCTAAGAAAGGTATGGCAGTTTGCGTTCATATAAGTTATTTAATGCAAATATTAAACTACTTATTTGAAGTCAATTTAACTACGTAGTAAAGTCAATTAAGCTTCTTTGTTTCTTTCTGACGTGCAAGTGTAGGTTAAGATAGTACATATCAACTATTTTATAAAAAAAGATGACTCCAAATCTAAAAAAAGTTTTTGTATAAATAAACCTAGGATAAAAAGAGGACCTAGAAAAGGACAATTTATAAAATAATACTGATAAATAAAAAGGAAAATGGTCAAAAACCATTGGACATAATTCGAATAATCATATAGTAATATTTCTTGTGTTTATTAAAACGAGTTGCGTCGTTGCTAAGCATCGTAGCGCATTCTAAATTAACCTACGAGATATCGCCAAATTTAATACTTAATATTTTATGATTTTTCCTGGCAACCTGTATTTTTCTTTGCATATTTTGAAAGCTTACATACAAAACTATTAGAATCTCATTTTTCAAATTTATGATAGATTTCTATCAATAAAAAAACCAAGCTGCCCTAATCTTTCGGATACAATTTCTTGAAGTATTAATTAATAGTTATGCAAAGTTACAGTAACCCTTTAGATATCTTCAAAACCTGGAGAACCACCTTAACTTATAATTTATATTTGTAAATTGCAAATATTCTTACCGAAAACTCCAAGTCTGTAATTAACTGTAACAAGAACAATATCTTTTGTAACTAAATAATCGGGACCGTAAAATGTATCATTTGCACTTCCAAAATAAAATCCGCCTCCGTGAATCCATACCATAACCACTTTGCGAGCATTTTGGTTAGAAACTGAGTTAACGTAAACATTTAAGTGAAGGCAATTTTCATCTGTACCCTGAACTTGAGAGATGTAATCATACTGCATACATATCGGTCCGTATTCTGTTGCATCTCGTGTACCAGACCATTTTCCTATTGGTACCGGATCCTGAAATTTATTCAATAATCTATTAATGTCTCGAGTAGACATACATGCACATTTATTTCTTTAAACTGTTACATCAAACTCTCGGAGAATTTCACAGAGCGCTTTTGAAAGACATAAATTGTAAGATTTAAAACAAAGTTTTCTAACACATTAGAGTAAATTTCTATATTTCGCCAAAGGTACTACGCCGTATTAGGCTTGTCAGAAGAATGCAGACAGACCTTTTCTCTATACAGCATGACATTTGATTAAAGGAATATATAGCATACCTTTAACAATACAATAATTATCACAGATATTTTTAAATTAAAATTGTTCACAAATATAATAAGCATTTTACTTCCTATACCCATAGTATTAATTTGATTTATAATTTACGTTACTAGAAGTTGGACGCGCTACGCGCGCCTTCACTCGTTTTTCGCGTCAAATCTATCTCTGTCTCTCCCTTACACGACGCCATGATACTACGTCATGAGATGCGCGCGCAATACAGTGTAATGTGACAATCTTTTTTATGTAGAGGAATGTACTAGAAAAATTGATGATTTAGATCAAAGATATAACGATAAACAGAGAATGACTTTTTATCTTTTTGTTTCAAGATGTTGATTAAAAATTTTAAAAAGGAATACACATGATATTATGTTTTATTTCATTCACAATATGCTGTACTTTAGAAAATAAAAAGTATAGTTTAGACAATACTTGTTTTCGTTACAATTGAAAATTAAATAAAATAAATTGTTTCGTACAAATTTAAATAGTAAAAGGTAAGTTCAATGTCTGTTTTATTTTATTAATGAAACTTCTTTGTTTCGTTACAAAAGGAAAAGTGCTGTGTCACGTGAACTAAGAAATCGAATGCCATGACAATAACACTCATACTGAAAAAAAGCAACAGTAAAAACGTTATACTATGATGAAATGATTAATTCTTATTGTTGAAATTATATTGAAAATTATTGTTTAAACTTCATGATTCTAAAATTGTAAATAGGCGCAATAGATAACTCTTTATTACAAGTATAATGAATGCCAATACTAAAAACTGTCAAACTATACTTTCTAAAATTTTGAAGACAAAATTGAAGTCTACCAAATCTGCAGATTATCAGAACTAACCTTGAATCTCAGTTGACCAATTGGTGGTTCCGCATATGGAATGCCCTTAAAGGCACAGTACTTAAACCCCTCAGCAGTTTTTTCCGCGACACCGCGCAACCGACCGCAACTTATCTCTACCACTGGATCCGTCATCGTGCCTGTCGAGCGTCTCGTAAATGACTGAGCGCACGAGACTTCAAACGTATCGATAAATAAAACCAGTAGTTTTATAGCGACGCACAAGGAGTGGAGGTGGAATCATTGACGAGGCGCTAACCAGAATGCTTGCGTTTATGTAGCCAACTAACTTTGTTATGCAGCAACGAAAAACTCGTCGTTATTAATATAAACTTATTGCTTGTAAAAAATATATAGGTTTTAACATGAGCCAGCAGAATCTTTGGAATGTATAGTTATAAACAGATATTTGCTAAAGTATTATTCATAGAATTTTGTTTTAAACGTCATGCAACATAACAAGACCAGAATAGTTCTGAAACAAGTCAAATTTTCTGAAAATATTGCCATTGAAATAAACACTATGATTTTCGAACGTAATTCTAGTGTGCTAATTTATTACATAATATCATTAACCTTTAGACTGCTGGAATTTGAGGTGCCATAACGTCCTTTAAAAGTGCCCAAATTGAGGGGTGCTGAATACGACGGTAGTGTCAAATTTTGAAAATTACTACTTGTATTACCTTTAAAAAAAAAACAGTAAAATATTTTGATTTTTCAACTCTCCTTTAGCATTACCCAGAGCTAACAATGTGGATCTAGAACGTATTTATGTAGCTCCTTTTGTGGTTGTCTAAATATACAAATCTAAACTTTAGTATATTTGGGATCATATACATAGATTCTTACGAAAAAAACCGCTGCCAATTCATGGGCACGTAGCTTCCTCAAACTAATTTATCAATGCCTTTTTTTATACTTTTATAAAATAATTTTTCTTAAAAACAAATGAAGAAAATGTATTGAAATTTTAACCAAATATAGTTTTTAATAAGTGTAATAAGTGGTTAAAATTTTGAGTCGATTTATGAAATATTCTCTGAAAAACAAGTATTCGAAAATATTTCAAAATAATTAGTTCTTTAAGAAATAACAAACATCTGTATTATTTTAATAAATTGTTTATTTTCATAATCTTATCTGCTTTCATAATGATTGAAAACTCGCTGTAGGGGTATATTTTTAATTTTATTTAAATAATACCGTCTTTAGTTGTTCATAAAAAAATACATATTTTTTGAGTGATCGACAATTTCTTAATTTTTTTCATTTATTAATTTTACTAAAAATATTTTAACCTCAAATATCTGAAATTTATGGACCAATCATTTTGCCCCAAGAAATCGACATAAAAATCTAAAAAATACACCTCTACAAGAAATTTTGAAGCGAATAAGTCAATTTTATTCCAGCAATCGTTGCACATACAAAACTCATTTTTTTTATTTTTTCATTTTTCAATGCTTACGTTTTTTTTATAATAACAGAACACCCTATAAAAGAAAATTTTTTTTTTAGGAAATATAGCTATTTTAATTCTATTTCGAATGCTACCCATTCCCTTCGAATACATACAGCTATTCTCGAGAAATTACGATTTGAAAAAAGGTTAAAAATATTTTAACCACAAATATCTCTTAAATCTATGGACCAATCATTTTGCCCAAATAACTCGACCGAAAACTATACAAAATCCACCTCTACGAGGAATTTTTAAGCGATTAAGTCAATTTTTACTCCCGCAATGGTTAGACATACCAAACTCATTTTTTTTCATTTTTCTATGTTTACGTTTTTATTAACCTTTAGGCTGCGGGGAAATTTCAGTACAAATTGACCTCTCAGAATATGTAAAATGTATACATAATATCACTGGATATTTCAGATAGAGTCGCTAACCTGACTGCTGGTCCATATATGGACCAGCCCTGCAACTAAAAGGTTAATAACAAAAGAACCGTGATAACTAGAAAAATAATTTTTTTAGAAAATATAGGTATTTAAATTCGCTTTCGAATGCCACCCATCCGATTCAGATACATAGAACCGTTTTCGAGAAATTTCGATTTGAAAAAAAGTTAAAAAAATTTTAACCTCAAATATCTCAGAAATTTGTGGACCGATCATGTAGCCCAAAGAACTTAGCCGATATCTATCCAAAATCTACCTCTATAAGAAATTACAAAGCGATTAATCCAGGTTTATTCCATAAAACGTGCGACATAAAGAACACATTTTTTCCATTTTTTAATTTTTTTCTCAAAAAGTAACCAACAGAATGAATTAAAATTTTCACAGATTATAGCAATTTATATTCTGCATTATCGTGAATTTTCTCCAAAAAATTGACCGTTTAGTTTAGGAGATATTAGCTATTTAAAAAAAACACGTTTTTGTTAATAACAAGAGAACCGTGATAGCTAGAATTTTTTTTTTTTTGAAATTATAGGTTTTTTTATGCTCTTTCGAATGCGACCCATCCGATTCAAAAATTTAAATCCGATCATTAAAAGAAATCAAAAATAAATTTTTCGAAAATCAAAAATTTGAAATAAAACAAAAACGAATCAGTAAATCATCAAAAATTATTTTCTTCCCGAATTCGGACTAAAAAAACAAAAAAAAATTAGAATCTGATAGTTAAAATCGACCGCGTAGATCCGGAGATAAAACGGTATACATACATAGACACACACACATCCATACAGACATTTTCTAAAATCATGTGATACCAACTTCTAATACCTCTAATGATGTTTATAGAGAGTTTTAACGAAGTTGAAAATTTTACTATTACAAAGCTTCCTCTAGGAGGAAGCAAAAATTATTTTCCTTCAGAGCCGATATATCGACAGTCTAAAGGTTAATGATCTATAATACTTGTTAAGATAAGATATGTTTTAGATAACCGTTTTATCTAATGCAATTGTTTAATATTGATAAAAGAATTATAGTATTTTAATTGATAGACAAGAATGGATCATAAATTGTATCTATGCATTTCCTTAAAAACATATTATCACTTCCTCAAATGAATGCTTAAACAAGTTCGTATGGCAAAATATTTTTTTTCTTAGAAAAATATATATTGATAGAAAAAGGGTCAAGATATACTTGATTTCACGTATTTAAACTTTCGGAAGTTACCATATTGCACTTATTAAAAGAAGTGCAATATGTTTTAAATTCTAGGTTCATCAACATTCAATGATATCATTCAATTTATAGAATGAAATATAAACACAGAATAATAATGTATGTGAATTTCAAGCAGTTCTTGATAAAATTGTAGATAATTTTATGAGCATATTCAAAAACAGAAATATATGAAGGGCTCAGATGTAATACCTTCCAAGTCCCAAAAAAATCAATTTTTAGTTAAGACCAAAAACATAATTTTTAAAGATTTTAAGATCTAATTATGTAAAAATGAACATTAAGAAAAATTTTTTTGATAAAAAAATATAAATTTAAAAAAATGGTTACAAATCAAAAAGTTGCCAAGTTCAAGTCATTCTTTTAGTTTTATTTTTTTACTTAAAAAACAAAGTTTTGATTTTCCACTACTGCTGAACACAAGTAGTATTTAGATGATCAATTAAATCAAATAATAACATTTTAATAAAAACATACGCGGTTTATGCAAGGACTCTTTTTCCTTTTTCTCAAAACTTCATAAGATGGACTTGGCAGCTATTGCATCTGAGCCCTTCATATGTTCATCTAAGGTTTTATTAGATACAGGTGAGGTAATCACTGTAACTGCTGACCGCGTGTAAAAATAAAAAACTAAAGTCTTGTAAAAGACTTTATGTCCCCGCTATGGCCACTTCTGAAACCTTGCATAAGACTTTTTTCGAAAATACTTTATTCAGAACTGTTAGGAAAAACTTATTAAACTTATAATTTAAATAAATAAACAAAAAAAATTGTTTATAATTTTTAATTGCATGATGATATCAAATAAATGTTGAAAAGTAGTTTAAAAGCAGGTTACTTTTGATTTGGCAAACGCGATTCGTGTTTTTTGTATTTATTTTTTTTTTATTTAAAAGTCTAGTAAAAATCTAAGATAGTGGATGTAGTAAAGCTAGAACTCAGCCAGTCTAGCGGCAGACTAACTTTTTTACATGGGATTGTATAGCATAATATAAGTTCTAACGTTATTGGATGATAATTTGGTAATGCTTTGAAAGGAAATGAGTTAAAGGTGCATATGTTTAACGAGCTCGCTCTAGGTTATTAAGAAATGTCAAATTTTACGTAATTCATGAAAGCGTAGCTGTTACCGACCGTTTTTTTTTCTCTAGATTTACTTTTTGTTCCCACGGCCAAATGCACATTCATTGAAAATTATTTTAACATAAAAAATGCTCTTTTGAAGTTGTTGATGTAAAGGCACGTGTCTAGAAATTTTCCTCTTAATAGTTTTTTGATATACTAATTGTACACATTTTACATAAGATTGTACCAGATAAAATTATATATACAGAGTTGCCTAAAACCGACGTCTAAATTACATCACAAGTTATACTATACTCTTGGTTCATGCCCAATCGTCATCTGGTCTCATTTATTTTGTCATCTATATTGTTCATACGTCATGGAAGAATCATTTTGATTTTTATTGAAATTTAACAGATATACATTGGCGATTGAAGTAGTACGAATAAAATACATCGTTTCCTTATTGATGGCCTTGCAGAGTGAAAATTAAGTGCTTGATTCGATGTACAGAACTGCAATCAAATTGACACTGAAGGAATAAATTAATGCAATAAATTAATGCAATAAATATGAGGAAATCCATAATTTGTCCACACTTTCGAGGGTTCAAAAAATAAAAAAAAAATTGAAGGCACACCTTTGCGACAAGTTTCTTCTCATTCTATAGGTCATAAAATATATGAAAAAGCTCGTGAATATTAGAAAACGGTCTTGTGACCCCGTTTTAGAAAAAAAAATCCATTTTTCTTATGTAGTCACTGATGATGAGCCAATAGCAAGCTTTTAAATGTGCCAACAAATGAGCGATTTTTCCCGAATCCACGTAATTCAATCATTTTTGGTCATTTTTCGCAATTTTCAAATGCACGTAACTTTGCGCAGAACCGACCGATTTTAACAATCTTTAGCTTAAATTAAAGCTCTTTTCTACTTTAATCTCTTTTTTGTGGAATATTTGTTAGCACATTTATTGGCTCACTATCACTGACTACTTTTCGTCCATTTTTCCCATGTTAAATTTCCATAAGAAAAATGGACTTTTTTCTAAAACAGTGTCACAAGGCCGTTTTCTAATGTTAACGAGTTTTTTCGTATATTTCATAACCTATAGAATGAGAAGAAACTTGTCGCGAAGGTGTGCCTTTTTTTTATTTTTTGAACCCTCTAAGTGTGGACAAATTATAAATTTGCTCATATACGTATGCATTGTTCTTCAATTTTAATAATTAATTTTTTTATATAAATTAAAACCTTGACTCTCATTCTGTCAACTGACCCACAAACACTTTATAACCGTTGTGTAAATTAAATTTCAGATACAAGCAGTGCCCATTTATATTTTACCGAAACGTATCATGTGTACGTTCTAGCCAACTCGTGATAGCGCAGAAAGGGGCTAATCAAATGACCGAAAAAAAATCGTCATTGCCATTCAAGGCCCCTCGCGTTGCGTCAATACACGCAGCGTCAGCAACCTCGCTCTTTCTCCGACAGCGATCTCCTTCATCTCGTCGTCAACGTCGCGAAAGCCAATCAGATGACAATCCACGGGATCGTCGCGCGCTCTCATCCCGATCTGTCCACCATACTGTGAAATGGGTGTGAGTCACTCGCGCACTCGATTTAACCGGTGTCTCGCGGTGCGGAGAAATCGGATGAAGCCCAGCGGTTGGTCCCATCTCTTTCACACGATGCCATTTAGAAAATCCTCCGCCCCCCTTCGAATTGTGCGCGCTACGGCACTCGAGACCCCCATCCGGTCGCTATGCGGTGATACGTCTCTTTTTCCGAGAGCGACGCTGCGTGGATTAAAAGACGCGCCTTCCTTATTGTATACGCGCGCAGCACACGAGAGTCTCCTTTCGCTGGCAATCAGCGAACGAGCTCGTCGTCATCTCGCCATCCGTAAAAAAGGGCCGCGCGCGGCTATACGGCTATACGTTGATTCGAGGAGCAGTGTCGCATGCCATATCGAAATTGCAAATTGGCCGTTGTAAATGGGCCCTGGCGAAGGGCTCGGGGCTTTTAATAAACGGCTGCGTGTGACGGACGTTGCTCCTTTCGTCGTTCGCATTGTGCCGCTCTCGTTTTTCAATTAATGTTGAGGTGCACTCGAGACTTCCTTGGCTCACGCACAATGGGAAGGGAAGGAGGAAATGGATGGACGGGGGAGTGCGTGCGACTCAAAGGAGAGACATTCGTCGCGCTGGACGAGCCAGTCAAAATACGCGCCGAGCCTTTGAGATGGGCTAATTGTTTGGGATTTTTTACGCGACGAGACAAGTTGCTGAGTTTGTCACAACACTCGTTAGCAGTCTAAATGGGATCTGATTTAATAATGGGAAGTGTCACTTGTGAAGCAAGTTATTCATCAGTATTTTATTTTCGCTTGTGCTGCGTGCATTCATGTTTCCGTTTAAATATCATGTGTGTTACGCAGTCAAGTTCTCTTCAGAGAAACGTTGGATTAAAATGCAAAAGTTCTTTATTAATAATTGAATATTCATTTTAAAATACTTTTTTTGTAATTCAATTATACAAATAATTTTGTACAAAAGTAAGTTTGATTTGATCCATCTGTTTATATTAAACCCCTATTTTTGTTTTACCCACTATTTTTGTTTACATCTAAGTCACACAAACACACAATCTTCACTTGACTACAATACTAAATTGATTTTTAAGTAGTATGGTTTTTATGACATTGAAATCGCATCAAACAATGATAAGCTAATGTACTCAAGCTGTAGGTTTATAACATGATAATTCTGAAGTACTAAATCTCTAGTATCAAACAAACCAAATATAGCATTAGCTAAATGCGAAACATATTTGATAAATTTTATGAAATACGTCTATTCACTTCACATATACGTGATATGAAATAAATACTTATTATTGCTCCAAGATCATTTTCGATCAGAAATCGATCAAAACACTCTTTGCGTTACTCGTTAAAAGTTACAAATACATCGAGCGAAATTGAGCACCACCAGTACAGCATCAGAAGTGCTTCCCACAGCCGAAAAATTTCACGAAACAATCTTCATTCAAATCCACACGTCGCGCCGCAAAAATGGCCAGCTTCCCATGCTTTCACAAACTCTCCAAAGCCTCTCCTCAAATCTCTTCATCGAACCCGCGCGAATACACTTTCATCCAGCACGCGCGCGTCTAGCCGCACGCGCCTAATCAATTTCTCATCTCCCTCACTCAGGCACGAGGAGTGACGTCTCCCCCCTTTCGCTGCAAAAACTGCATCAGCGCACACTTGCCGAATCAGATGTATATATATATGCCCCTTAAAAACGCGCATCTCTGGGATGCCACGTTCCCCGTTGCGCGGATCGAGGCTAGATCGGCGATATATACCAGGAGCGCGTTCAGGCCGAATCAATCACGTCGCGCGCGTGTGCGCTGTGCAACCTTTTCATATCAAAGCCTCGCTATATATAGCCATGCAGCAACGCACGCGAGAGAGAGATCTGATCGTCGCGTGACTAATGCGCGCGAATTTTCCTATACTCCGTTCGCAGTGGCTGGCTTGAGCGGCCATAAAATTAGTGGCATCGCCGTCTGGCGATGGAAAACGAGGCTACGCGTGATATCGTTTAATCGCGAGAATTCGATTCACGCGCGCTCGAAGAATTAATTTTCTTCCTTTATCCCGCGAATCCGGTTCTGCTCTTGCGCGCGAGCCCTTCATGTGCGGATATATATTTCGCTATGTGAGCGCGCCATGCCTCGTCTTTTTCCGTCTTTTCAGCTGGCATAGGGGCGGTGTAGCGCGGGCAAAAAGTCCTTAATTGCCAGATTGACGCGGGCGCAGTAGTAGTTCGACTTCACACGGCGCGCCAAGTGTGACATTAATCTTTCCGTTTTGATTCATGCATCGGAAAGTATACGCGAAGGAGACGCCCGGAGCTGGGGTGCTGCTGCTGGTGGACTTCCTGCGCGCAGCAATTATACACGGGAGCAGCGTGTGTCTGTGTGCGCGCGCGAGTGTATAAAAATAAAGTGCAAAACGTTATGTGGCGCGGGCGCAGGCGGTAACGATCTGCCTGAGCGAGGCCCTGCGGGGAATTTGTCTTCCCCGGGGTTCCTCCATTTGACACCCGATGCGCCCTGACACTGATGACGCCGCGCACTGCTGCGCAACCGGCGACTCTTTTTGTGATGGGGTTGGGTGTCTATGTGCGTATGTGTGAATAGGTGTTTGTGTTTGGAGTGTGCAGCTATACCCGCGGTGCCGCGTATGAAACACTCGGGGGGGTCTCATTTCGGTATAACGATGTCACTGAAATTTTGTAATCTTCTTTAATATTCCCATTATTTAACTGAAACGGTACAGCTTGTTTTTAAATAAATTATGAAAATTGTACATTATACAGTAGAGGATATTCGGCAGGAAATGCGTTTTAATTTTGTTTAAATTGAATTTAAAGTGTGTGACAATTTCTCTGGGAATGGTATTCCACATTCTACGGGTTTTCTATTAATTTTTAAAGGGATATATTTACAAAATTTAAAAGTAAATTTGGACAAGTCAACTTTTATAGAGCAAAGATTAAAATGAAAATACCCATAGTCCATGTGCGATGATGTCTGACTACATCAAGCATAAATCGACTTTGAATATCTAAATAAAGAATTATATATTGTTCTCTTGCCTTTTCAATGCTATATTTAAATACATTATATAAAATAGCGAATCTCTTGTAAACATCTTTTATGTATTTATGTATACAAGAGTTTAAGATTCAATAAATTTTTAAAGGCATATAAGGCTTGTCCTATTATAGTGTCTAACTAGAATTACTTTCAGATTTGTCCCCAACTTTTGTATAACTTCAGATTTGGCGTTTCATGCCCATAGAGATTACATAAATTATCATATAAATGCATGGACATATGCTGCCACCTCGAATCCTTTGGGGTTCCAGTCGGAATGTAGAATTTTTTTGCGGATTACGAGGGTATAATGGAAAAACGATGAGGCTGAAAGCTCGGAATTCCATGCGTGGGCGTCAGAGTCAGACGAATAAGACACGACTGCGACAAAATAAATCTCTTCCTTCTCTTTTCATTTGGATTTTAATATGCATACGCATAATTGCGCCACTGACACAAATATTGGTTTATCTCGCAGTTTAGTTGTTTTTAATGCTCTCGCGGAAACGCTTATTCCGCGCGATTTCGCCTGTCATCCGGCGAATGTTTCCATACTTTAAAAATGATGAAAAACACGTGTCAGATTTTTTCGCCTGTAGGATGCATCAAAAATACACATTTGAGTTATCGAACGGGTGACAGGATTAATAACGAGATAAAATATTTTACATGTATATTACTCATGCCTTAAAAATGACAAGAATAAATGGATAAGCAAAAACTTAAAAATTTTTGATAAAAATAAAACTGTAATAAAATTAGAATTCAATTTCGATTTGCATGCTTACTATTTATTGAACCAATAACCAAACGAATATGTTAATCGCCTAATTAATTAGATAACAACATATGTAATGTAGAAATTAAATTGTTCTTAAAATATCGATGTTTAGTTCGCTACACATCGTACGTTTTTATACTATAAATTCAAAAGACAACGATCGTCGTAAATCAAGATTACTTGAGACCTTTCCGAAAATAAAATCGGACATATCCCTCTACAAACGGCCTACACCGACTAAACATCGCTCCTAAATTCGTCTTTCAACGGTCGAAAGGAGCCGATGCACGCTCGGCGTTCACTTTCATCTCTCGGGGCCCACAAAGCTCCCGCAGGATTTAAGGAATTATTATTTTAATTACCGAGCATTTGCAAGCCACAACGCGCGAGGCCTGCTTTTAGATCTCGCGTGCACGAGCAAGCGCGGCGGGTGCCTCTTCATTTAGCGCTCCGGCTTGCCTTTAATTAATTTTCATGCGGGAGGAGAGAAGCAAGAGCGCGAGCTCGGGCGACGTTTTTCTCCGTTTTATCCCTGTTTTCGTTTTACCCGCCTTTTTTCGTCCTCCTCGTCGTCGTCGGTTAAAATATTTTCACTGCCTCGGCCGAGAAACAGAAAGAGAGAGGGGGAAGAGAGAGAGAACGAGAGAGACTCTAAAAAGTGCAAAAAGGTAAGTTCAAAGTTGAGCCTCGAGGCTCACTACACCACTTTTCTATTTATGGCACAGAACTTTGTCGCGTGTGTATCGCGGAAACCCTCCATTATGCGACGGTGCGTCGCCCACGCGCATACGTATACGCATTCTGAGCTAGCGAGTGAGAGAGTTAGAGAATGCGTGTGCGTTGCTTTGCCATCGAGCAGGCGCGGGAATCTCTATAGCAAGCGCTCTACGCGAAATTGGCGCGTGGGTGACTTGCTAAAACACCAGTAGGAACAGGTTAACGAGTCCAGGTTGTTGCTTTGCGCTTTTGCCCCGAGCTCTTTGTGACTTGTGCGTTAGCTACGACTCCTTGCCGATTACTTTCTAAAGAGTTCGTTCGTGAATGTATGTGTTTTGAATTAGAGCTATCGTAAGATCGTAGTTATAAGGAAAGAAAGGGAAAAGGAAATGTAAACAAACATCTTTCTCTTTAGTAAGCAAGTTCCCTTATGAAAAAGATAAAAAATTAGGAATACTAACGTAGAATTACAGTCGCTTATATAATTACTGAACGATTTGAACATTGTTGATTTTAAATAAAACCGATAACATTATCTTGTGATATTGCGAACTTGATTCACTTGATTATATAACATTTTTGTCAATGTATTTTTTATTCTTTATCATCGATGCACTCACATTTAAAACCATGATCTTATTGTTGTTATCTGTCCAAAAGACAAATAAAAGATAAGGTAAGCATGCACCTACTTTGATTGAGTATCATTACATTATATCATCCTATTAGTTCTTTTTAATCAGGAAGGTGACAAACAAAACTCGTTCTTATAAAGGTACATCTTCAAATGACTGTAAACTGAATCTATAGCTACATACATTTATTCTCAATTTTTATGCATAGGTTTTAATCATAATATTTCAAAATAATTGGTATCCTTCTAATGTATACGTTCCTTACATAATTCTAGAAATAATTTATGAATTCTAAAAACACAGATTGATTCAATAACGCAACGTGGTAATTACGCTGCTCTTGATTAAACAAACTTCGAACTACGACAATTGAACATCATAAATTGCTCATACCCCGAAAATGACATCCATTTATTCACTATATTCCGCCCCAAAATGCAGTTTAACGCGCGCACTTACACGCGAGCGGGCGAAACTTCACGAGCGGTGAATTAGCGTAATGCCCGTGGGGGGTTCACCCGTCGCGCGCTGGTAAATCGTCACCTCGTCTTCGCTACAGACTTCACCTCCTCCCCCCGCCTCATCCACAATAGACCAGCGCCGGGAGCGCGGAGCTGACATTGTCGACTTATCTCCCGAGCGCGCCGGCGATACGGCAACCGCGATATTATTGGCTTGCCCGCGCCTGTATAAAGGCGAGCGTCGCGCGATGATGTATGGGAAATAATAGTGGGAAGAGAGAGCGAGAGGGAGTTAGAATCGCATTAATGGACCCGAAGGCGCCTTTGTGAGAGGCACAGGCAGGTGAAGAGCGACGAGCTCTAGTTCTTTCTCCTTTTTGCGCCTCGCCGGCGCAGAGATTACACCTGCGCGCGCGATTCTTGAAAGGTTGCGCGCGGGAGAGCGAGGTCTGCTCTACAAGAATTGCGATAGCGGATTTATCTCGGCTCCGGCGAGAGCTCGCGCACTCTGGCGCAGCTTATTTTAAATATCGCCGTGATGGATCGCTTTGCTTATTTCGAGATTCCGAGAGACGCGAGGGCGCGCTTCTTTTGCGGCGATCGCCTGGCACGTGTAAGGCGCTTTTTAATGGGAAAAATTATACTTTCCAAGTGTATCTTTTGATTATAATAGATAGTGATTTATAAACTATTATAACATGTGTATTAAATAATATGAGTTTACAGTATACATAAGTTATTTACATTTATCTTATAGGTTTTGCTCTAAGTTCTTTTAATTTAATCATTGATAAAAAGAAAATGTATGCCAAAATATATAAAAAATACAATAAAATATAAAATATACAAAAATGTAGGAACAGAAGCTCTCTAGGCAACTGCAGATTTTATTAATAGATTGTTTTAGAGGTATTGTCAACATATTCAAAGTCATTAACCTATATGTACAACAAAAACAATCACTTCTGATCATCAATCAACAAGCGATTTATATTGCTTTAATGCTTTAATATTTTTGAAATGGATAAACAGTACATTACGATACTAATGGCATAATAGTTGCACTTTACTCTCATAGACATAAGAGAGATAGACTGCGGGTGTAGGTTAGCGAGAGTGGCACCCGTTAAGAGAAAGAGACAGATGCATAGAAGGTATATGTAATAGAAGGTATGCTGTCTCTCTCAAACGCATGTGCGCGAACATGGTTAGAGGTGCCACTCTTGCTAACCTACACCCGCAGTCTATCTCTCTTATGTCTATGTTTACTCTACGCTCGGGCACTTATACACGCCGTGCCATAAAGAACGACTTATGACACGTGTATCGTACATTATTTTATAGCACTGACTGCATAAATCCGCCATGTCACGGATAGGCGTGACATAAATGCGGATTTATGCCACGCAGTGCTATAAAGATTGTTCATTAATAATGAATTGTCCTCATCCGACGAATCTGAAGATGAGGAAGAAGTGTGTAGAAAATGGATGTTTTCGAACGTGATGTTTTCGATGCCCCCCCCCCCCCCGCCACTCCGACCAACAGCACTCGCTGTGCTCGTGCCGCAAATGTCGGGGCGGGCATCGAACTCAACGCGCTCAAGCTTTGATGAAATGAAAGACTCCTAAGAGTCAGAGCAGAAAAAGTGAGAATTAGTCGGGTTACATGCGAGAAGCTGAATGCATGCTATTACGATGTTACCATTGTCGGTGGCAAAATATATATCGGCGAAGGAGACGTTTTTCGCACGAGCGAAGTGAGTGAGAAAAGTCGAATGCGGTAAAAATCATCTTACGCACCAGTGTCATACAGTATTTTATACCACGACAGCCGAATAATCATATTAAAATTATGATTTTGAGTGCTATAAACGTACTTTCCACCGGGCATCAAGAAAAATAGTATACGGTACACAAGACGAAAGATCAAGATCCACCACTGCGTGATATGGCGCCCGAGGCGAAGCCGAGGCTTTACGCGGTGGCGGAACTTCAACTTTCGTCATTTGTACCGTAATGTACTACATGGTCGTTACAATATTGGATTGTAAAATTAAATTTATTTGTTCTTGTAGGTATAATACACTGTTACTGACATCAAAATCGTAATCAACAATATAAGAAAACCGCTGCCAATTCATTGGCAAGATGCTTCCTCAAACTAATTTATCGATTCCACTTTTTAAATTTAACTAGGGGGGCTGTGCCCCCCAGCGTGCCTTCGGCACGCCATCCCCCCCACCCCCACACACACCTGCTCCTCGCTTCGCTCGTCGCCCGCCCCCTCCTTATGTAAAAACTTCGTTTTTACATAATAGGCACGACCGCAATACTCAGGAGAACCTTGTATTTTTATAAAAGCGAAAATTGCAATACTTCCGATATTTATAATAAAAAAAAAATTAAGTATATAATAATAATAAAAAACTAGCTGCTCACGGGCTCACGGGTGTTCCTAACTACATATACCTATACAATCTCAATTACAAAAAAATACTTCCGCACATATGCATATATATACACTAATACCGCGGAAAGGAGAAAAACAGAAGGAGAGTGCTCAATACTGATGCATTCGGCAACGGCAATCTGGCTTAGCCCTGCGACCTGCGTGCATGAATACTTATACTGCAGCAGTCGTAACGGCTATAAGTACCTCGGCTCACGGTCGTACACACTTTCCGGACCTATGTATACTACCGTGCCTCGGCTAGGCTGCGTTCGCACACCAAGAACAGCGGAAAAACACATGCGACTCGTGCGACCGCGAGGTATAAGATATATCTATATATATGATCGCGCGCGCTTTCTGCTACTGCTGAGTAGTGCGGCGTGCCGTCAGCCGTGGCGCACATGTGTCCATGGTGTGTGTTGTCAACAATTGAATCGTCTGGCTCCCGGCGTCCCCAGCGATGACTGTGGCTGCTGTAGTATGCCGCCCTGATGAATCGTGTTCGCCCTTTCATCGTGTTCGTCAATTGTCGATGATTCGTCGGAGATGGGAAGGCAGTGTGTCAGCGGCGAGAGCAGATTTAGTAAGCATTTTCTCGTTCCTAACCTCTCTGATGGGTGAGCTGATGGTACTTTCGCTTGTTGTAGGAATCTGTGGCAGCGAGAGTAGTATAAACGACGGGCACTGCTGCAGACTGTTTCTTGGGTGTGTAAATGTTGTCTGAGTCATCTATTTATTAATTATATGTGGTTTTTAGGTGCTCAACTCTCCTCGCTTATCCCCCAGAATAGGGACTGATCTGCTGTTCATGCGCTTTGCTGATCCCTAGGCTGAGGCAGTCCCTGACATTGAAACACAATTGACGGTCTCTGTCAGTACTTTCCTCCTAGGTGGTGTGGTTACTGACACAGTGGATCGCTGTTAGATGATTCTCAGCAGACTAGCATCCATGGAGTAGTGCCAGCCTAGACCGTCCAGCCCTATTTTGCAACTTCTGCAGCGCTAAGTGATCTTCGAGTGTTAGTGCTTTAAAGTGTGAGGGGATAGGTAATAGGAACTAGGAAATATTATATAAGTGCTGTGTGTGTTGTTAAATGCGGTAAGGGTAGGTAGTTGTCCCTGGTAATATTAGCTCGTCTATTTAATTTCTAAGGTTAGTCAGGGTGTAAGAACTCGCTTCAGGGTATCTGTTGTATTAAAATACATCATTATGTATTTCGCAGACTTCTACCCAGTGAGACTTGCCTATTTAATAGTTTTCTACATGCTGTAAGACTGAGTCAGCTAGAACATTGCATTCTTTATGCATTGAAATTTACCATATTACAACATTTATAGCTCATACATTACACAAAAGTTTTTTTTGTATATATGATATTCCTTTAACATGTACTTATATAATATTACACAATTTTGATTCTTTTAGTTCAATCGCTTATGTCCTGGGAACATAGTAGGTTAAGCTGGGTAATCTTATATCAAATTTTTTAAATTTGTTATTAAAAATCTTTTTGTAGAAAACAGGGAAATAGATATTTTGTTTCTTTAATTATTCTTCCAATGTGTTTATCCCATTGAATATTGTAATCAAATGTAATTTTGTATCTTATTATTATGTTTTTGTAATTATATATTATCTTTGGAATGTTATGTCGATTTTTTCCATCTTATTTAGAGCTATTGTATCGAATACTTCTGCGTAAATCTAATTCTGTGAAATAATAAGCGAAAATTCACTATACGTGTATTGGGGTATTAAAAATCATGTTTATACGTTTAGATGATCCAGTAATTATTGTACATAAAAATGTTAATTGGGAATAAGTTTTGTTTAAACTATATCTACATGCTTTGTATTTAACAGTTTTATTGAAAGTCAAACTCTTGTATGATAAGCGAAAATCGACTATTTCAGGTGTATTTAGGCATTAAAAATCGTTTTTATATGTCTAAGCGGTCAGGAATCCATTTTATATGAAAATGTTAAATGGGAAAAAGTTTTGATTAAATATTATGTAGAACTTTTGTATTGAACATTTTTGTGAAAAATCAAATCCTGACAAGTTATAGCCGAAAATCGTTCATTTTATGTGTATTTTGGCGTTTAAAATCGTTTTTATAAGTCTAGCTCGTCAGGAGTTGATTTTACAAAAAAATGTAAAACGGGAAAAAGTTTTGTTTCAATATTGTCTACAACTTTTATATTTAATATTTTTGTGTAAAATCAAATCCTGAGAAGTTATAGCCGAAAATCATTCATTTTTGACCATTTTTGGCCGTTTTTCGCAGTTATCTTGGCAAATATTGCTCGTACAAAAAAGTATTCAACATAAAAAAGCTGTATTTTAATTATTTTTAGCAGATAGGCCTGTACATATTAGCTTAAAATTAATTTTTCTAGACATTAGGCTTAAAAATCGATTTTTTGAGATATTTCTTTGTGCTCGCATTTTTCATCGATCTATCTCAATATAGAACCAGCACTTAGGTATAATTAGAGGAGTATTTTCCCGCAATCCCGATGAAATCGGTCGAAAATTCATTGAGATAATCGAGAAACTTGAGTGCATACGGACGTACAGACATACATACATCTCAGAAAACGCTTAAAACGCACTCGCTCTGAGTGGAACATGGTTTTTACACATTAATTTTTCAGTATTTGAATTTTTACAATTTTCGCTCTGGTGAAATTATAAGGCTCTCCCGAGTAGCGGTCGTGCCTAAAAAACAAAAGTAAATTTTTTACAACAAAACTTTATTAATAAATAAAATTGTTTTCTTTGTGGTTCTTTGTTGTTTGTTAAACAGTTTGACTGAATATAAAAAATATCTTTTTTGTTTTTTCATTTATGTATTGTTCGGGATTGTAGTACTCGAAGTGCCCGCTAGATGGCAAGCACCAAGCGCACTACCTTCAATGAAAAACATCACCCCGCGTGCTTAAATAGAGGCCTGCGGCGCCCACTCGCCAGGTGCTTTATGCACATGCCTTATTACTTTGCCCCTATCGATTTTACCTATACTTTGCCTACATTTATTGCCTACAGTTACATTGCCTATACTTTGTTGTCTTATTTGTGAATAAGACACTTTATACTTTGCCTATTATTGTGACGTCATATTTGCGAATAAGCCATATTATTGCCTATATTTACTCGAACACGCGTAGCGTTCATATGCCTTTTGCTACAACTTTACTTTCGAATGGGTTGGAGCAAATACTTTAAGAGTCATTACAATTTATTATTTTCTCTTGGCGATAAACCCTAACAATATAAACTCCGTATACGTTCATTCGTATACATGTATCCTATACAAACAATTAGTTATTGTTATAAAAAATGTTAAAGAACTACATTAGTTTGAGAAAGAAAAGTATGTATTGGCAATAATCTAATAAATATTTGTTTTCAAACAGGTATTTAACTACTATCCTGCTCAACTTAGTGGTTTAAAGTTAATCCATCATTGTAACAATCATACAAATATAATAACTAAGTTATACTTCTTAACAAAAGACAATGAATCGTTTTGAAATTTAACAGAGAGGTAGTTTCTTTCATATTTAAGAATCGATATTTTTATGAAATATTTTTATGAAATTTTTACGAAATTCATATTTTGAAAGTCAATTATTATCGTTGCCCTAGTACACGTTGCCGCGGGGCTCAATCTGAAATTACTTTCTCGGGGAGATGCCCTAGTACACAATAATTATTTTATTTATATATGATATACAAACTAAATAGAACTATTGCATATTTTGCTCTAAAACTTTATATTTGTGTTTTGGGGCTAATTTGGAATGAGTAAAAAAATGTTGACCAATATAACCTCTTGAAATTTTAACACTATGTTGTACTCGATAAGTGTAATAAGAGGTAAAAATTTTCAGTCAATCGAATATTCTTTTTAAAAATGCAAATATAAGAAATTTATAAAAAAATTTTAACCTCAAATATCTTTGGTCACAACGGTCAGATTTTTTTCGGCAAAGAACTGACTTTTTAGATATAAAAAAGGTAATTCTCTGCCAAATTTCAAAACGATTCATTGATTTTTACTCCTGTTATCGTACAGGAAAGAAAACGCACATTTTTTCAAAAATAATTTTTTTCTCGGAAACAAATCAACATAACCTCTTCAAATTTTAACACAATGTTATACTCGATAAGTATAATAAGTGGTAAAAATTTTGAGTGGAAAAATGAAAAAGTTTTTGAGATATTAATTAAAGAAATATAAACCATATTTTCATTAATAACAAATGACAGGCTAGAGATAATTTAAATTAAAAAAAAAAGAAATTGTAGGTAATTTATAGACCTTTTAATAAAAATTTAGTTTACTAAGTAATACTGGCTGAAACAAATTAAAAAATAAAAAAAAAACGAAAAATTCAAAATCGTTTTTTGGTTATAAAAAAAAGAAAATCGGTAAAATCAAAAAGTAGGGTTATGCTCTGTCTATTCTCCTCCGAAACGAAGAGAATAAGCCTTTTCCGATGTAAATCGGTCGATCGGTTCAAAAGTTATCCCCTGTACACACACACACACATACACACACACACACACACACACACACACACACACGGGCGAAATATATATCCAAAATCGATCTTAAAAACGCGTACTTTCAGGTCGAGTTAGATGAAGAGAGTAGGCAATATACAGCTTTTGCAGTTACGGGTTCGGGCTTGTGGCAGTTCAAAAGAATGCCATTCGGGTTAACGAATGCACCAGCTACATTTCAACGGCTGATAGATGCACTTTTCGGTCCAGAAATGGAACCACATGTGTTTGGTTACCTTGATGATATCATCATAGCTACTGACTCGTTCGAGAAGCACCAAAAATGGTTAGAGATAGTCCTTACAAAAATTCGAGATGCTCAACTTACAGTCAATTGGAATAAATGTGAGTTTGGTTGTTCGAGAGTTCGGTACTTGGGGTACTTGTTGGATCGAGATGGGTTACGGCCAGACATGGAAAGGCTCGAGCCAATCTTACAATACCCAGCTCCGAAGACGAAGAGGCAGTTAAGGCGATTTTTAGGAATGGTGGGGTGGTATTCAAGATTCATCGAAAGGGAGAGCGAAATCAAACTACCCCTCCTGAAGTTACTCAAGAAAACGCAGGCATGGCAGTGGAGTGCGGAGCAGCAAAACGCGTTCGAACAGTTAAAAGTCGCGCTTACAAGGGCTCCGGTATTGGCAAGGCCCGACTTCACCCGAGAGTTCACGGTGCAGTGTGATGCTAGTAATGATGCTATTGGGGCGGTATTGTCCCAAGAGTTCGAAGATGGTGAACACCCGATCGTGTTCCATCCATCGAGTACTTTCAAGCGCTGAAAGGAACTACTCCACAACGGAAAAGGAGTGCCTCGCCTTGGTTTGGGCTATCAAAAAACTGCGACCATATCTCGAGGGATATAAGTTTACCGCCATTACTGATCATAGCGCTCTGCGGTGGCTGCAAAGTCTGAAGGAACCAACGGGCCGGTTAGCTCGATGGGCCCTTGAATTACAGCAGTGGGATGTCCGAATAGTGCACCGTAAGGGAGCAATGCATCGAGTCCCAGACGCACTATCGAGAACCTTTGAGGAGGAACCTAGCGAGGTCGAAATTGCTGCATTCGAGGAAGTGAAGGATCCATGGTATCTGAGGCGTATCGAAGAAATTCGAGGTAATCCGGTCAAGTACAAGTCATGGCGAGTGGCTGATGGACTTGTGTACAAGCAGCGGATCGATCCCCTCCTGGGTTCAATCACTGGGGAGGAAGAGACTTGGAAATTGGTAGTTCCAGCTGAACATCAAGATCGAGTGCTGAAGGATGCTCATTGTGAAATGACGGCGGGCCATCTTGGAGTCGAGAAAACCTATGAACGAATCGCTCAAGAGTATTATTGGCCGGGAGTTTGGCATGACGTCTATGAGTTCGTGCAGAGATGTGACGAGTGTCAGAGGTACAAGCCTGACCAGACGGCGCCAAAGGGGCTAATGGGGGGTCGAGTCATCGAGCGTCCATGGGCTGTAGTGGCCTCAGATCTTATGGAGTTTCCACAGTGTAAGGGACAATATAAGTATGCCATTGTTTTCCAGGACCTGTTCACTCGCTGGATTGAGATGCGGCCAGTACGAGCAGCCACGGGTAAAAATGTGGCAAAAGCATTCGAGGAGTTAGTCCTCTTCCGATGGGGAACTCCTGACTATCTCCTAACTGACAACGGGAAGGAGTTCGATAACAAGGACCTAGGGAGAATTCTTGAGGTATATGGAGTAACACGAGTAACGACACCCCCATATCACCCCCAAGCCAATCCCGCAGAGCGTAGTAATAGAACAATTAAGACAATGATCGCCTCTTTTGCCAAGACGGACTCCAACTGGGATCAACATCTCCATGAACTGCGACATGCGATGAATACAGCGGTTCAGTCAAGTATTCGAGTCTCGCCGGCGTTTTTCAATTATGGACATCACCCTGCTCCGGTAAAAAGTCTGCGCCGCGAGGTCGAGACGAAAGGCCCGAAGATACGTTTTCCGCCAGAAGTTTGGGGGGATCGAGTGAAGCGATTAGACGCGCTGAGAGACCTGGTAACAAGGAATATCGAAAGGTCTCAACAACGGCAGGCCGAATACTATAATAAGGGTCGCAGAGAGATCCAGTTTCAAGTAGGAGATTTGGTCATGCGCAAGGCGCACGTGTTGTCATGCGGGACACGAAAATTTTCCGCTAAGCTTGTCCCGAACTGGGAGGGCCCTTTTGAGATAATCGAGGTCAAACCACCGAATGTTTACATATTAAAAATGGGGAATGAACGAAAGAACCCGAAAGTGCATGTAAGTGAACTTAAGAAGTATCGAGAGGTTCGAGGGGTAAAGGGAATTACTAACCAGTAGTAGTTGATGTATTAATTCCAATGTAAAGGGTAAGTGTTGATTGTTCTGTCTGCCGTGTTGTCATTATGTTAGCTTCTAGTCGAGGTTAGGAAAGTTTATCAATTTGTTTGATCACTATGCAGACCTGTAGCAATGTCAAGGATGATCGGTAGTACTCCATCTACTATCCGGGCCCTGAGCCCAGCACTCAGCCTGTCTCCGCTCCGTTCGGCAGCCACGCTGACTGGTTAGAGAGAACCTTGTTGGGAGACATGAAGCCCGAGGAAAAATGGAAGGTGGCAGTGGCACAAGCTCCAAAAATACCAAGAAGGAAGGAAGATGTTCGAGGGGGGTCTCCGGTTCTCCAATTGCACATTGACCCTGCCGAGGTCGAATCCGATTTATCTTCGCCTCCGTCGGCCAGGGGAGTGAAGCGGCCAGCTGTAGGTGAGGCTGAATCACTCATCGAGGAGATGTTAGTCGATGTGGGGGGATCCAGGGTTGATGGAGTGGAGGTTGGGCCGGCTTCCTTAGTGACCAGGCTGTGGCAGAGTTAAACGAATGGTTAGGGGAGACCGATGTTTCACCACACCACTCGTCATGGCCGCTGGAGGAAGATTGCCCAAGCCAAACCCTTCCGCCCACAGAGTTTGAGTCTGGGGTCGAGGTACCGGGGGGATCGAGATCACTTCGAAGGCCACACTTTGTGGCTGAGCAGGTGCGATGTGAGATAGCTTTCTGTACTTTACCTTTCCCACCCATCGAGCCTTTCTCAACAGATATCGCTGAGTGGGACAACGATGAGCCATCACCGAGTCCCCTAATCCGCGTATCCAACTGGCCGAAAGAGAAAGGTCGGCGAGTCCGATTTAACCCGCGGCGATTTGAGGACGGGGAAGAGTCGGAATCGGCAGATCTGGAGGAGGAAATCTCCGTCAGGCCACCCGAGAGCGAACCCGGGCCTCCGTCAGAGGTCAACACCCCACCTATCGGACAGGATAGGGCCCAAACCTCGCTAGCTCCATCAGCTAGGGGCAAGCCAGAGACTGGAGAGGAAGAGGCCCGGCGGTCGGCCTTCGAGCGATTGGGGGAACCCCCCCAGCCATTACCTCGACGACCATCTCCAGATAAGTACCCGGACCTCCGTTCTTGCCCGGCCCGCGGGGTACTGTGTGGGCATCTTCGTCCCGTGCCCGTGGACAGAAGCGTAGATCCAATGGCCGGCGTCTGCTTCAATTGTTGGCAGAAGGGGCATACACGATTCGTGTGTACCGCAGAAAGAACCTTATTCTGCTACAATTGTGGCCGACGTGGCGTAACGCTGCGTAACTGTCCACGGTGTGCGGACGAGCACCTTACTTATCTCCGCGGCCGGGACTTGAACCGGAGCAACCATCCGGAGGGTACTTCAATACCACCTCAGGCGGTGGGAGACAAGGAACCACCGGGACGAGACCAGCCTGAGGGAGTTAGCCGGGGTTCGTCCCAAGTGTCAGGGAGGCGGCGGCCGAGCCGGTGGGATCAGCCGGCAGCACCATCCGATCCACCACCTATTCCATCACCGTCGGAACCGGTGGCCGGAAGCAGTACTCCAGGAATGGCAACTACCAGCTCGTCCATCCTGGAGTATTTTCAAAGTATTCGGCACCTGCCCGGGGATCTACGCAAAGGGGTGTAGGCTGATGATGGCTCGTTGGACTGCATCGCTCGAATGATGCCGAACGGGGAAAAGCGCGCTACTTATACTACTTTCCGGGGAGCTGCCCCGCGCCAATCAGCCGCCGGGATCGCTTCTAGCCGCGCGCGACGTAGAACAGCATTGTTGCGTGCCTTCATGGCCCAAGGCCAATAAGGTGAGTAGGTCATACTTCGAGTAATAGAGATAACGCTCTGGAGCGATCGCCGGAACAGGGAGTAATGGGATCGAGTAAGCCAATGATTATCGGGTAATCATCGTCTTAGTGGGGGGGTATTGTGACGATGTCACATGTATCGGCATCCTCAGCAGCTTCGAGCACATGCTCAACCGGCTCCGCCATGTTGTGCGCGCCGGCAGCAAGGATGTCGAGCGGGTTGCGTACACACTCACACACGCACTTAGACGCCACGGCCGGGTTGAGCAGCAACACGGAATGCGATAGACTTAGACGCGCGAGGGGGGCAGGGGCCGAGAGAGAACAGGCGGACGAGGGAGCCGCGTAACCCAGTGAGCGGCGTCGAGAGCCGACGTCACGAGCGCGCGATGTGGACGATATCAGTAGAGGCGCAGACTGAATGCCGCGCAACTAGTCCGCGCAGGAAGAATAGTGGGAGTATGCAGGAGTATACGTGAGAGATACGCTATCGCGCAGCAGCAAGACAGGCAGGCAGGTACCGTGCGGGGAGAGAGAGAGAGAGAATAGTAGGAAGGGAGAGGGCACCGGCCGCCGGATAGTCAGGCAGAGCGTGTGTACTGGGAGAAGAGAGAGAAAGAGAGAGAGAGAGAGGGAGAGAGAGAGTAGAACTAGTGCGCGCGGGCATGAATACGTAAAAGGATAGAGAGAGGAGCGCTGTGTAATAGCTCACGTACAGAGTAAGTAGCGATATAGAATGGTGAGCGCGCACGATAGTTGAGTACCGGGCGACGCAACAAGTGAGATAGGGACCGCGCATGTTCACGCGTAGACCTATCACGACTCAAAGTAGTTGCGAGTCATGGCCTGGTGGACAAAAGTGAGCAAGTCCGGGGGCGCGGACCAATGAATGGTATCCACGTAAGGGAGAAGAATCAGAACGGAGGGCTCGAGCTTGATCGCTTCGAGGAAGAGCGCTCTCTTGTTCTCCAACCAACAGCAGCAGTAGTCGCATTAGCCACAGATATAACAGTTGCATTAGCCACGTATATAACAGTCGCATTAGCTTCACTGTGCTATAGTACTAGTAGTGTACTAAGAGTCGTGTTGTGAGGAAATAAGGATTATTTGTAAGTAGCTACGGGTCGAGAGCTCGTTAGAATAGGGAAGTAGAATCGAGGTAGTAGTAATAGTCCGTGTGTCGTCCAGGGGTCGAGTACTCTTATCGCGAGCAGTATAGGTGCAGATTGGCCGGCGAAGCTGAATCGCTCCAGAGTGTGTCGAGGCGGAATTCAATTTTCGAGATTATTGTGGTCGGGTATTTTCTCTCTTTACAGGTTCAAGGGCTACGAGACGAACTTGGACGCCATCTTGAGCAAGGGGCCTGACGCAGCAGCTAGCCGCCATTTTTGGGAGTTTCTCACTCAATGCAACTTTTAATAAAGTTACATTAATCTCCAAGTATTATAATTGTTATTATTTGCGAGTGTGGTTGTGCTGACCCTCGAGTCTTATTTTCAGGAATAAAAGAAAATTATCAGCGTGGGTAGCCAGTAACGCAATACTGTCTCATCATTGGCATAACGGGAGTTGTAGTTGTTGCTCACCATTAGAACCCCCTTTATCGAGATATAAGTCTTAAGTCGGGGTGTGGCTCAGTCAGGAGTCACGAAGGTAAAGTGGTTTAGTGCTTGTTCTGGGGTCGTTTTGATAAACGAGCTCTATATAGTGGATATAACAAAGCACTACGTCACAATTTTTTTACAATAAATTGATAATTTTTATAAAAAAACGGCGGAAACTTATTTGTATTTACAATAATTTTCCAACGATTTTTGAATGTCCTCGTTGACCACCCAGCGATGATCTCTTTTTCCTCCTGATCACGTGATAATATCGTAGAAACATAATGCTCTGTTGTCATGCCGCGTATCGGATGCATGGCCTGTGTGTCTTCCCTGTTGAAAATAATTACATGATTTAATTACGTAATTAAATCACGTGCCGAAATCATGTAACGAAATCACGTAATTAATCACGTGACGTTTTTGGCCGATTCGTCACGTGATTAAGGTGACGTCGGAGTACATGATGAACAGTTGTGCAGCTCAGTCGATAAGTAGATGCATGGTACGGTAGAAAAAATCAAATGATAAAGAAAATATCATTTTTATCGACTGAACTGAATTCGTCACGGAATTGTACCACCACGCCCTCTGAAGGCATTGAACAATGATATTTTATCAGGATTTCACGTTCCACGTAAAAATATAAAAATATCACCGTCATTTAGAAGCGCGCGGCATTATTTATTACCGAAAATTAAATAAGAGAACAATTTTAGTAGATTATGCAACAACGGAGTGAAGTCGCAGATTATTCTCACAGATGAATTGACTACTCGAACGATACAATGTCCCGAATTCCCAGTTGCAAGTGAGATGTGAGACGCTCTCAAGTACGATATATATATATATATATATATTAAACTTCTCCAAAGGGGTTTATAAAGCCCGTTTTTTTTATATATAGGGGTTTATCGAGCCCGACTCGGATTATGCACCAGGGGCTTCATAAGATTATCAAGCCTGACTCATACATCGGGGTTTATGGAGCCCGACCTAGAGTCACAATACCCAGAGTGGGATTATTTCTTTAGTCACTTGTACACCAACTCTGGTTGAAAGGTACTAAGGGCTGGATAAACCCCGATAGGTGTATATATTATATATAACCAGCAGGAATCAGTAAGCATATATATATATATATATATATATATATATATATATATATATATATATATATATATATATATATATATATATATATATATATATATATATATATATATATATATATATATATATATATATATATATATATATATATATATATATATATATATATATATATATAACCATATCTTACAATAATTCAGTCTTGCTGGTTCTCATCAAACAGTAATATTTTTTTAATTGAGCCGAATACTGTGAAATGTTTGCAAAAATCATGAGTTACATGTATTTAACGCTAATTAAAAATACACCCTTTTTATTTTATACATGATTAATGCTTAGTAATCAAGAATTTATAATTATAACACACATTTTCTAGTATAATTTACAATTATTTAATTACTTTCATTCATGCCAAAACAGAAAACAAAATAGATTTATCATTATATATATATATATATATATATATATATATATATATATATATATATATATATATATATATATATATATATATATATATATATTTTTTTTTTTTTTTTCAACTCAACTCAGGTATGAAATAGGGCCTTTTTCACGTATGAAAGTAGGAGAGAAAATTTCGCATTTGAAGCATGTTTTGTGAAAGTGATAATAAATATCCATTTTTATCCTAAAACAGGTGATAAATAAAAATTTCTACCTTTCTTTAGGGGACATAATTAGTTTCAGTATATAATTATTAAATTAAATATGGTATATTATTTATGTAATTTATTTTACGTTATTAAACGAAATATCGAATTTTTGTTACTTAATATGTATTTTCGAACAAATAAATGTAATTGAGATTTAATTATATATTTAATAGTCTATATTTTTTGTGTATTCATTTGAAATTAATTTGATTTTCAACTGCGTTGTGTACGACTCGAAATGCCTAATCCTCTCTCCGACTTGCACACGTAAAAAAGGCCCTGTCATGTCTTCGTTAAAAAAGGTGTAATACGAGATGAAAAGCTATTTCAGATTCGGCTTCGGGGTTTTCAGCACTCGTCTCTGTCTCGGGTGCCATCGGCGCCCTGGGCTCTGACTCGTGCTGAGCCCCTCACCCTTGCTAGAAATAGCGCATTTTCTCCCCTTGCTGCACAATGCACTAATATATAGTTAAAATATATACTTCAGCTAGCAATACTTATTTTATGTACAGATTGCTCATTTTGTAAATTACACAATAAAGCTAATGAATTAATGACTTACTTCTTTTTCCAAACCTGCCGACGAGATACTTTTCTAGACCAATTCTGCTTATGAGAATCATTGTTTTTCTTAACAGACTTCGCCATAGGTACTATATTTTTGTGTTACAGTAAAAGAAAAATATTCAATACACGTTCAATATCCGTTGATTTTAACATTTTGCTAAGCAAAGTCGACTGATCGCTAACGTTACTGCTGCTTCTACAACCTATCGCCTTTTTTTTACGTGTCCGCCAAATCGACTAGAGGGCGTGATTGTTACCAGATGAGCCAACTGCTAAAAACAAAATGTTAAATGTGGATTATGGGCGAACGCATCGATATTTATATTTAACAATAAATTGTCTTGCAGTTGGCTTATCTGGTAACGCTCACGCCCTCTAGTCGATTTGGCGGACACGTCAAAAAAAAGGCGGTAGGTTGTAGAAGCAGCATACTAACGTACCAACGTAAAAAAGATACCAAGAAAGACGTACTCCGGTGCTCGTGTTCTCTCTCTCCCTCTCTCTCCATTTCTCTTACTCTCGCCGTAAATGATTTCGCCGTAAATGATTTCGCCGTAAGTGAACACACACTCAGCCAGCCACCATAACGCACGATTGAGCCTACTTCCGCAACCAATATAGGTACTTTTTCACTCAAGAAAATAAACACGCCAGCCTAAAGGGCATTGCACGTAAGTAAATAAAACCACTGTATAAGTGCATAATTTCTAAGACAATTATAAGTAACGTTAACTTTACTTGAATTATTAAATTAACAATCGGGGTTATCGATTTTAATAAAATATCAATTAAAATAACGCTTCTGCTATTTGTACGTCAGATTTTTGTATACAAAGTATATACATATATAACGGAATATAATTTCTCTAGTCAGATGTCAAAGCAAAACAAACATCACAGCGACGTGTTTTGAAACTTATTCTCTGAATCAATGTACTTTACATCTTTAAGAGCCTTAAAATAATGAAATGTCTTGTATAAACATAAGGTTTCATTTTAAACAGACAAAAGTACGCGAGTAAAAATTTTTTATAAAAAAATATATAAGAAGGACAAACCACAATACTTTTGTTAAGGTTCAATGGTGTCATGCTACTGGGCAAGGCGAGGGACGTCCCTCTCTCCCCGCGGGAGCTTCCCGCTCACCCCGCACCCCCTCGCGCATCCAACAAACTCGGTGTTTTGTTTACATTTTCACCTACTTATTTTTTTAAAAATAGAATATTGACCCCAACTGTGTAAGCAACATAAAAATAAATGATCCCTGTTCGGGATTGAAGTACCCGAAGTGTCCGCCAGATGGCAAGCACCGACGAGCAACCTTCAATGAAAAATACTTCAATGAGTATACATATAGAGGTCTGCGGCAGCCACTATTCAGGTGCTTTATGCACATGCCTTGTTACTTTTCCCCTATACTTTTGCCTATACTTGTTGCGTACATTTGCCTACACTTGTCTTAGTTGCAACTAAGACACATTATTTGCCTTACTTATATTTACCCCTTGCTTTACTTATTGCCCAATTGCTATTTTTTTTGCTTTGCTGATATTACGCGAGGCTCTCGTATTATCAGTTTGCCTATTGCATATACCTTGCGTATTGCTTGCCTATTTTACTCGAACGCGCGTAGCGTTCTTATTCCTTCTGCTTCCAATTTTACTTTCGAGTGGGTTGGAGCAGAGACTCCAAGAATCACACTTATTCATTTCTTCTCGTTGACAAACTCTAACAATATAAATAACTCGTACACGTTCATTCGTGCACAATCCCTCTCTCATTAAAATCGGTCGAGTAGATCATGAGATATCAGCGTATACGGACACACACACACACACACACACACACACACACACACACACATCGATACGAACATTTTCTAAAAATAGTGTATTTGGATTCCAAATTTTTGTTTACTATCACAAAGTTTAGTTACTTGACTACTTATTGGAACGCTACCAACATTGACTTCACTGGGAATCCCACAATTGCTTCCTCCTAGAGGAAGTTTTGTGATTGTAAAAAAAAAGTTTTTGATAAAATGTGTTAGGAATGTTGTTTAGCAAATTTGGAATCGAAATACTCTATTTTTAGAAAATGTCCGTATGGATGTGTGTGTGTGTGTGTGTGTGTGTGTGTGTGTGTGTGTGTGTGTGTGTGTGTGTGTGTGTGTGTGTGTTTCCGTATACGCTGATATCTCATGATCTACTCGACCGATTTTAACGAGAGGGATCATTATTTTTTATTTTGCTTACACAGTTGGGGTCAATATTCTATTTTTGAAAAAATAGATGTTTTGTTTTTTATATCAATTTTTCAATTTTGAAAATTCTTAGTAAACTTCTTAGGGTAAAAAAATTTTTGTTTTTTATTGAGGTTAATTTACAGCACGCTTCACCGATACATGCAATTAGCTAGATACGCAGGCGAATTAGAGGCCGAGAAATACTTTTGACTGCACTTCGATATTAATAGCGTTTTCTCTTTTTTTACATTTTATTTGCACGATCAGTTTGTGTTCTATTGTGTTAAATTTTTAAATTTGGCTTTAAAAATTAATTAAATGAATCAATTAATTAATTTTGAGGAAGCCACGTGCCAATGAATTGGCAGCGGTTTTCTGTCTTGCTATAGTAGTATAAGAGAAATAGAGATAATGACGAGCGTCCTGCTAATTTAAGTATTGTATATTTTTTTCAAGTATAAAAGTAAGTTTTGTCATACAAAATAAGATAATTATTCGGGAAATAATAAAATTTCACTCTTGTAATTTTTAACTACGTTTATTATCTACATGCAATTGTAATTGCAAACTTAAATGGAATTATTTTTCACAACTTTAATACACAAAGTTCGTTGATTCAGATTTTATTTTTCATTTATTGCATTTACTTATAGGTATTAACCAATGGCTGTTCTGGAGGCGAATAAATTTATTAGAGAATTAAGAGGATACGACTTGGAAAAAAGTCGCTCTTATATTTCTCAACGGCAAGTCACAACAAATCGCTTGTCTGTTAATATATTTCGAAGCGTTCTGCCAGAAACTATTAAGAAAAGTATTGACATTGCAGCGTATTTGAATCGCCACAGAACTATATTAGTAGGAAAGGAAACGCTAGTAAAAGTTAAAGAAAGAGTTTACGAAATTGTTACTGATCACAGTGACTCAACAAAAAATCGTCTTGCTCTTGCGACGAATTCAAGTCTTTATAATGTCCAAGAAATGAATGAAAGTGACATTCAATTCGCACGTAGAGTGTTTATTCACGTGCATGAAGACGCTTCGAATGGCATGTATCACGCCTTTTACGCAAGAGATGCTTTGAAAAGCCCCGTAAAGGGCAAGTTCTTAGATTCCTTGACGGAATCAACTATAAATTTCAAAAAAGGAAAGTCAGTTCAACCTGGAATAAACACTTCCATGTTCTATGTCGGTGGTGCAGGTAGTTCAACGGCATTCCATATCGAAGATGGAGAACATTCCAGTATGAATATTTTGATTGCAGGAGCACCAAAGGTTTGGGCTTTTATCCGTAAAAAGAACCTCTTCTCACTCGCTGGAAAAATGAGGGAGTATCTGTCTTGGGACAAAGACTGTTTGATGTTTCACAAGCCAGGATATTTCGTGGATGTCTGTTTGCTGGATGAATGGGAAGTACCAGTGGAATTTGCTGTCCAACGACCAGGTGATCTCATCTACGTTGGCGAAGCAGTAATGCACTGTGTTGTAAACACAGGTCAAAACATTGCTGAAGCTGTCAATTTCGGCACAAAAGCTTCAGCTAAAGAAGCTGCTGTGACAGAATGCAATTGTTTTGAAACGCAACGGACGAAACGAAGTGAGACTTTGACAGAACCTGCTACAAGTGGTACTGTTAAAAAAAGTCGAATGGCATCGTATAAATGTACAGCAAATTCTTGTACACAAGAATTTTTTTACAAACAACAATACGAAAAACATCTTGTAAGTGTCCATGGGCTCTCGATTTACCATTGTAGAGTAGAAGATTGCGAAAAAAGGTTTTACACCAAACCTGCTGAAAGTCTGCATTTTTCGAGACATCATTGTGGCAATGCCCCAAGGAAGGAAGGGCCAGAGGAAAAAATTTTGTGCACTGTTGATGGGTGTGTCGCAAGGTTAAGTAAAAGTAACTTACAGAGGCACATTCGAGAACAATATGCTGTTATTAAAGCAACGTGCGATTCATGCAAGAAAGAATTACTGAAAAGAAATATGGCTACGCATTTAAGAAAATGTAGAGGTCCAATACAGTGCAACATATGTCACAAGGTGTTTAAAACACCTCAAGGGCGTAGTAACCATTCCTGTCCAATGAAGTTTATAAAAAATTAAACAACTTGATAAATTTTTTTATTGTAAATAAAAAAGCAATTTAACAATTGCTGATAAAAAAAGAAAGTCTTTAAAAGGCTATTTAACAATGGCTGATAAAAAAGAAAGTCTTTAAAAGGCTATTTATTAAAATAAGCATTTATTAACAAATTTTATAGATAAATATCTTTTCTTTTTTTTTTTCAAAATGCAAATAAACGTTGAAGTCGGCAACTGAACAAATGAGACAGCCAAAAGAAAGTGCCAACATATAATTTTCTAAAGTCAAAAATGTTTGACGTTACTTTTACATTGAACTCTATGAAAGTTAAGATAATCTGAATTATCATCTTTTATAATAATGGAATTGCTAATATACTCGTTGCAAGTTTTAAATTTATTGAGTAATATTATTTTATGACTGTTATAGACATTGCAAAAATAAAATTAATGAAATATAATTAGTCCTCAAAATATACAATCTCTTTTATTTATTATATTCACCTTTTACCAGTTGAAAAAATAGCGGCTAACAATTAATTGATGCGTAGCTTCCTTCAAAATGTTAAGTTGTAATATAAAATATATTATTCCACTAGAAGCTTAAAGAGCTACTTATATATTTTCTACGATATTGTATTCTTATCATAAGCTAATATACCTTTACATTTATCTTAATTTCCTATAGAAACCTATTTTTAATAATTAATTGTAGACTTCTCTTTATGGTAAACATACATATGGATTAATAATATAAATGTCCTTATAATTCTAAATTAAAATTTGTTCGTGAAGCGTCCTGTCAAGCACGGATCTGTTGTTGGGGGAAATGACACCTTTGAGCAGTACACTAAACATTACTGTCTTCGATTGTAAGAAAAAAATCCATTACGTTCTTCAGAATTATTTATGACAATATGTTTCGTTTGGGACCGGAACCGAGAGGAGTAAAGCTAAACACTCGGCAGGACGTGTTAATAAAAAAAGTCAATATGACATATCGAGCTAATGTAATGGTTGTTTTTTATTATGATGCTGTATTTGGTAATTGTGTAGTAACACGATACTTTCCTTTATTATAAGATAAAAATTCTATTCGTTTTTAGAATTGTTTACATCGTTATATGCGTTTCGTATACCGATCCAAATAAGTAAAATAAAGGTAAACACTCGGCAGGACGTGTTAATGAAAAAAGTCTATATCACTCATCAAAATAATATAATTGTTGTGTTTCTTGAAGTAACAATGAAAGTTTTTATACACAATGAATAACATTCATTGTGCATTCTAGCAATCGATGTAGTACATCAGTCTTATTAGACAAAATAATATATATCTCAGTCCTTATAATCTAAAATTAATATTTGTTCTTGAAGCGTCTTGTAAAGCATGGACCTGTTGTTGAGGGTATTGGGTGCACCTTCGATCAGTGCAGTAACTTATTACTACTTTTTGGCGTGGCGCGAATATCTTGCATATTTATTCTATGTCATAATATTTATTTTACGTTATACATTGTGTAGGTATGTACAAGAAAACTTTGTTTCATATTTGTGTTATTGATAATTACATAAAATATGTGTCATTATATGAATTAATTATTTTTACTTTTGTAAGAGGCAATAGTAATTAGTAGCGTATTAGAAGTTTTAGTGCAAATTTAAATATATCATGCGTTGGTTTAGCGGAGCCAACTTATTCCCCGTACGTCTTAGTAGCGCCACCAAGCGGCGGAAAAGCCTATATGCACATGCACATTTCACAACTCTTTGTAAGAAGATGCGCACACCGCCCTCTGTAGGCTCTCCGCATGCATACTAACCGTCATGGCGTCCTTCTGTCAAGTTCGAAAACTTTTCATCTCGCGTAGTAGTTCAAAGTTTAAAGACTGCTCATCAACTTTTTAACTTGATTATAAGGCTTGTAAAATTCTTTAGTTTAACAGTGAGCGGGGACAACTGTAAATTTTAGTGAAAACACTCCTATTATTTAGTATACGGCTGAAAACAGGACCCACGAAGTACCGCCAATTTGACGTCAGTGAGTAATAAGATAAAAATTTATAATTTTCGTTTCTCCCAGTCATTATATTAGTTGTCCCCACTTCATTTAGGCATATTAACTTACTGTACAAAGTTTTAAACCAATTGATTCACCTGTTTACAAATAAACTTTGAATTACTATATTGTGGTAAAACAGGAATCTGCTATCGATGTACGACGTCACCTTAAATCACCTGATTTTTTTTAAATCCCGTAATTTTTTAAAATCAAGTGAATTGAACAATAAGCAAATGTTATTCTTGAATTTTGACGTTAAAGTCTTTTTAAGCCATGATAAAGTCTTTTTGAAGCTATGAATTGTTAAAAATTCAAAGACCTAAGAAAAAGAAGAAATTTCTCGATTCATCGAGAAGTTATCAAAAACAAGACACGCCTCGTAAATGTGACTTTGGAAAGTCTAAGTCACATGAATTATAAGTAAAGTCTCACTTCCTTATGTATTCTCGCGGTGCCGATTTACTAAAGGGAGCTCCTACGGTTTGCCATCTAGCGGTCAAAGGCAACATTCGGCAAATAGGTCAGATTGGCGAACGTAGTACAGCTATTGGCCGCTAGATGGCAAACCTTATGAGCTCCCTTAAGTGAATCGGCACCGCGAGAATACATAAAGAAGTGAGACTTTACTTATAATTCATGTGACTTAGACTTTTGAAAGTCTTGATAACTTCTCGTTTTTGATAACTTCTCCCTAAATCGAGAAATTTCTTCTTTTTTTTTCATTCGAGGTCTTTGAATTTCGCTAGAGGAGTTACGCGGAGAAGTGAAGAGATTGACTGCGCTCGTCAACGCGTCAACTAAAGAAAATGTAATGCTGAGAGAACAAATAAAAACGTTTCAAAAAGAAAATTCCGATTTAAACACGAAATTGACTAGTTTAACAAATAGGCAGGCACAAACACTTCCGCAAGGTAATAATAATGGACAGTTACCATCTAACATTGAAAAAGACTCGCTATCGGTTACCCCAGCGAACGCGATAGATTCCGAGATTACGGGTACTCGAGGCGGTAATATAAACATGAATAGGGATTTGGTCAATGGAATTCTCGATCATTTTAAATCCCTACAGGTAAATATTGCATTGCCTACATTTGATGTGGAACAAGTCAATCCCGCGGAATTTATTGAAAAAATTTAGAAATATTTTAGAAGGAAAAAGGTAAAAGGTGATCAAAAATTGCTAATTGTTGAGGACGCGTTACGGGGTCGTGCACGCATTTGGTACGAGGCTCGTCTCAGTCCATTTGTTGGATTCGGGTATTTTAAAACCGTATTTCTAAATGAATTCTATTCGGTTGAGGCTCGAATGAAGTTGAAATCGGATTGATCGAGTCGAAAATTCAAAGTTCAAGATCGCTCATTGCTAGAGTACTTTAATGAACAGGCGCGCATAGCAAAGTATATTATACCTCGGCTCGACGAATACGAGGTCAACTACACCATTATCAAACAGTTACCGCGCCGCGCGCGTGATGTCTTAGCCACGATAGAGTACGCCGGAACAGATCGTGTAGCGAAAGCATTGGCACGTCTCGATGCGTCGCATAAGGGGATGGGGAAGGTTTCATGGGAGAGAAACGCACGGTCACAAAACCAAAGTCAAATTGTTAATCACATTAAGAGAGGGGATAACGGCAAACCGGTTGCACACAATCTGAATTTTTCAAAAGAAAAAAATACTGAACATCAAAGGCATGAAAATTGGCGCGAAGGGAAAATTCCAACTGTAATCCGAGGTCTAATCCGATGTTTGTTGTGTCCGATATGTCGCGACCACCGCCGGCTATACATGGGGCACCCAAATCGCGAGACCGTGATGAAAATATTGTGGTAAACACTCCGGGCTCCTGGCGAAATTCTGATTCGCAAAACCGACGCGTAATAAATGCTTTGCAAGCCTCTGATTTTATCAGCGATTTATGTTGGGATGTGGAAGGTATCGAGGAAGTAGGTGATCCAGCGGCGCAGGACCGCATTATAAGTCCGCGAATGAGAGTAAGCGTGCGATCGAAAGATAGTTCAGCTTTAATCGATTCCGGAAGTGACATAACTTATGTGTCAGAACAGTTTTACGAATCTTTGAAGTCTTGTTTAAACATACCGGTACTACCAGTTTCAAACTTAGTCGTTTCCGTTGCAGCAGGTAAAAAACTATCACGATTCGAAAAAAGGTTCAAATCACTATCAAATTCTGGAAATTCGGAATTACACACGCGTATTTAGTAGTTCCCGGTTTGACAACAGACATTATAAAAGGCGTTTCACGTCAGCTCTCCAGGCGCGGCACGCGAGCGCGAAATCATGCTGTTTTCAGCTTGTGTTTGAAGGGCTAAGATGTATCTAAAAAAAATAATCCCCAAGTGATTTCGATGTATTTTTTCCTCAGCTTTCCGATGGTGCTATTAGTTTCTCAAAATTTTTCAATTCTAACCTCAAGAAAACATAAAACGTGTTATATCTCAAAAACTATATTTTTAATATTTTTTTTACCTGCTAGATCGAAAGAGGAGGAAATTTTACATGGATATAGCCTTTTTCTACATAGGGGTTTTTTTATTTTTTCGAGATATTATTCAAGAAATACTGTCACTGCAGCATCGGCGCGCAGCGGCATTTATTGATTCCTTCATTAATTATTTAACCACCGCTAGAGGGCTAATAATTGCATTTAGATACCCGTAAGTAATTATGCAGCATGTAGGGCTTATATACGAGTGATGTGTAGCGTTGAAGTATTGGTTTTTTGGAAAACCGTTCAATATCTATACTATATTGTGCTATACTGCGATTTATCTGTCTTTCATGACAAACTTACTGCTATCCCCCTTCAATTGATTTATCTTTTTTTCAAAACAAACATGAGTTTTTCATTAAAATGTGTGAATCCTTTAGGAAGGAATGAACACTCTAATGAGTTAACAAATTTCCCAAAATCATTAGCACAGCACAATCATTTCCATCAATACCAGATGGAGCGAAAGTTTGTCTTACGTGCAAATTTTTTATTTATAATAAACGCAAATCGAGTGAATCTTCTCCGATACCAAAAAGAATTAAATCGGATAATGATGATGATGACCACAAAGCTGCCATGGCAATATTTGAAAATTTAAGAAGTAAACTTTCTGAGACAAAGTCAAAAGATGAAAGAATGTTATTGCTTTCCCTTGCCCCTAGATTTTGGTCTCGTAAAAATTTAATAGAAAGATTAGGTTGTACGGAATGGGAAGCAAGAACAATACTAACTGAAGCTACTGATGGAAATATTTTGACGGTACCGTTGAAAAATAAAGGAAAAGAGCTTTCTAATGAAACCAAAAATACGGTAAAAAACTTTTATGATCGTGACGATATCAGTAAATTATTGGCTGGAATGAAAGATTTTATTTCAATAAAACAAATTACTGGTGAACGCTTACACGTTCAAAAAAGATTACTTCTAGGTAATTTGAATGAAATTTATATTTTATTTAAAAATGAATATCCGGATGTTAAGATAGGCTATACAAAGTTCACACAATTAAAACCAAAACATTGTGTGTTGGCTGGAACAAGTGGCACACATAATGTATGCGTATGCGTACATCATGAAAATGTCAAACTTATGCTAGATGCAATTAATTTGAAACATTTGACAAAGGATAGTGATTCACCTTTAGAAAATTATAAAGATTGTATAAATAAAATTGTTTGTAGTCAACTATCGGATAAATGTTTCTTGGGTGACTGTTTGGATTGCGTAGCTAATTTTTCAAATCTTCAAGAAATTATGATGAAAAGTTTTAAAAATCATGGCATTCAAGAAATTAAATATGAATCATGGAAGCAAACGGATCGCTGCTCAATAATATTTGAAACGATAAAAGTTTCTAGCTTTCTTGAAATATTGAAAGACAAATTGATTAAATTAAAAACGCACGATTTTTTGCTAAACAACAAGCACTGTTTATCAGAAATTTAAAAGAAAATCTTGAAGATGTAGAGATAGTAATTAGTTTTGATTTTGCTGAAAATTACGCTTTTGTTGTTCAAAATTCAGCTCAATCGTTTCATTGGAATAATAATCAAGCCACTATATTTACAATTATAGTGTATTATAGAGAAAACGATGATCTCAAACACGAAAGTGTAGCTATTATTTCTGACAATTTAAATCATGATACCGTTTCCGTATATGAATATCAAAAAATTATTCTAAACTATTTGAAAGGTCATCATCAACTAAAAAAAATTTATTATATAACCGATGGTGCAGCACAGCATTTTAAAAAAAAAATAATTTTCAGAATCTTCTTCATCATGAAGAGGATTTTAAAATAAAAGCTGAATGGCATTTTTTTGCCACTGCACATGGCAAAAGTGGTTGCGATGGCATAGATGCTAATTTAAAAAGAGGAGCCCGTAGAGCTAGCTTACAGCTTACAGGAGCTCACAAAATCCTTATAGCCTACGATCTTTATAATTGGGCACAAAATTATAGTAAAGAAACAAAGATTTTCTACAGTAGCAAAGAAGTTTATGAAAAAAATTCTTTAGAATTAAAAGTTAGATTCGATAAAGCAAAAGCCATTCCAGGTACTTTGAAATACCACGCTTTTATTCCAATAGATAAAAGACTCTGCAACTTAAAAAAACTTCTTTAGCATCTAACTATGATTTATTTCCTAAATTAAAAAAGACTAAAAATGTTAAAAAGATTTGAATATTTAAAAGCTTATGAACAAAAATTGTTATGATGTTAAGTGGAGCAGCTCCGATCGCACAGCGACTCTGCAGTGACGCACGCCGCGCGCGGCGGCTGGCCGAGCGCCTTGTATTTCTTGAATAATATCTCGAAAAAATCAAAAAACCCTTATGTAGAAAAAGGCTATATCCATGTAAAATTTCCTCCTCTTTCGATCTAGCAGGTCAAAAAAAATATTAAAAATATAGTTTTTGAGATATAACACGTTTTATATTTTTTTGAGGTTAGAATTGAAAAATTTTGAGAAACTAATAGCACCATCGGAAAGCTGAGGAAAAAATACATCGAAATCACTTGGGGATTATTTTTTTTAGATACATCTTAGTCCTTCAAACACAAGCTGAAAACAGCATGATTTCGCGCTCGCGCGCCGCGCCTGGAGAACTGACGTGAAACGCCTCATAAGCGATGATAAAAAGTATTTGTCTCATACTCTGTCGGAAAGTGTTGTCTTCCCACCCTGCTCTCACGGCCGAAAGTGCCACCTTCCCTCACGCCTAGAAACTGCGACGCGCATGCGCGTTTCTCTAATTTTCGGCCCGGCTGGCGCCGCCTGCGTGTTGCAGCCCTCGCTGCCGCTCGGGCCGCAAATCACCTGCAGGCGGCGCTAGTCGGCAGAAAATTAGAAACGTGCATAAGCCTCGCAGTTTTAGGAGTGAGGTTATGTGGCACTTGAGACCCTGAGATCAGGGTGAAAAGACAATAATATACTTTCCTCCAGGGAATACATGAGACAAAATAGTATACGCAACACGAGACGGAAGTAGAACATCTCAACCCGCGTGTTTACCGTGTTTACCGTTAATATCACACGCGGGTTGGGATGCCTTACTTCCGTCCCTTGGTGCGTAATGTACTATTACGATTTTTTCCATATTTTTCTTTATTTTTTTTTTAACCGACTTAATATTATCCGATCGGGCCGACAAAAATATGGGTAGATAGAAAATGTCAAGACCTTTCAGAAATGTATAATATTATACCTGACAGTTTACTCTTTAAAGTCATGTGCATGAAAAATATGTGAACGATTGTCATCTTAATTTTTTAAAATTAAATTAAACATTTTGTGTCAAAACAAAAATATCATGTGTACAATATTTAAGGCGTAATTTTAAGTGCACGATAATTTCGTGTACAATCGTTATGTGCATAATCACGAACCCGTCCAGAAAATGGGCCCACTTCCAACCGATATCCAAACCCCAGAGGAAAAAAATTATTTTCGATTTTTCCATATTTCCCTTTATATTTTTTAACCGACTTATTATTATCCGATTGGGCCGACAAAAATATATATCGATAGGAGATTTTAAGGCCTTTCAGAAAATGGGCCTACTTACGACCGATATCCAAACCCAGAGCCAAAAAAATTATTTTCGATTTTTCCATATTTTTCGTTATTTTTTAACCGACTGTATCCAATCTAGCAAAAAAAAATGGGTAGATAGGAAATTTCAAAACCTTTCAGAAAATGGGCCTACTTCCGGCCGATATCCAAACCCAGAGCGAAAAAAAAATTATTTTCGATTTTTCCATATTCTTCTTTATTTTTTTTAATCGACTTAATAATATCCGATCGGGACGAAAAAAAAAATGTGTAGATAGGAAATTTCAAGACCTTTCAGAAAATGGGCCTACTTCCGACCGATATCCAAACCCCCCCAGAGCCAAAAAAAATTATTTTCGATTTTTCCATATTTTTCTTTATTTCTTTTAACCGACTTAATAATATCCGATCGGGCCGAGAAAAATATGGGTTGATAGGAAATTTTAAGAACTTTCAGAAAATGGGTCTACTTCCGACCGATATCCAAATCCGGCGAAGAAAAAAAATTATTTCGATTTTTCCATATTTTCTTTATTTTTTTAATCGACATAATAATATCCGATCGGGCCGACAAAAATATGGATAGATAGAAAATGTCAAGAACTTTCAGAAAATGGGCCTACTTTCGACCGATATTCAAACCCAGAGCAAAAAAAAAAATTATTTTCGATTTTTCCATATTTTTCTTTTTTTTTTAATCGACTTAATAATATCCGATCGGCCCGAAAAAAATATGTGTAGATAGGAAATTTCAAGACCTTTCAGAAAATGGGCCTACTTCCGACCGATATCCAAACCCGAAGCCAACAAGAATAAGATGGTTCCTCAAACTAATTTATCGATTCCATTTTTAAAATTTAAATAACAAAAGTAAATTTTTTACAACAAAACTTTATTAATACTATTTTCTTTGTGGTTCTTTGTTGTTTGTTAAACAATTTGACTGAATATAAAAAATATTTTTTTTGTTTTTTCATTTATGTATCCTATACAAACAATTAACTATTGTTATAAAAAATTTTAAAGAAATACATTAGTTTGAGAAAGAAATGTATTGGCAATAATCTAATAAATATTTGTTTTAAAACAGGCATTTAACTACTATCCTGCTCGACTTAGTGGTTTAATGTTAATCCATCATTGTAACAATCATACAAATATAATAACTTAGTTATACTTCTTAACAAAAGACAATGAATTGTTTTGAAATTTAACAGAGAGATAGTTTTTTTCATATTTAAGAATCGATATTTTTATGAAATATTTTTATGAAATTTTTACGAAATTCATATTTTGAAAGTAAATTATTATCGTTGCCCTAGTGCACGTTGCCGCGGAACTCAATCTGAAATTACTTTCTCGGGGATATGCCCTAGTACACAATAATTATTTTATTTATATATGATATACAAATTAAATAGAACTATTGCATATTTTGCTCTAAAACTTTATACTTGTGTTTTGGGGCTAATTTGGAATGAGTAAAAAAATTTTGACCAACATAACCTCTTGAAATTTTAACACAATGTTGTACTCGATAAGTGTAATAAGTGGTAAAAATTTTTAGTTCATCAATCGAATATTCTTTTTAAAAATGCAAATATAAGAAATTTATAAAAAAATTTTAACCTCGAATATCTTTGGTCACAACGGTCAGATTTTTTTGGGCAAAGAACTGACTCCTTAGACATAAAAAAGCTAATTCTCTGCCAAATTTCAAAACGATTCATTTACTTCTACTCCTGTTATCGTACAGGAAAGAAAACGCACATTTTTTCAAAAATAATTTTTTTCTCGGAAACAAATCAACATAACCTCTTCAAATTTTAACCTTTAGGCTGCGGGGAAATTTCAGTACAAATCGACCTCTCAGAATATGTAAAATGTATACATAATATCACTGGATAGCACAGATAGAGTCGCTGACCTGACTGCTGGTCCATATATCGACCATCCCCGCAGGCAACGTAAAGTACAATGTAAAAAATTTGTCTCTTTTGTTATGAAGATTTGAGAGGGTATTTCTATGTAATTTCACGCGTTGAATATGAAAAAAAATAGTAACAAAATTCTCGCAAACACCCTTGACCTTGAAAATCACCATTTGAAGGTCAAATTTCATTCCTACTATAAGTCAATTTTTTAGACGGTTTTCATACGTAGTTTGATGTGCTGAATACGTAAAAAATAATAAAAAAATTCCTGTTGATAATCCTGACCTTGAAAATCAGTATTTCAAGGTCAAGAATGTTTTGAGAAATTTTAAAACTATTTGTTATGTATTCAGAACATCAAATTTGATCCAAAAACTTCAAATATTCTTTGTCTCTAGAGTGGTCCATATATCGACCACCCCCGCAGCTAAAAGGTTAACGCAATGTTGTACACGACAAGTGTAATAAGTGATAAAAATTTTGAGTGGATAAATGAAAAAGTTTTTGAGATATTAATTAAAGAATTATAAACCATATTTTCATTAATAACAAATGACAGGCTAAAGATAATTTAAATTTTAAAAAATGAAATTGTAGGTAATTTAAAGACCTTTTAATAACAATTTAGTTTATTAAGTAATACTGGCTGAAACAAATTAAAAAATAAAAAAAACGAAAAATTCAAAATCTTTTTTGGTTATAAAAAACAATCTATAAAATCAAAAAGTAGGTTATTCTGTCTCTATTCTCCTCCGAAACGAAAAGAATAAGCCTTTTCCGATGTAAATCGGTCGATCGGTTCAAAAGTTATCGCCTGTAGACGCACACACGCACACACGCACACACGCACGCACGCACACACGCACGCACACACACACATACAGAAACGAAAATTTTTTTTATCAAAAACAACGTATTTTGGCGCCAAAAGTCTTAAAACATGTTTTTAAACATTTTTTGTTTCAAAAATTTTTTTTACCGTTACAAAGCTTCCTCTTTGAGGAAGCAAAACACTATAGATACTACTATCCGAAGTTTTCGGGCCGGCCTGACGCTTTTATGGAACAGCAAGCAACTCCAATACTCCATCGAACTTGTTAGTTATTTATAGATATATAAATTATACCTCTAAACAATATCGATTTTCAAGGGAAAAATGCCGGCCCTTTCAAAGTTAAATAATTTCATACTGCATCAAATGCATCATTTATACCAGCATAATATTATAACTTTAGTCTTTAAAAAATGAAAAATTGTTTTTTAATGGCGTTCTCTTGGTTGAAACAGCAGTTTTCGAATTTTTAACTTTCAAATAATGTTTAATTAATTTAATAATCCAGTAGTAAGTACATATAACAAATATACATTAGAGGGAACATAAAACAATTTTTTTCAAACGAATTCAGGCAACAGTTACTATGATATTGTTAAAATTAAAGACAAAAACTTCAATAAGTTATCTAATTTTTTTTCTTTCTTATCCAATTAACGAAATAAAGCTTATTTTGTTCGTTAAGAAATTTCAGGGGGTGTATCGATGGGAAAATTTATGATACGAGTTACCAGTACGGCGTAATATCAATTTGTTTAAGAAAAGTAAGTCAAGTTTTAATAAACAAATTGATATTACGTCGTATTGGTAACTCGTATCATAAATGTTCCCATCGATATTCCCTCTGAACTTTCTTAACGAACAAAATAAGCTTTATTTCGTTAAGATTGGATAAGAAACAAAAAAAATTAGGTAACTTATTGAAGTTTTTGTCTTTAATTTTAACAATATCATGGTAACTATTGCCTGAATTCGTTTTAAAAATTTTTTTTATGTTCCTTCTAGTGTATATTTGTTATATGTACACGGAGAGAAATTTTAGAGTAAAAATTACCAAGGTGCCTTGGTAGTGCATGGATAGACTGTCAAAAGCCTGATATTCTCAGGTTTCTAATACAATTTATAAGTTTCCCAGGAAAAACTACTTAAAAAAAATACCAAATTATTACATAACCACTTAAAAAAAATACCAAATTATCGGAATAAAAATTACCAGATACACTGGTAAAAATTGAGATCTAGTCATTTTTACAGGGTAACCTAAGAATTTTTACTAAGAAAACTGATAAATTTTGCCAAATAACCTGGTATTTGTGTATTCGCGCATGCGCACTGCGCATTATTGTGTTTCAGAAGATTGATACTAGAGGCGTGCGCGATGTTAAAATGAAAACAATACACATATTTTCAGTAAGTAATAACGGCGATACAAATGACTGTTGGTAACAGCTTCCGTGGCGCAGTCGGTAGAACGTCGGACTCTCAACCCAAAGATCGTCGGATCGAATCCCGCTTCCGTAAAAATTTTTTTCAGTTTAATGTTTTTTCATCCTTGTTTCTGTTTCTATTTCTATATTAAAATACTATATATCCATTAATATAGATAAAACAAGTTAATTTTTTAAATTTAAATTAACTAAAAAAAAATTTTACCAAGGCACTTTGGTAAAAAGTTTGAAATTGTCAGTCTGTCCATCCATTACCATAGAAACTGGTAATTTTGCCTCGAATATTTGTAATTTTCACTACAAAATTTCTCTCCGTGTACTTACTTTTGGATTATTAAATTAATTAAACATTATTTAAAAGTTAAAAATTCGAAAACTACTATTTCGACCAAGAGAACGTCCTTAAAAATGGATAAATCGATATGAAAACACTAACCTTGAAATTCTATATAAACAACGTTAATAGCTACCTTTCCAAAGATGAAACCTGCTAAAGTTACAGCATTGTACACATACACATACGGACATTTTTAAAAGTAGTTTATTTTTATTCCAAATGAGTGTGCCACATTTCAACTATTATCGACTTACAAGATGATCAGGGGTGTGGGTCCTGGATTTGGCTAAAACTCTAAGAAGTACTTGTTTATGCCAAATAATAAGACACGTATCTCGGGGTTTTTCTGAATGGGCCTTTTTCCGAAATCCAAGCTATTTTATGTCTAAAATGAACAATTTTCCATAAAAATGGGGTCTCTTTCTTTAGTTATAGCTTTTTGAATATTTCCGTTATATAAATGGACTAAAAGGTTTATAAAAGAAGGCAAAAAAGCTTTAATTTAAACTGTGTTTGATTAAAAAATGTCGATTTTTAAAAAAGTTATAGGCTATCAAAGATAAAGTGAGAAGATAGCTTAAAATACTACCCGTTAAATGCTTGAAAAAAAATGAGAAATTTTTAGTGATTTTCTTACTCTATTTTTGATAGCCTATAACTTTTTTAATGAAACACAGCTTAAATTAAATCTTTCTTTGCCTTCTTTTATAAATTTTTTAGTCCATTTATATGACCGAAATATTCAAAAAGCTATAACTAAAGAAAGAGACCCCATTTTTATCGAAAATTGTTCATTTTAGATATAAAATAGCTTGGGTCTCGAAAAAAAGGCCTATTCACAAAAACCCCGAGACACGTGTCTCATTATTTGATATAAAGAAGTACCTCCTACAGTTTTAGCCAAATCCAGGACCCACACCCCTGATCATCTCCCTGTTAGTAAATCTCACAGTTTTGAGGCTACATAAAAAGAAATGTTTCAAATTAAGTATATATAAAATTAAGAATGCACTTCTCTAAGTTTTATAATATTCTACCTCTCCAGAAAAAATTCAAATTAAAATATCAATTGGTATACTTGCGTAAACTTTAAACAACATTTTTACATTGCGATAGTAGCACCTTCAAACTTACTTGGTCGGTGACAGTTTGCATGTGATCTCGTAAAAATCTGTTTTAACATGTTTTATCAAAAACGTTTTTCTTCATTATCACAAAACTTTCTCTGTTAGGTAACAAGATAATCTTTTACAAAAATCATTATAATATTTATGAAAAATCAGACTATCATAAAGAGTATCATACAAGTAAGGATATCATCAGCATAAAGTAAGTTTTTCATACAATATCGAAACTAATATTTTACTACAATACGAAACACTGTTATATTTTCCCCTTACATTATCTTTCAGCGTTTTTTGAGCACAATACAATCAAAATTATCTCAGAATAATGATAAACACTAGTCAGAAATCTTAGCTCTGAAGCTTCTAAAGCTACAATTTAAATAGCAAAGAACGACGCAATAGCTATCAGCATAACGAGATTAATGTAATAAAAAGTACATCTAGAATAAAATTAAAGCAGCGTTTTTTATCAATTAAAAAACACGATTATAAATAAACGCTCTATATAAATATTTTGCCCAACATTAACAATCACAAAAAAGGAGTATTCTCATAAATTCGAACTTGCCTATCTGAATTGCAATTCTTTTCATTATTAGTGAAACTTCGTTGCTTGTGACACCTGAGCCCAGCTAATAAATCAGCCCAACGTCAAAATAATAAATGAGCAACTTATATAACAATACATCACGCGAATGCCTCCGCCGGCCTCTTAAAATTCATTCGCTTTAAAACAAAATTACCTCCTATCCAGCGAGTTAATTTAAGTTCGCCGCTCGCGTCTCTGCGCCCACAAAAACGCTCTCTAACCACGGAAGGGGGCAGAGAAAAGGCGACGCAGTCTCGCCGAAGAAAAAAAAACAACAACTCATCAAAAAACGCGAAGCGCTGCGTCCCCGAGGGCATAATGCGAGTAATCAGACGAGCGGTGGCGGCGGATCGGAAGCATAAAACCGTCTTCCACCGCCTAACAAGGCCGAACGGGCCGCGTCACAACATCACACCGAGTCTGCGTCTTTCTCAAAAAGTTCAGCGGATGTCCCAGCGGAGAGGGAGAAAAGAAGCGCAGCTCGCTAATTTGGCACTGTCAGCGATGCCACTTGTCATTCTAATGGCCAAAGAAACGGCGCTGCTCCCGCGATTTTAATGGCTGCAGGGGCGGTGGCTTCTGCTCTCTTCCCCTCTCACTCATTCCCTCCCTCTCTCTCTCTCTTCTCTTTCCGCGCTCTTTATTTAATTTGCCGGGGAGACACGCTCCTTTGGGCTTTATCGTCTGTGGCGCCTTTTCTTTCCTCGTTTTGGACTCGCGCTCGCTTCTTTTGCGCCGCTCGCGTGTTTTTGTCGTTTTTGCACGCGCGCGTGGTGTACAGTCGTATGCGCTACGGCCGCGGAAAAGGGCCAAGCCGAGCGTGAACGGGTGCGCAGGAAGCGCGCTCCGTTGTTTCGTCCCCGTCGTCGTTTGTGCACTTACGTATATGTATGGGTTTGCGAATAGGTGGAGTTTTCGTGGCAGGGGAAGAGGGGGAGAGAGCGGGAAATTCTTAGTTGATTTTATCGAATGTTCACTCGAATGAAGTGGAAATTGTGGTCAGTAGAAGATACCTTTTGTCTTCATTTTATTGTGGAAAACTGTCGTATGGTATATTAGATAATTCGTATCTAAATTATTTAAATGACATATACATATATTAAATATGTACATCGAGAAAAAACGTGTAGAAATAACTATTCTGCATAATAAATAGAAATCTTGCTATATTCGTTCTGTTTTTTTGGTAACCTACGCTATCACATTCAACAAGCCAGCAGTATAAGATTCGTGTTATAAATACTATTATTTCAATCTAATTGGAAATACAGCAGTAGACGAGTACTACAAAAGGACCTTAGTTTTTATTTTCCTCTTTGTTTTAAATGTATTTCACGAATTGAAAACGAATATACTTGATTAAAATATCAATACGTATAAATAACCTCAATACAAATTCTTCAGCGTTTTTATTGAATTTTGTAAATTAGTAAAAACCGTATTTTGTTTTATTTCAAAAGTATCCTTAAGAATACAGAAGAATATCTACGAAGCATATAGCTCCCATTTCTTTTAAAAATTTTAAAATAATTTGGTACTAGTGAAATTTTTTTAATTCTAGAAATTTATTAATACCAATGTTTTAGAGATCATTAAATCGGAATACGCATTTTTTAGAATATGTGTTTGTATCGGAATCCCAAAAAAATCTCGTTTTTCCGCTTTGGCAACGTGGTTAGAAACTTTTTTTAAGCACTCCTTTCACGACTAATTTTTCTTGTTCTTTACAGCTTAAAGATTATCAGAAGAATATCGAATTATTAAAAATACTTTTGTGATAGTTATGTTGCTAGTAAGAAAATAATAAGTAATAAGATAAGATCGTTAAAAAAAACATCGTAGAAACGTGTTTTGAGTAATTTAGAGCCGAAATACATATTTTGCTTCCTCCTAGAGGAAGCTTTGTGATAATAAATTTTTGAGTTGTTGTAAAAACATGTTATAATTGTGTTCCGAGGTGTTAGGAATCAAAATATACATGGTTTTTGAAAAATGTCTATATGGATGTATGTGTGTGTGTGTGTGTGTGTGTGTATACGCCTGGATCTCAGCTTCTACTCGGTCGATTTTGACCGGACAGGCCTCATTTTTTTTTTTTTTTTTTTTGCGTGATGGCGGGTCAAAAATCCGTTTTTTGATTGGGCAATGCGTTTTTGTCTTTTTTTAAATTTTCGATTTTCTCAAAACTGTTTTTTGATTTTTTTTAATGATAGGATCGAGTTATTCGAATCTGATGGATAGCGTTCGAAAGAGAATTAAAATACCTATATTTTCTAAAAAAAAAAAAAAAGTTTCTAGCTATCACGGTTCTTTTGTTATTAACAAAAACGTGTTTTTTTTAGAAGCTTATAACTCCTAAACTTAACGGTCAATTTTTTTTAGAAAAATCATGATAATACAGAATATAAATAGCTATAATCTGTTAAAATTTGAATACATTCTGTAGGCTAGATTTTGAGTAAAAAATTGAAAAAACAAAAAAATCAGTTTTCTATGTCCAACGATTACAAGAGTAAAATTGACTTAATGGCTTCAAAATTCCTTTTAGAGGTAGATTTTTTATAGTTCTCGGTCGAGTTCTTTGGGCAAAATGATTGGTCCATAAATTTCAGAGATATTTGAGGTAAAAAAACTTTTGACATTTTTTTAAATCGTAATTTCTCGAGAACGGCTCTATGTATCTGAATGGGGTGGGTGGTATTCGAAAGAGAATTAAAATACCTATATTTTCTAAAAAAAATTAATTCTATCTATCACGGTTTTTTAGTAATCATCAAAAACAAAAACGTGTTTTTTTTAAAACTCATAACTCCAATGATGTTATCATCAGTATATTATAAAAGTATATAGTATTGGCGTCAAAATGTAATATGTTTGAATTTTTAAGATTGAATTCTTGAGTTTAAGTATTCAAAACTGATGAATAATTAAAATAGTATAAGAGTAGGTGGCGCTCCAATCGGGGTAGCGTGTAGTGCAATATGTATTCCGGCCGGGTTCAGCAAGCTGTGGGTTAGTCACGAATCCCGCAGTACTGCATACACGCCTACACGGTGCGGTGCGTCGTGCGTTGTGCTTACATATAAGGGATTTTCTAGTGCTTTGATAATTTGTCGCCATATTGGAAATTATAGGAAATTATATCATAGGAAATTATGGATTAGTTTGTCCCCATATTGGGAAATATAGCATTTATCTTTTCTTCATGACATCGATTATTATTATTGACATCGATAATTTATTTGTGAGTTATGAACTTCTTTAAAAAAACACGTTTTTGTTAATAACAAAAGAACAATGATAGCTATAAATTGTTTTTTTCTTTAAAAATATGAATTATGAAATATAAAAAAAACACGTTTTTGTTAATAACAAAACAACCGTGATAGCTATTATTTGTTTTATTATAAAATATAGATATTTTACTTCTATAATGATAACTTTATTTATCAGCTCAAAATTTATATAAATTTGATATAAATAAATAATAAATAAATAAATAAATTTAAAAATTAACAATTTTTAATATTCATAAATGAATTTAATTATAATTATGCAATAAATTTTTTAAAAAATTATAAATTTTGTTATTAAAAATTAATTAAAGGAATCAACAAATTATGTAGGTTGAGGAAGCTACGGGCCAATGAATTGGCAGCGGTTTTTTTTAAATGGGTGTGTGTGTACGTATGTATGTCTTGAGAAAATGAGAATAAAGGAAGGAAAAAGGAATAAAAGGGTTTCGAAGAAAATAAAAATTTGCAATTGCACTTACATGTATTTATTACACTAAAATATAGTAGATAAAATGTCATGCCGATTGAGACGTATATTTTTGTTATTTATTAGCATATTTGGTGTATATCTTACGTTTAACTTTGATCTAGCTTAATTTATATAGGAATCGGCAGTTTTCAATTCTAAAAAAGCAAATTATATCTTGTTTTCTTTAGTTTTATTTTCATTATTTTTAAGTTTCTATGTACCATTTTCTAACAAAATAATTTACGTTTGAAGTAAAAACATTTTAGTCATTTCAGTTGTTTAATAAACAAAAATTCAAAAGCTTTTTTAATGTATAAAGAACGAAAACACCCAGTTGCGGAAGTTGTGCCTCAAGAAAAACTACTACTGCTTTGAAGATGTTGAAATAGTAGATTTTTCGGAGCATCGTCATAAGGTTAACTTGAGGAAATTCGGTCAAAGATTCAATTCGGCCACACACATATTTCCTCGTCCCAATTTATAAAAAAATTTAATTAAACGTACAAGTAGCTAGAAAATGTAAAAAATATGGCTCAAGATATATTTCAAAATTGTCTGAATCATTTTCCCTTATTTACAAAAGAATTAATCCAGGGCACAATTATCCCGTTTTTTATTTGGCTGTTAGTAAGACTAATTTTATTTTTAAGTGTCCGGGATTTTTTGTCTAGCAGAAGATAGATTGTATTTTAATGTAGGCTTATACATTTTTGTCGATTTTGTCTTGAAAAACAAAAATAAAAAAATTTTTTAATTAAAATGGCCGACTAATTAAACATGACGGAGCATAGTAAAAATGCTCTTTTTACGATTTGACTTCGTGTGAAGTCACTATCACTCTTACGGTGTCCTCAACTTCTTTCTTCGTAGAAGATGTACACTCGGGGATAACATATTCTTTCACCCACCTTTCGAATGTTTTAAATTAATGGCAACGTCACACGCATTTGGACTAAATTTAAAAACCCTGGCATCAATGAAGTGATTCCATTCTTATTATAACTGACGAAAAGTTCGAAAGGTAGTTGAAAGAACCATGCTACCTTCGAGTGTACTACATTTTAATGTCCTTTCAACAGTTTTTTCTAAACATACTTGCAGAAGCATACGTCAAATTTTCTGCTCAAGGTAGCCGAATTACCTCGAGTTATCTTATATGTGAGTCCTGAAGCAACTTAATAAATTTTGAAATCATTGAATTTTTTCCATCATCAAATTTTTAGTTAATTGTTAACGTCAATATTTGGGAATTGTATCTTTTTAAAAAAAGAAAAGGTTTTTAACTTCAAATATCTCTGGAGTATATGAGTAGATTGATACATTCTATAATGATTTTAAGTAGCTATACAAACGCTAAATCTTTAAGAAGATCCTCCAGAAGATTAAGATCTTACACCTACAAATTTTTAAAAAATCAAATTTTTTTTTATTAAATTTTTCAATTATATATTTTATTCTCAACCTAAAAAAATAATTTAGATCAAAAATTAAAAAAATTTGAGATGATATCGGCAATTTAGGAAGTAGCTTCAGTTCAAGATAGGAATGCTATATGAAAATTACATACAGATATTTTGACATAAGAAAGAAGTGAGATTATTGAGTTTAGCTCACTATAGGATATAATTCAATTCAGAAGAGTTGCAAATTGCAATAAGTATCATGATGTATCTGCACATAAAAGCGACAAGCCAGCTTAGCACCCAAGAAATATATAATATAGACTTAAATTCAAGATATATATAGAATGCAATATGTGTAATCAAGTGATCATTGAAAAATGGTCTTATCGGCTTTTATGTACTTATGTACTTTTGGCCATGATAATGATGGCTTCTTAAGTTTCGATTGGGATTTCATAAGACCTGCTGCATATTCTACATTTATCTTAGTGTTATAAATAATAATATAACTCAGTACGATGTGTTAAAAAGTGACTCAACAGTGGATGGATCAAAAGTACAAAAGAAGAACAGATTGTTAGCAATAACTTTTAGTGGGACGGATGCTGCTGGGATAAAATTATATATGAACACATGAAAGGTGTCAGAGCTTCTGTTTTATTCATTTTATATGGGAAAACAGATCTCAGGTATACATGAAAGTGAGTTTCAAGAAGGAAAAAATGGGGGACCTAATGGCTGATTATTTTTTATTTTTGAAGTTGTATGATATTTTTCTTTGCAGGCTTACTTCTCAAAATGTCATTTTTTAAAGTTTGGCGTAACATTAAAAAAAAAAACTATTCCATAGACTTTTATGGGACAGAGCCTTAATTACTTGAAATTTATTCAGTTACGGAAGGAAGAGTTGAAAATATAAGATTTCCTGAAGAAAATAATTTAAAAATACCAGAATTCACAAAAAAACATAAAAGTTCATAAAATTCATGAATTAAAAGTAAAGTATGCGTTCGGATTGTCAGGCCGCTCGAGGCTTCCCTCGTCTGAATCGTCGTCATCCCCTGGAGCTTCCGCGTCCACGTTGTTCTCTGACGTCATTCTCCTCCGTGCAAGAGACACGCGCGGCTCATCATCGTTGTCCTATTCCTCGTCATCGTCGTCCGAGGAGGCAGCCGCATCGTCGTTTCTATTACCCTTTTACTCCTTTTCCTTCCTTTATTCTCATTTTCTCAAAACCTTATAATTCGACTTCCCGGTATATTCCGACTTTTACGGTATTATAAATTTTAAAGCTCACTCAGTGGCTTATCCCCTTTAGTTTATGGCAACATAGCCTGCTTATATGGATTATGTATTTGCCTATTCCATCACAAGCATTAATGCCAACTAATATTACTTTTTAGGAAATAATATTAAATTTATTGTACGTAAATTTAAACTTGACTATTCAGTCCTAGGCATGGGATCAACATATGGCCAGACTACATAGGATAAATCCTCGGATAAATCCTAATTAGGGAAATCCGCCACGGGATGGCTGGGTATTTTGGAATAATTTCAGTTTGGATATCTAGGTTACATTCCGTAGACTTAGATACCGAAACTCTATTGTTCCACAGTTCTCGCTCAATTTATCAGAATGCAACCAACACCTAACCGATCACACTAAGTAGTCGCAGACAAAGATACGACCCGATCACACGAATTAGTCGCAGAAAAAAATCGTGGTAACTTCGGTGATCGGCTGAGGTGGTGATAGGAGTGGCTTTCAAACTGTCAGTAAATATGTTTTTATACAAATAAGTCACTTTTGCTTTTTTTTGTTTTTATTTTCTATAATAATTTTACAACGGATTTCTTTATAGGTGAATTTCGGTATAAGAATGTTAATTGCTATTGGAACTAAAAATTAATATTAAGTATCAGTGAACTAAGTTTGCGAAAGCCACGTGCCATTGAATTGACAGCGGTTTTTAAATCAACGTCCTTGAGATCCCACCTCGCCCGGGCATGGAAACAAGTGAAGTCGAATGCGCTTGTCCCCCTGAATATTGCAGGTTTTGTAGAGTGTATATTTTTGGATATAATATTCGGATGTGTACATATTGTCGTAAATACATGCATAAGTTAATTAAGTATAGAATATTTCATTAAAAATCACTACTTTTTGTTCATGACGGCATCATTTGTTAAGACCGACGTATTTTATTTCGTTACATATGAAAAATATGGCATTAAAAAATCAATCGCATGATCAGTAATGTGATAGCCGGGGCATAAACATATGGACTCGAAGACTTTAACCTTGTATTGTAATAATTGAGCCAGTTGCCTCAACACTATATGAGTCAATTGCAGGCACATAATAAACAATAAATAAATATATATTACTAGTCTAAATATTACTTTAAATTTCATAATATTGATTTTTTTAGAATATTGCAACATAAATAAACGAAAAATCTAGAAGTTAAGAGACTTATGACTCATATGTCAGAAAAGTTTTGAAAAGTAAAATGGTAATTAACATGTTTTAATACACGTATAGGAGCAAATTTCGGTTTTACGTAATGTAATGTAATATAATCAGTTCTATTTCGAACTTTTATTGTTTAATTTACATGTTATAATTTCAAATGAAAATATAGATAGTACATACGACTTTTACATAAGACGATAATATTGAAATAGTAGATAAGAGATTTTATATTCCAAATCAAATGTAGATAAAGCTATGGAAACTTACCAAATAATACAGATTACACAGTTGTGAATATATTCAATCTATTCATAATTCGGTGGTATAAATATTCGTCTCAAAGTTGTACCAAGCACAGTTTTACTTGTCAGAACTCAAGTATCGACATGTTCACCAAGGCTCTCATCCTCGTCCTTTTGGGCACCACCCTGGTGTTGGCTAACCCAGTCGATGTTGGAACTCAGGTATAATTATAAACTTTACTGGTATTGTTTAGTTGACAACAATAAAATTTAATTGCTTTAAAAGAAATGGTTACCGTTCATCGAATAATAAATCCACTTTTCATTTTTATAAATTTTTATTTTGATATTTACATAAACTTTAATAATACTTAACATTTTCAAAATTTATCATGAATCATAATGATATTATTGACGATTAAACTACTAATGCCGTTCAAAAATATTTAATAACTTAATTTGAAATTTCCAGACTGAGCCTGAGAATAACTGGAAGGTTAAGGTTCAGGACTGGTTGCACCATGTCGAGGATGTTGCCAAAGAGTACTACCAAAAGGTAAAGAAGAGCTTCGAAAAGGTCCTGCACGAGCTGAAGGAAAAGAATGGAAAAGCTGTTCAAATCAGCAAGGAAAAGTTGGCTGAGCTCAAATCGAAATACCAGGAAATCAAGGAGAATGCCAAGAAATCTTTCGAAAAGCAGAAGAAGATCTGGGAGGCTCGTGTTGAGGAGTGGAAACACAAGGGTGCTGAGGTTTTCGAAAATGGCAAAGAAAAGTTCGAGGAACTTAAGGAGAAAGCAAAGGCTGCCCTTAAGGAAGAGAAGGCCAAGTTCGAGGCCGAATTCAAAGAATGGAAACTGGCAGTCAAGGCAGCAATTGATGCCGCCAAAGAAAAGTACCACAAAGCCCATGAGCAGTAAATACCTAACTCTTTGTAGAAGTACTTCTAATATTTTTTATACCAACAATCCTCAATTTCTTCTTTCTCTTTTTATACTCACATGATACTTGAATTCAATTTAATAAATTGAATTTAAAACAATTTTCTTTGTCTGTAATACTTTATTAATCCTCTCATGAATTAAATAATAACGTTCTAAAGATTAGATGTAATTAGTTTATATAATCAGTATAGTTAGGTAATGTATTTAATTTCGTAGCAAGACTGTAAAAGAATGAAACACAAAATTTGTAGGTCAATAACCTCTATTTGTTCACTTAGTCAAACTTGAGAATTGTTTCCAACTGAACTGTTTGAGCAATACATTCATTTATGGGGATATGAGAGTAAACAGTATATTTGTCTCATTTAAATTCAAAATTTTTTTCAAGTCATTGTAATAGTCATTGCGTACTTTTTAATTTTATGTTAATTGAGGATTTGATGTTTAATAAAATAAACAGAATCGAGGTCAACATAATTGTAAATTAAAGTATAAAATTCTTTAAAGTAATTTTTTTTTTATAAAAAAAAAGCGTAAAAAAATTAATTCAAACTTTGATGGATATTAACGTAAAAATTGCATATGCGTAAAAAAAGTTTAGTGACGAATAGTATTCTATGAAATATCTAGATTAATAAAAAAGTAAGACTTTTAACGCTTAGCTTAGTTTTATCAGTATAAAATAATCGCTGCTAACAGCATTTAACGAAACTGATTTCTCAAAGAGATAATGGATTCAGGTTTGTCAATAATTAACAAACAATAATCACAATTATTGTGATATTCCATTTCCTACTTTTTATTTCCATTTTAATTCTTTTTTCAATATTTGCATTGTAATGATGAGTAAACACGTACTACTTGGCATAGCATATCAACTAAAAGAGCATATGAATTTTATTATACATTCATAATACAACTTAAAGGCAAAAGTAATGTTTTGATTTTTTTGAAATTGATAAAAATGACTCAATTGTTTTAAATTTAAATAGCGACTAAGCAAAATAATGGGTAGCCTGCAGTACACATAGCTAGCACCCATCGATTAGCTTCGTGACTAGAACGAAATATTAGAATCTTCAGGTTTGTAAGAATATGCCTTTTCTATCACATATTTTCCAGACGATTTATTCTGAAACAGATTTCTATATCTTCATTTATTTTTCAAAGATGTTTTATAATAATCCTACTAATTACTAGCGAAAAAACGAGTATACTTTGAGTGCAAGTGATGACATTTTAGTATATTTGCCCAAAAGTGTTGCTGAAAATTATTTTGTTCTGCTAAATAATTAACATAATAAGCGCATCCTCTGCTAAATAAGATTGTTTCTATATTCACATTTCCATTGTATAAATTATACAACAATTTAAAATCATATTTCTTTTTTCAATATTGTTTTGGGATAAGTTTATATGACTTACATAGGATGAAAATAGCGGGTACAGAAAAAGAAAAACTTGAATAATTTTAGTACATTCCCTGGTAGAAAATAGACCAACTTCGTTGGTTAAAATGTTAATCAAATGGAAGCATTTCTACTTAAGATTAACATCGAAATTTAATTAAAACTATTTAAAACTATCACTGTATATTAAAACATCTACAATATAATATTTCCACATGTATAAATAGTTATTCTTCGTCGACAATAATCATAGTGTGACGTTTTTAATTTAAAAGCGTAATCATGGTGTGACGTTTTTAATTTATAAATTGACGAACGGTTCGCCAACCGTAGGTTAGCATTTAATTCTACCAGGGTTAATAAAAAAAGTTATAAAATGATATTATTCTTCCTTTTCTTATCAAAGTTTTCTCTTTGAGAAGGCAAAATCAAGACATTATATTGTACTAGCAAACATGATAAAACTCGAATATTCTTTTACTTTGAAAACCATGCTTCGTATACCTAATTATTTTACATAATTTAGATTTTATTCACGAATAAGTAGTAGCAGAACAGATAAGTTATGATGAGAAATACAGCTGATTACACGATGCTCAAGGTTTCTAATGAATTTTTAATATTTTGAGCATTAGTATTTTATTATCAAGATTTATAACAAATGATACTAGACTTAAAGAGAATTAAATTCAATTTTCATAAAACAATGTCGTTGCTTTAATAAAAACTAGATGCGATATAAAAGCATAATTGTAATTAAAGATGTCACTAAAACTATTTCGGAACAAAAAGAAAAATACGAGGGTCATTTGACAAGTACCTAGCCTCACCGCCAGATGGTGCCACTATCGCACCAGAAATACACTACAGTGCAGTATCTTCCTGTAAACGGTTACAGACGAAATTTCAGCCGGATCGGAGTTGTAGTTTATTTTTGAGAGCGTGTGAAAGCAAATGTGTCCGTTGATTTTTGAAAAAATGGAGAAAGAACAATATCGGTCGGTGATTCGATTCTTGTTTTTGGAAGGGAAATCGCGCAGTGAAATTAAAGAACGCTTGGATGCAGTGTATGGGGATGCTTCTCCTTCGATGGCGACCGTTAAATTTTGGTATAACGAGTTTCAACGTGGTCGTACGTCGGTTTTTGATGATCCACGCCCAGGTGTTCCGAAAACAGCCACTACGGAGGAGAACGTGACAAAAATACACGATATCGTTTTGTCAGACTGCTAATTAAAGGTGCACGAGATAGCTGCGATAGTAGGCATCTCAGAAGAACGCGTGTGGCATATCCTACATGAGATTTTAGGCATGAGGAAGCTGTCAGCAAGGTGGGTGCCGCGTTTGCTGACTGCAGACAACAAGCGCATCCGTGTGACCAGTTCAGAGCAGTGTTTGGAGCTGTTTAATCGCAATCCAAAAGAGTTTTTGCGTCGTTACGTGACCGTCGACGAAACATGGATTCACTACTACACTCCAGAGACCAAGGAGCAGTCAAAACAGTGGACCTTACCTGGTGAACCTGCTCCGAAGAAGGCGAAGACGGTCCCGTCGGCCGGAAAGGTGATGGCCACTGTTTTCTGGGATTCTCAAGGTGTGATTTTTATTGACTATCTGGAAAAGGGCAAAACGGTCACAGGACAGTACTACGCCGAACTATTGAGCCAATTTGACGCCGTGTTAGAAGAAAAACGGCCCCATTTGTCTAAAAAGAAAGTGCTTTTCCACCACGATAATGCACCGGCTCACACTTCTGCACTCGCCACGGCTAAATTGGTCGAATTACGCTACGAACTGCTGCCCCATCCACCCTATTCTCCAGATTTGGCTCCGTGCGACTTTTTTTTGTTTCCGAACCTAAAAAATTCGCTCGCCGGGAAGAGATTCCACTCCAATAACGAAATAATCGCCGCCACGGAGGCCTATTTTGCAAACCAAGAGAAAACATTTTTTCAACGGGGTTAAAAAAATTGGAACACCGCTGGACCAAGTGTATTCAACTAAAAGGAGACTACATTGAAAAATAAATTTTATTTTTTGTAAAATTTTGGTGTTTTCATTTGTAGGCTAGGTACTTATCAAATGACCCTCGTATTATACGATTTATTTAACAGTAACTACAATACAAACAATAAACGTGTGCATATAGTGAAACAAAAAATACTTTTATCCAAATAGCAATATAGGCGAAACATTGGGTTTTCTATGGTCTGTTGACTAGGTAAGACGTGCCTGTTAGTTTAAAAATCCTGGAATCCCTTTGGCCGATTTCAATTTGAGGTCAATGGTTACACTCGAATTGTCCAATGAGATTGTCGGATTTTGAAACTCAGCAGGCACGTTCGGCAAAAATCCATCAAGGATGGGTGTACATCGCGCACCGCTCGAGAGACACATTCAGAGAGAGATAAGTGACGTCGACATCTTCGTGGTAATCGAATCATCGGTTACACCTAAACTTAAAAACTTTCAATTTCCAGGATTTGTATATTTTTGAAAATACAGAGATTACTCGTCAGGGGGTGGGATTCTTGTTTTGATCTGCAGAATCTCTTTCTTTGTCTATACAAAGAAATTACTAATGTTAGATCTCACAACAAAGCGGTCGAATTATGCGGCTTACGAATCACAAACACGAACCCCACTTTCAGTATATTTATTTTTTACCGAGCCCTAGGTTTTGCCCTCAACATAAATGAATGAAAAAATATATTTGATGATTTGAACTCCACAGACAACAATATTACTGTAGATTTTAAACATGCCTCTTAAAATTGTGCTAAATCGAACAGAAATGGAGAAAATTTATTGAAATGTATAAAATTAATTAACTTATTCATTCATAATTTAAATTCTACTACTCACATTGACTCTACCTCACAATCTAATATTGACTTTGTGATCAAATTGAAAATCTTGTTTATGACGATACTTAGGGCTCGGATCACTATCCGATACTTATAAACCTAAACATTGAAAAATATTTGTATATAAAAATCTTTTAAAATAAGGTTAACTCATACTGACTGGAATCAAGTAATCAATAAGCTCAAAAATTCGTACGCGGATTTTATTTTAGAAGATTATGATAGCATGCCCACTGACCAAAATTACAAAGAATTTGTAAAAAGTAGCACTTTGAATAAAAAGAAAATAAGTTTTTTGGTAGGGTGAGGAGTGTCAAGAAATGAAACAAAAAAGAAAGTCTGCCTTCCTTAAATGAGAAAAAACAAGGAACTTAATGATCTAATAGAATATAAAAAAAAAATATCTACATTGGTGAAAATATGATTTAAAACTAAAAAAAGATAGCTACATAGGTTATGAGAAAACTCTAACTCCTAATGTAAGCAGTACTTCCCTACTGAAAAATCTCAGGTGAGATCTCAGGTGACTTCTCAGGTGAGATCTCATTTTATCTCCTGTGTCAATTTCTCACCAGAGATTCTACTCCAGATGCTGCGGAAAACCTACGTAAATAGAAAATAGAGGTTCTTCAGTATTGGAAATCGCCTGTTAGGATGTTTTACCCCCAAAATGAACTCAAAAATGTATGTTTATAAGCATTTTACACATTTTTCCAATTTTTACAAATTTGGTACACGAGGTCTCAGGTGATTTCTTTGCTGAGATATCAAGTGAAATCTCAGGTGAGATCTCATGTACCAAATTTGTAAAAATTGAAAAATTGTCTAAAATGCTTCTAAACATGCATTTTTGAGTTCTTCTAGGGGGTAAACTAACAGGCGATTTCCAATACTGAAAACCTCATTTTCTATTTACGTAGGGTTTTCGCAGCATCTGGAGCAGAATCTCAGGTGAGAAATTGACACAGAAGATAGCATATCTGACCTGAGATTTTTTAGTAGGGTTACTTACGTCTGGGATAAATTTCCGATCCATCGCTTTAATTTCCGCTCTATGCAAACTATTTGAGACGATTATTAAAAACAAATTTCAATAGAGTATATACTTCCCAATAATTAAAGCGATTTTCGCAAAGGTCTTTCCTTGTCTTTCGTCTATTTTATAAATGACTTTAAACTGTTCAGAGACATTATCATAAAAGATTAAGGTGTTATTTTTCATTGTAGTCTCTGCTTTGCCAAGAGTTAGTTGCCTTACTAATAAAGAGTCTTGTTCTATCAAATTTACTATACTGTTATCAGATTTGGAGACCTTTATTCACTCATTCTTTTACATTTCCATAACATCAAATACACCTATACATCCATTCTGTCCCGAGTATAGTATTTTTGCTGAGAGCGACGACATCCAAACCATTGAATCATTTTCAGGAGTGTATTTTAACTTACAAAATTATAAACGGTTTCATTATATCTGACGATCTTAGTAATTGTTTTAATCAGAGACAACTCTCTTATTCACTGCGAAACTATCGTGATTTATGCGATGATACGTTTAATTCTAATACTGAATTTTATTCTTGACTAAACAGGATGAAAAGAGAATGGAATTTGTTATCCGAACTATTACTTCTAAACAGTCGATAATATCGTTTAAACAAGCCACCCGCTCTCCTTCTAAGGCCTATTGATATATATATATATATATATATATATATATATATATATATATATATATATATATATATATATATATATATATATATATATATATATATATATATATATATATATATATATATATATATATATATATATATATATATATATATATATATATATATATATATATATATATATATATATATATATATATATATATATATATATATATATATATATATATATATATATATATATATATATATATATATATTCTTTTTTATAAGCCAATGCACTATTTATATTGTTTAATGTATACCGCTTTTTATTATTTTGTACTTTGCCTCAAGGACCTTTTTGGCCCGTATAATAAACGTAAATAAATAAATAAATGATTATGAATGATTATGAACTTACTTTAAGATTAGAAAGCTATAAAAAAAAAAGAAAATAAATAAAAAAACGAAACATCGGTTGAAATCTGGTAAATTTCCCGTAAATTAACTAATAAACCATCGAAAAAATAGCTCGAATGGAAATAATCGCTTCAAATGAAAAACTTATTTCGTGTCCGTCCGCGTGCATATACGTATTTTCGCAAAAATGTGGCGATGGTGAAGGCACAAGCGCCTGCGCATGGAACGAAATTGAAATTTAAATGATTCGTGGGAGGCCGGGCTAGCAGCGCGTGCCCGCCTCTTTCTATCGTTTTGATCTACAGCTTTTTAAATGCATTCGTTTCCCATCCCCGTATAGCGGCGATGGCGATGACGGCCGCCGGTGTGGCGACATGATTCAAAAAAGGCCGATCTTCCTCGATTGGGCTTCTGTAAATTGGGGGAAATGATTTCGCTCCCGCTCCGACTCTTTTTCCGCCGTTTTTTTCGTCAGCTCCCCCTATTCAAAGGCCGGAAATTTCGAAATAATAGCATTCACCCTCTCGTTTCTTCTTTAAATCAATGCGTTGGTTCGAGTGTTAATATTATTTTGATATTTTAAATCTTTTTTCAAAGTAAATAGTAACTGTTAATTGAAGGTATATATATTTATAATTTTTAAGTAATAAAAAAGTCTTAAATAACATCGATAAAATTATCATTGATAGAGTATATGTAAAAATAAATGAAAATTTAAACACGCTTATCTTTTACGCTGTACTTACCAAGTAATATTATTGAGCTTATTCATGTTCACTACAAGTTTAGTTTCAGACCTGATTTATTACGAAAAATAATAAAAGTGAGATATTGGAATTATCAAAAATACTAATAATATTTAGAAACAATGTTTATTATTTATAATTTTATTTCAAATAATGTCTTAATTAATTTTGCAAGTATTACTGCACTTTCAATAACTTTATCCTTTCTTGATAAAGCAAAAAACAACCAGTTCATGAGAAATTATAAAATAAATTATTTTATTATGCGACTGATAACAAATATTATTATTAACTGATAAGTTAAGGATAAAAATCTTATTAAAGCATGAAATAAGAGCCGGCTTATTGCGTTAATCCCATGTAATCGATTGGATGCAGCTCGCCATTACACCGTCGCATTCATATTTTTATTGACGATTCAATTCCCTGAAAATAAAAGGACCGAGGGTGTTGGGAATAGAGGGAGGACTTTGTATTCATAGGCACGGGATATACAAATACAGATCGGTGTGGGGTTGCAGAGAAAAAAAAATCAATAACACTGCATTTGGATTCACTAAAAGTTTATTTCGTCCCGGGGACATGGATTCTGATGTGTAAGTGAGTGTGTACAGTACCGATACTCGTAGTTTCATCTATATCATATATCTGTATATATTTATATCTCGCTCGCAACTTTATATATGTATAGTTTCGTTACATCCTTCGATACAATCTCCTTGACCTCTCTCGTTCACTTCCGTCTCTCTCCGCATCTTTCTCTTTCGTCTCCGTCTCGCTCACTCCATATTTTCGGTAGCATACAAAATGGATACAGGCACACAAATATCAAATATGCATCGTCTCGCTTATAACTTCGACTCGTCGGAGAGCTTGCGCGCTTGCGTCTCTCGACCGGTCCCCAATGTCGTACGCACCGTTTTAACAATGCAAATGGTCGTTAATTACACTCACCGCTTTATCTATTCATCGTGCTTCCATCGTCTCCGCGCTCACCTGTCGCGCGCACTGTCGCGTCTTCGCTTCGAAGTTTACATATACAGGTATAATAGAATATATATAATATGCGCTTATGTATAAATTATGTTACAGTTATTTACAAGGAAAGCTCCATTCTGTAGCCGCGCTCACATTCTTACCCTCACGTCTTTCTCACACACGCTTTCGCACGCATATATTTATAATATCGCACACGCAGTATCTCACACGCACGCGTACACGTATGTAGGCGGCTATTTATAAATTACAAGTGTCGTATGTACATATCGAGGAGAATAAATGCGCAAGCTCTCACGTGTAAAAGCGCGCGTTCGCGACGATAATCCAGCGCGGGCGATAAATCGCGCGGCCCGCGTGCGCGCGAAAAGGAAAGAGAGAAATATTCTCTAATCGGCGCGCAGACACAGCTCGAGAGACGCTTGTGAATTCCCACCTCGCCAGAATTTTCGGACCGCGCGATTTCACGGCCGAGCGACGCTCACACACGCGCGTGTATGTCTCTTTTTTACGGATGTCTCGTTGCGCGTGTGCGTTCCGCGGAACGATGCTGATAACAGAGCCTTATCGGCGTATATATTTAGACTTGCGAAAAATTGTCGGCCGGTGGAGTATCGGCTTTCTCTGGCAGTCCTTGGAGACGCGAGTCGGAATTATATCGCTGAGAGTTCGAATTATAGGGATGAAGAGAGTAATTATCGAAGCTCCAAAGACTTTTCGAAAGAGAAATCGAGCTTTTGTTGTTCGAGGAACGTGCGACTTACTATTAAGAGAGGCAGTAGCAGATTTTTTTTTATTCGGAACACACGCAGAAGGCTCTTATCGCAAAATTTCGCATGTTGTGCCCTTGCAAAGTACAGCGTAATAATACTCAACTTATAGTCTTATCGAGGCATGCATGCGCATAAGCTTTCGAGGAAACTGAGCTCGCTTTTAGAAACGCAACTTATATAAAGTTAGCTAAATGGAAATTTACACGAAATAAATCACAATTATTAATATAATTGAACTTATTTTCATTAAAAAAAAAAAAAAAAAAAATACATTATTGACGTACTCGACAAAACATTAGAAATGCATTTACCCAGGAAAAAAAAAACTTTTATTTTAGAAAAACGCTTGAATATAAGAACCATGAAACACTGAATCCGGAAATGTATATAAAAATCGAAGCTTTTATCGCGCGAGGCGAGTCAACATAAAAGGAATAAGTAGAAAAAAATGGCAGTATAATCCTGAACGAGGCAGCCGCAATCTTATCACGAGGCATGTTCGCTGTTTCTTTTTTGCAGACGGACGCGCGGAATATTATTGTGTACGTACCGCGGGCGCTATTATCGTGTAAAGCGCGATTCCGCCGGCACGGCGCGAACCCGATTTTACGGAACAAAAGAGGATAATAAAGCATCCCCGCGAGTTGCGCCCACAATGCGAAAGAGTAGGCAGAGTTTGTTTGCGCGTGCGCACATCACCTTCGCGAAACGCATCCTTACAAGACTTTTAATGAAGATAAATACGCGCCCGTACACTCGTGATTGTTTCGAACATTTTGTTCCTTCTGATTTAAGCTATTTATATAGAAAGGATCAGCCCTATTTTAACGAAGCTTGTATTAAATAACACAGCCTTTGATTAATCAACTTTAATTATCATATTGCTTTGAATTCGTAAAGTAAAAGAAACCATTATAACCAAAACTTTGTGTAATTAAAAACCCTTGAACAAACCAACACCCATATTGAACACGTAACGATTTTAGCATGCAAAATAGTCAAACGTTAAAAAAAATCTTCGAAACATTCGTATTAAAAAAAAAATAAAAAATCTTTTTTCTCTATTTCAATCGACCGATAAATTACCGTCAATTCCAAAAAAGGCATAGCCTGCGCATAACTCCATTATTCATAAGACAAAACGTCCGCTAGTCCACGGTAAAAAGTCCAGCTAGACGCGGCGCGTATTCTAATTGCAACTAAAAATAAAAAAAAGAAAAGAACCGGGAAGCCTTTATGCAATTCAACTGAGCGACTGGTGGTGCTGCCGCGGGCAAAAGTGAAGCGCAAATACACATCTCAATCCGAAAGTCTTCACGAGGCGCGGCACGCGCACAATCGCGGACGATTACGCAAAATTCACCGCGAGCGTGCGCGCGCACAATCGCAATATTGTCGAGCCGATCGCGTTCGGTCAATTTGCAGGGCTGAATTATCGCCGCAGCGCACGTACTCTGCGCGCACGCGTGTATGATGTGTGCACGTGCGGCGTGAACGCGAGTGCTTCTGTTCCCTTTTTCGCGAAAAAAAAGAAAGGGGGAGAAGGGCAGGTCTTTTCCTTCGCTTCCTCGCTTATTGCGGAATTATTGTGGTTGAACTCGACAAAGGCAGATAGTAGGATTCGTTATCGGTGTGTCCGTGTCCGGGTCTTGTCTGTGTGTAATGTGTGTCTGTGTGTATTTACAGCGTGTCCTCGGCGAACTCTTTCACTCGCTCTTTCGCGTCGGCAGGTATTTTTGACGCGCGTGCGCGCGCACTGACGCTCAAGTTCAAAGGCATTCCTGTATCGTTCTGAAAATTTTCATTATAATTCCATGGGAAGGGTATTGCAATTTTTGCGCGCGCGATTTTCGAACGGAAATTTTTCACTGACAGGTGGAACATGACCGCGAAGTTTTATGGTAAAGCTGGTTTTCAAAAAGTCTAAGTATTTTACTTCGAAATGGCTTTTTTACGAGTGGCCTGTAACATTGTCTCCTTTTGCGAGATTTGTTAAAAACTTTTGTAGTAAAATAGTTTGCATAAAAATGTGAGCGAGTGCACAAAGTTCGTCTAGACAATATAATATTCTAATAGTGATACAAAAGCCCGGCAGTTACGTCGTTTATATATTTTGTATACATGTTTCACTTTTATGTACGCGATATCGATTCAGGATTATTAAAAATCTAGTCAATAGTGTCTAATATTTTTTTTTATATATATAATTTATCCAGTCGTTGTAGAAGATTGATAATTTTCTATACGAGCGGATGTTGCCCCGCCCTATAAGCAAAAATAAGTACGATCAATTACTTTAAAAATATATTTGTGAAACATCAATAGTTTACAACATTTTTTTTTTATAATCTAGATAGTTACGTATAGAAGCTTCATAGCGGAAATCAATGTTATCGTAGTAGAAAGTTTTTATTTGAGAGAAGGCAAAATAAATTTTTAAAGTAATCAATGTAGCTTATTCCTCATAACCCTAGCTAAAGTCTATCCAATAACAAACTGCTCCCTGTTAAAATGAATCCGCGAAAAATTCCGAGCAACGACAGAATGTGATTCGCGTCACAATTTTCCGGTTAACTTCAATCTCTCTCTCATTTTTTTTATATATATCACAATGTGGTAGGGTTTCCTGCGCTTTCGCTGTCAGCTATTATTGTTGCCTCATCCCTGTATTGTCGATTTTTGTTTTATACTCTCTCTCTCTTTTGTTTCCTTTAACCTCCACTCTACTACCCATATCCTTTAAAATTATACACAACGTGTTTCCCCCCGTGTTTCGCTACACATATACAAGAAAAAGTTTCGCGATCTTTGCAGTTCTCGTTTCCTCGTTGCATGAAGGCGACGTCGGTAGTTTTGTTTTTTATTCGCTTTTAGAGAAATAGAATTGTGTGCGAGAGGAGGAGGATATCGCCGTGCATCTCGCCTGGCCAGAACTCACGAAAATATGCATTTTTGTTCACCTCAGCCCACACGTCTATATGTACAAGAGCTCTAAAGTCTAAAAAACACTAGCAAACGTATCAAATGCGCGCGTGTGTGTGTTTCAGATATTTTTCGTAGTGTTATATTTTGCATGCAAGGACGTCGATTTCCTCCTCTCTTTTTGCTATATATACTATATATAGAAAGACATGTGTCAAAAGTAAAGCCCTTAAAAGATAATACGAGAAATAAATAAAGACGAATACTAGAGTTTCGTTTGATCGATATTCAGCTTATAGTGCCTCGAAAGTAGAAGAACAAAGTAGGAAGTAGTTATATAGGAAACGATTTCTTTTTTTATTTTCGTGTTCACTTTTCGCACATGTCAGTGTTCATTTGTCCTTACACCTAGTGATTATACGTACGTATCCTACATAAATAAAAAAGAAATGCTTCGTCACATCAACACTACAGGCAATAAATAAATATACACATCGCGTGGAACTGAATTATCCTCATTTTTTCTCCTTCGTTTGACGAGTCAGTCTTATGTATATATAATCTGTATATATGTGTGTATGTATGTGTTTTTTCTTCTTTTGTATATTTTGTGTGTAAAATCGTCGATCGTATCCCGGGGGGTAAAGGCGTGACGCGCGCGTGTACGCCACGATTGTTTTCGTTATATTCCCCCCTGTGGCAGTGGAATCAAAGATACGTATCGCGCAAATGTACAATATCTCGCGCGCGAGCTTTTGTTCCATGACCAGCGATTACATCGTATGTATATGTCTCTCTTTCATTCTCTCATTCGCTCACTCGCTCGTTTACATTCGTGACTTAGAAAAACGTCCATCTTACAGCGTATATAACCCTATGTACACAATCGTTTTATTTTCTTTTTATAGTTCTATATATAATAATGTCGCAACAACTCAAACGCGCTCTCTCTCTATATATATATATCCTTGCTCAATCGTTTTCCTTATTTAGTCAATTAAATAGATATTCCTCGTTAGAGGGGGTAGAGAAAACAAATCGTTATTGCTTAGCAAAACGACCGCGGAATAGTCGGCGCCCGCACAAACACGCGCGAAGTGAGTAAATACAGCTTTTCTTTGCGCGCGCGCGCTCGCGTACATCGAAGCGAACGTGTTATATCTGCAGAGAGTCGCTATATAGAGGAGAAAAAGAACTATTTACGCGCAGCGCGCGTCGGAGGTCGTTTCCAACGAGCTGCGGGGGGAAAATAAATGGAAGGCGCCGCGCGCGCGCACGCGAGACAGAAGAAAATTCTTCACGCTCTGCAGTCTCGACCGCGTGTCTCTCCTCGACTGATATGCCAATCGTTTCAACTATCACCATCGCGATTATCGAAAATTGTACCCTAGGTTTATTAGGTTATAGCGCTCTCTTCGCCCTCGATCTCACCCCTGGGAGTTCCTGGCGAGATGCTCGCCGGGTTATAGGAATGCAGATCTGCCTATAAACTTATAGAGGTGAATTCTTGCGGTATTTTTCATTCTCGCGAAAAAGAAGCAAGAATTGAGTATCTAGCTTTGTTTTATTGCATTGTGAAACAATATACTTTTGATTTGAAAGTATAAGAAAAGAATCAGAAACGAAATTGGAATTTTAAAGAACAACATGCAGTAACGTAAAAACAACAGAACGGTAAAATGAAATATTTGAACAGATGAATTTGTATCAGTTGCGAGTATGATCGTCAATACTTAACAATACAAGTCAATAATTTAAGTTATTATACTAATTTAGTCTTATGCATTCCAGCTTACAATACTATCTATAAACGCGACTTTTCAAAAAGTCACTAAAAATCACCAAAAAAGGGAAAAACAATCATACTCACAACTGATGCAACTATATCCAATGAACTCATCTCTCTACCAATCGACAACCCCGTCAACGATTGCATTCCTCGACCCCGCGAGCACCTCAATACAATACTTCCTCGCAATTCTACGCGAATCCGTGGCGCAACGGTGCGCCGCCACACTACAGCATGTCGCCGTAGGTACTCACGTAGGCTCGGGTGTAGAGTAGCGTTGAGGCCGAGGAGCTCGTCATCGTTCTCCTGGGCCATCGATTGTTCCTTCGCTGTTGCTGCTGCAGGGGCTGCTGGGGCTTGGACAGCTGATCTCATGCGTACCGATGCAGCGAATGCTCGCGGCGTTTGCTTCCCGCTCGGCCGCCTCGGTCGCACATAAGCTCGGGGCTGGGTGGGCTCGAGTAGGTCAGGTTGTTGGCGCCCACGCGCGACGGTGGCGCGCTCATCGGCGGCGGTGGCGGCGGGAAGAAGCTCTGTAAGCAGGCCTTTCGAGAAGGCGAAAATAATGGGACACCGTCAAATTCATTGTTGATGGTGTGCTTTGGTATGGAAAGGGTTGCGGTGGGTTTTAAACGGAGCGAGTGTAGCTACCTTTGCGCTGCCCCTGGATGACTTGGAAAATATGCTGTCCTGGTCGCTGCTCGCACTGGGCACTGGCATTGGCACCGCGTAATCGTAAGTGGCATCTAAACAAAACACAATTTGTAACGATTATGTCACCAGAATAATTATGTGCTGTGTATATACAATGAAAAAAATCATCCACGCTACACCATTCGCAACAAATTTGGATAATTTAATCTTTCAATAACCCTCGTGACAATTTTCCCAGACTATATACGTAACAGAAAGGAGAGCTTGGCAACGAAGGCGAGGTTTGCGGAAAAATGTGGGCCTGCTCCATCTCATAAATAAATGCATTTAAAGCGAACGTCAGAGAGGGATCTCCCTCTCACAGCCGTGCCCACACACATACACATGCGCTCCATAATTTCCAAACAAAAGCCGTGCGGCGTATATATAGTCTGTGGGAGGCTCACCGGACTGTTCCACGTTGTCATGAAGATCCTTGTTGTCGATAACGACGGTGCTGTATCCGTAATAGGCGGCGTGCACGGGCTCCCTGTACTTGCCGCTGCCCGACTCGTGGAACGGCTCCTGGTAATCGTCGAGGCGCACGTCGCCGAGCAGCCGGTCGTTCAGCTCGCGCGGCAGCGTCGTCAGCTTAGCGCCCGCGTACCTGTCGTCCAGCTCCTCCACCCTGTAGGTCATCAGCGAGGGGTCCTTCTCGGCGGTGCCGTACGCCGACTCGTTGGCCAGGTGGTGGTGATGGGCGCCCGGGGGGAGGGCGGACTTGGTGCCGAGGGGGCTGGCGAAGTTCTTGCGCGAGCGGTGCCGCGACATGATGAAGAAGATGGCCACGGCCAGGAGGAGGATCACGGAGGTGAGGACGCCGATTATTACGGCCATGTAGGTGGGGTCGTCCTGCTTGGCACTGGATACGGGCGGTACCACCTCGGCGTGACGGTGGGTCGCGTCGCGTGGCGAGCCTCGTTCTCGTAGACGTGGGGCTTCCGTCGAGGGTGCCAGCTCCGGGGTGAAGTTACCGTGCGCTATGTCTGAATGAGGGGGAGAGAAAGCAGAGCGACGGAGCGTCGCGGGTTAGTCGCGGATATTCGAGATGTTGAGAGTTGTTGAGCGACTTCTTTCGCTATTTCGTATGCAGGCGGTTTTTATGTTTGCTATATTGAATATATACGGTTCGGTATCGTGTGCCATTATGCAGCAGAAAAGAGCTTTAATTTTTCTGAATTACTATACTAGATTTCGAGACGAATAGATAAGATAATCCAGAGAAAAATGGAAAAGTCGTAATTGCAGTAACGCGAATCACCGAAACGCAGCTCCGTGGGGATAACTTTCGACCGAGGTACTAGGGAACTTAACAAAAATTTTCTTTACGGCACGCACCATTATCAGATTAGAGGCATTTGCATGAGAATCGAAACGCGATACTCGTAAAACTTTCACAGCCTTGTACAGGTCTTATCAATGCGCCGTCGCAGAGTACAATTTCGCGAACAAAGCAACAACTGCGCGCCTTACAAATGACCCGTACATTATTAAAAGCAATCCAGCCGCCCGCGCGTGCGCACTCTTGCACGATCAGTTTAAAATATGAGAGATTTTACATTTAGAAGTCCATTGTGGTACGCGCGCGCGCGCGCGCGAAAGTGCAGCCATATACATACATGCATGGGGCACGAGCAACCCGCGCGCGTGTGGAGTAAAAGAGAGAGAAACTTACCAGAGTCGAAGGTAATCTCACTGATCATGATCCATCGGTTGGCGAAGCTGAAGCGCAGCTTCACGAACTTGCCGATGCGGTGGTGCAGCTTTATCGTGATGTTGCGCGAGACCTCGAAGATTTTGTCCTCGGGAGTGTCGAAGACGATCGGGTCGCCGCTGTAGTACTTGCCGCCGACGCTGAACCAAATGCTCACCTCGGAGAAGACCTGCCGACACAGACCAGACAATGGCCAAACGAGACAATCGCTATTAGTTTTTCTCCTCTCTTTTTCCCTTCCCTTCGCTCTCTCGCTCTCCTATATACCTCGATCGTTCGGGTTACGAGCGAAATAAAGTTCGCACGCGGGCGCGCGGCTCGCGTGTTAGCGAGTGCGCGGCGAGCGAGAGAGGGAGAAATCTCGTGGAAAGGATGAAATGAAATTGGAATGCTGCTTGAAATCTCGTTTCGAGATTTTAATCAGCGAATTCATTTGATCCTATCGCTGCTCGATAGAGTTGGTTATTTGAGATATATCCTATAAATCATTCCAGGGTATATATATGAACATTCAATTTACATGGATGCTACTGTATTTACAGGAAATTTCATATTTCCGTTGTACCCATGTATTGTTTGACTATTGTACGTATTTTATTGTAAACTTGGTCAACAAATAGACAAATTTACAGATCTGTTATTAATCGCCGTTTCTCAATTTCGCGAAATTATTTTTCAGTCTATTTTCGACTTTTAATTTTTAACGAACGACCTTATTTAAGCGCGTCCTAAATACTCCGAGACAGTCTCCACTCAAAATCGCGTGTTAAATATTAGTCGCGCGAAAGCAAGAGAGTGAGAGAGAGAGTGAGAGTGTGTGCAACGGCTAAACGAGAAGAAGAAGCACACAGCAGTGACGGAGCCTAGCTCCGAGCCAAGACCCCGATGAAGAAGAAGGAGAAGAAGAAGAAGCAGCAGCGCAGCTAAGGCGCTTTATCTCCCTGGCAAACTGGGTATAAGGCCTTTGGCTTTCCCTCAACGACACTCGAGAACTCCGAGTCTCGAAGGCTCTCCCTCTCCTTCTCTCCGGCTGGCGTGCACGCGGGTAAGGTTAAGTGAGGTAAGTACTCTTGTCGTTTCGGGACGATTCCGACCTCCTGATTAGGAGGACTACAATGGCACTGACAGCCTCGATAATGGTACACTGTAGCCCGGCGCACTCGCTGCTGCCGCGCCGGTACATCTCTCCGTCGCCATACTCCCCCGCACGCTCACACGTAAGATACGCCAGCCAGTACAGCGACATACACACACACACATACACAGAGACACGCAGGTTGGCGCGGGAGGCAACGAGGCGCGATAGTAATGGAATGCTAAATCGTCTAGGCGAATCGTCATTGTCGCGCGCTCCGCGTATGTAGACGTACGTATATGTATATGTGCTGCTGCACGTTCGCCACGTCGTCGACCTCCTCCCTCCCACCCAGCCACCCACTCTCACTCGGTACATCGCTCCGAGAGAGCGAGTCTTCTCCTTTGCTCGTGCGCACGCGAGGATGAAGATAAACGACGCGCGGAATGCACACACAGGGTGTTCGAAAGAGTTCTCGTCAACGGGGATGGCATTGTCCGGATTTTTTTGTCTGACGTGTGACCTACTGTCGAGCCGAGAATGCTGTTGCATCGTCGCCAAGTGTTCAATCTATCAGAGCTGTCGTTCGTTCGTTGAGGAAGGTTATGATTAATTCATTTTCATTTTTTTTAACAATGGTAAAAACGTCTTTTAATATTATGAAGCCACGTGGTAAATAAATTCGATGAATGTTAAATTATTCATTCATTAATATTGCATTTTTTATTGATACTATTATTCAAACTTTTTTTTTCTAGGATTTAATCGGCGCAGAAAAATCTTATTAAAAGCAAAAATCCCTTATATATATATATATGGGATGTGTGTGTGTGTGTGTGTGTGTGTGGGTGTGTGTGTGTGTGTGTGTGTGTGTGTGTGTGTGTGTGTGTGTGTGTGTGTGTGTGTGTGTGTGTGTGTGTGTGTGTGTGTGTGTGTGTGTGTGTGTGTGTGTGTGTGTGTGTGTGTGTATATATATATCCTTAATACCATTGAAAGTTTACTCAGAGGAAGCACTGAAATTCTACAGCGATTTCAGGCCGACAAATCATCCGCAAACTCAGTGTTCTCGACGTTATTGACTTTGCAATAATACAACCCATAGAGCTCGAAAGCACACCATTCAGCAACAACATCGTCAGCACCGCAGTCCCCTTTAAACTTTCATACTCGCCGGGCCGACAACACGGCTCTGAAAATTTTTTCGCACACCTCCTATATTCATATACATAGATACATACATCTTCAATTCGCACACAGACTATATACAGACTGAATAGCGGCGTCGGCGCGCGCATATATATGCACACTCGGGCGGCGCAATATTCTGCAAATAGAAAGGAATAGAAAGCGTGTCTTTACGGAGGCACGTAGCGGCAGAAGCGCGCGAGATTACAAAGCCGAGATTATCCGAACTCTCCTAGCAGCTCCTCTTAAGGCGCGCGCGCGCACCGGCGTATATATGTGTATATGGATTTTCGACGCCCTCGAAACCCCCTACAGGCCCGCACACTTACTCATACATACGCGCATACACACAGATATGTACATGCCGCTTTGAAGTGCTGTCTTTCAGCGAGCGTATGCAAAGATGACGGCGGCGCGTCCTATATGCTTGTTAATAGAAGGGGTTGAACAAGGGGCGGACTACTACTACTGCTGCTGCGCGCGCACGAGGAGCCTACTACTCCAGGACCGGATGCATTGTACGTGGCGTATCTCTGCTTCGACAGTACCTATGTAAGAGAGAGAGAGAGAGGGAGAGGAAGAAGGGTCCGCGAGCAAGAGATTCCCCTGACGGAGCGTTTCCTTTTTTCGCGAGGACTCCGGAGGTTTTTTAACCGGCCATGCGTAGTCTTGTTATATATATCTATGTTCGATCCGCTGCGAGTTCGTACTTTTTCGTCTTTTGATCATCCACTGATACTCGGTATACTATACTCCTTTTGATTTTTCTCCCTCATCTTTTACTGCACGCCATTATATTCAACGTTCATTTTTCCTCCTGTATATAAGACTTCGTGTTCATTTGCAGCTACACCACTTGTTTAACATCCATTTTAATTAACTCGTTTTCATTTTTAGGCCCCATCTCTGCTCCTGATATTACCGTTCCCCATTGTTCACGTGATTCCATAGAAAGCCACTCTGCTGTAAACTTTTACATATCTTTTCAACGCGAAACAAAACGTTCATCTCGCCACATCCCAAAAGAATTTCCCCGCACGGCGACAACTGCGCAGACACGCGCAACATGTACACCAAAAATCTCATCGGCATTTCCCACAATGGAACGTTTTTCCAGGTACACATCCTCCCACTCGCTCAATTTTTCAGCTCTTCGTTTACGCGCCGCAGCGAGCCTTCTATTTACTTTGCTCCTCTATCTCGTATCCATCTCCCTCTCTCTCTCGCTCCCTCGTTCCCGAGCGCGTGCGCGCGCCTCACTTGAACCTGCAACCTCGCGCGTACAATTGTCGAGTCGGGTAATGAGGCGCTCTATTCAAATAAATCTTGATACGGGGGGATAGAGAGAGGGAAATGCGAGGGCGGACAACTGCGGGCGCACGCGGCAGAGAAGCGGATCGTTCCGCGAATGTTTCGCGCAGACCATTATAAAATCCGAGCGAAGAATAACGCTATAGCGCGCGCCGCGTGCCGGAAAATTTTCGCCAGGGGAAAACTCCCTCGCCGCGTGGATGGAGAAGAAAACTGGTCTCTTTCTATACTTGTGCTTTCATTTCGTTCTCGGGTATTTTTCTTTTCTCTCTCTCCCTCTCTCTCTCTGGCGCTCGCGTTTCTCCAGGCAATTTTTCCCTCATTCTCTCGGGCGCTCGTTTCTTTCTCATTCCAGCCGCACGCAAATGGCTACGACGTCGTTGTAATGCATTTCTCCATCCTTCTCTCTCACCCCCCCATTCTCGCATTCTCTCGCTCGCGCGCACGCCCTTGACTCCTTCTCTCCCTTTTCCGCGCGCGGAAACTGGATTTTCATATATACTCGCGGCCGCGCGGGAGCTTCTTTCTCTCCTCGCGGGTACGGATTAAAGGCCAGCGCACCGCCAGGCGCCGACGGCAAAAGCCGCGATGACGACGACGCGCACAGCCGGACGCGCCTGGAAGGAAGAAAGGGGGGCAGAAGGAGGAGAGAGAGAGAGAGGATACTACTCCTTCGGTATATTCCCTTTTCTCCTTCATTTCGTTTTCACGAGCGCCCCGTGCCGACGGACTCCCGTTCCCTCTCTCTCCCTCTTTCGCTTCTAGGCTGCGGGGCTTTCCAATTTCCTCTTCCGTCTGCGCGAGCGCGCCGCGTCTAACTATTGCCTCCGCCGCTTCTGTGCGCGCGCGCGAAACTCGCAGAGTTTGCGCCGAGTTCATCATTTTCCTCCGCGACTTTTTTTCTTCTTTGTCCACCGCGCTGTTTCTTAGTTCGCGAGGATAAAGGTTTTCATGTCGCGCGCGCCCTCGACGATTCGTTTCTATTATAACGCGCGAAAGAGTTGACCCTTAGCGGTTTTCAATGAAGAAGATGTAATATAAACGCCTATGAATTATTATACCCTACACAAATCGATGCAGAAAGGGCTATCTAGGTATAATCCCGTGTCATAAGTGACCGAGTATTGTTATTTTGTGCGGGCTCGTCGCATTATTGATGAATCATCCGCGCGCTCGCGAAAGCAGAGCATGAGGCCGGTTATTATCTTACGTGGCATTGGAGTGCGCGCGCGAGAGGGAGAGATCAATTATTTCCGCTCCATGTGCGCCAGAGCGCTTATGGACTTTAATGCATTATTAAGCCGATGCTCAAGATTGTAGGCGACAAAAGTCGTACACTGACGGGCACTTTACATCGCCATTATTATACGTGTCTGTAATTCGTGCGACGAAAAATTTCACGTAGAGCTAGGCGCATTATCTTCTACCCCATCTTAAATATTAAGATTGTGGCAATACGTACAGATAAAACAAAAGTTGACCTGTTGTTTTTTTCCTTTTCCCATCTATATTACCCGTGACCCGACGATATAAACCTCTAAATCATGTAAGTATTATAGGATATATCTCAAACACTTCCTCTCAAACACAGTTTACCGAAAATTAAAGAAAATCGCGGACCCACCTGCACGTCTTTGACGAACTGGTTGTTGCAATAGATGTGGACCGCTGAGAACTCCCTGACTTGATCAAACTCGAATTTGATGTCGATGGGCTGTCTGTCCCCGGTATCGTTGCGCCATCCCACCCAGCCCTGATCCTTGCTCGAGTCGAAGAAGCTCGCCTTAAAGTTGTCGGGCCCGGTGCGCCCGTCGGTCAGCTGGCCGAGGCCCCGGGCCAGGTTTTCGTTCCAGTAGCCGTCGTAGGCGGCGTCGAAAAACTCCCAGTTGCCGCGCTTGTCGCCCTGGGGCATCGAGTATGAGACGATGCCGTCGTTCCAGGGACACCCGTAGAGCTCCACTCGCATGCAGACCGTGCGAAAATGGTAGCTGTAGGGCAGGAAGCGAACCTTGCTCGCCCAAATCGGCGGGTCCAGGGTATGCTTCGCCTCGATGTAGGTGTTCTCGTTGCCCTCGATCACCTGGTAGATGCAAAAGTAAGAATGGTTATTATAGAATGTAGGCATTATTGTTCAGACAGGCTTTTTCTACTCGAATCCTCTTTTAAAAAAACGATGACCGGATGTACTTGTGAAGCACTTAAAGGGTGATTTTGATTGGTCTGTAAGGAATAGGCGCAAAAATTCGCTATTTCCGCTACATTTGAATTTTTGAAATTGAATTTTAATTCTTAACTATATTTAAAACTAATTAAAACTAAATAATTAAATCAAATTAGGATAAAAAGATTAAATTTGTCATACTTTGAAAAATGATCTGATTATTCTATCATTTAAACCAATTAAAATGAAGTCATAATGAAAAATTATATATTATTAACACACGGAGAGAAATTTTAGAGTAAAAATTACCAAGGTGCCTTGGTAGCGCATGGATGGACTGTCAAAAGCCGTGATATTCCCAGGTTTCTAATACAATTTATAAGTTTCCCAGGAAAAACTACCATAACCACTTAAACAAAATACCAAATTATAGGTGTTTGAAATTTCGAACGTTCATAGTGAACGAAAGATTTTTGCCATTTTCAAATTTAGCCGAATTTGGCTACTTAATACGTTTAAAATCGGATAATAACTGTATTTCTTCACTTCTCACTCTTGCAGTCACCAGTAAACCACACTCCGGCGAATTCTAATCAGAATTAGAAACTTTAAGTTAAAATTTCGTTCATTATGAACGTTCGGAATTTCAAACACGTCAAATTATCGGAATAAAAATTACCAGACACACTGGTAAAAATTGAGATCTAGTCATTTTTACAAGGTAACCTAAGAATTTTTACTAAGAAAACTGATAAATTTGACCAAATAACCTGGTATTTGTGTACTCGCGCATGCGCACTGCGCATTATTGTGTTTAAGAAGATTGATACTAGAGGCGTGCGCGACGTTAAAATGAAAACAATACACATATTTTCAGTAAGTAATAACGGCGATTCAAATGACTGTTGGTAACAGCTTCCGTGGCGCAGTCGGTAGAACGTCGGACTCTCAACCCAAAGATCGTCGGATCGAATCCCGCTTCCGTAAAAATTTTTTTTCAGTTTAATGTTTTTTCATCCTTGTTTCTGTTTCTATTTCTATATTAAAATACTATATATCCATCAATATGGATAAAAAAAGTTAATTTTTTTAATTTAAATTAACTAAAAAAAAATTTTACCAAGGCACTTTGGTAAAAAGTTTGAAATTGTCAGTCTGTCCATCCATTACCATAGAAACTGGTAATTTTGTCTGGAATATTTGTAATTTTCACTACAAAATTTCTCTCCGTGCACAAAAAACAAAATAGTACGCGCGCAGCGCGTTTGGATTTTCCTGGTATATATAAGTATTATGTTCATTATTAGATCAAAATTTACGTAGTAGTATAAACTTAGATTATTTACTACTCGTTATAAGAATCACACAGCAAAAGTCATAGCAGTGTGTAATTGTTAGATTGCGCAATCTCAGTTATAGCCGCGGTACCAGGCGTAGGTATGCACTTCCTTCTCACTTTCCTGCGCACCGCGAAAGGACTCATTTCAGTAAACAAGTTTGAAAACCTCTGCTTAAATCACTCGGCTCGCGCGTGGCAGCGGCGGCTAAATACCGCCACGCGATCGTATCCCCTTAATAGCAATTTAACACTCGAATTAACACAGCCATAACTAACTCCCGGCCGATAATTTTAATTCAATCGGAGGCCTATCTCGCGCCGTAATTAAATAATCCCCTTTCGGTAAAAAATTCCCCTCCGCCGCGATTAGATAACGCGCGCGGCGGGGCAGGAACCAGCACCGCGCAGACACTTTTCCAGTCGCGCATATATACACCACACACCATTTGAATATCCATTCAATTAAATTCCTACACGCGCTGATCGCGCGCCGCGTTCTCCCAACGCGTCTGTCTCTTTCTCCCCGTATACGAGCAATCGCATCGCGGCGATTTATTTTCGCGACGCAGGTGGTTCACACAGCAGCGCCGCGCGACTGAAAACCGGAACCCCGATGTAACGGGGCCGGCGTGTGGCGCTGCTGCTGCTGCTTTATCGGCACGACGCATCTTGACAAGTTTCCCGACAATGGAGCCGCCGTATATAGCAGCCAGTCGTCGACTTTTGTCCCGGCGCACACATTTCAGACGCGAAAACACACGACGCGAGAGCGTTATTAGCGCGGCCAGGGTGTATCTATGAATGATTTATGAGGATAGGCGCTGGCCGTGACACGTGTTTCAATTTCGACATGACGATTTGTCTGTGTATTGTATGTGCACGTAAGGAGACGTTCTCTTGATAGACCAGGCTATTTATCGATTTTACGATGATTGGAAAGAAAAGGCTGATGTCATTGAAATAAATTAAATTTTCTCATAATTGTTTGTTCGTTTCTATATGTTAAGGTCACAGCGGCAATCAAGATGTAACCTTATTTCATAAATTTTAATATTTTAATATCAAGCCACGTCAATTGGTATTAAAAACAACGCTCCTTCAAATTCGGATCAATATTATGTACCGCCTTTTTATTTGACTGTAGTAGAGCAACGAATGTAAAAATTGAAAGGAACATTTCAGAAGGGAGCTTTTCCGGCAGGCATACTCGTATAAAGAAAATCGTTGTACTACGCCCGTGCTCGTCGGAGTAGAGGGCTTTAACTCTTGACGCGTTTTAAAGCACTTAAAGCTACGGTCTTAAAGGCTGACTAAGCGCTTATCGGTACCGTGAGATTTAAAAATGTCACTACGGCATATAAGCTCTAATTGAGACAATAAAGTATAAAGAAACGATATTCCGAGGCGTAAAAACAGTCCGATGGGCGACTATTTTTCTTTCGAGAGGGCGACAATATTATTAGCATCGCGCTGAACAAATGTCCCGTGTAATGTGTTTTAAATATTTCATAAGAGAAGGGTTGGTTTTTAATGCTTTTGTTTTCGTTCGCTACCCATCAAAATACACATAATCGGAGCACTGAAAAGAAGAGTAATACGATTTCATTGCAGTCATAAATCACGGCACATCGTAAAACAGAAGAACACAATGTGGCTTGGAATTTTATGCAGGAACATTTAATGCATGCGATTTCAATATGGAGTTAACCTACATAACGGAATACCTCTTGCGCATTCTGCTTTTAAAAACATAATCGTCCTCACATAACAACTTCACGAACATTTTTCACCGGTTACATTCTATCCATTAATCGTATATTATCGTATTTATTTCCAAACCACGTAAAACTCTCTTTTTCTCCTCCTGCAGTGTAGGTACAACATTTTTCTCGCAACCAATCTTCCACAAATTAAAAAGAAGAAACCATTTAACAAAGCCCAACGAGAAAATCGAAGCCACGATCGACCAAAAAAAGAAAAGGAGACTCTCACCCACGAGCCATCCCTATAGCCGCAACGACAGCGAGAGCTCCGCGCGGACGACCTACACGGCTAAACTCTCTAGTTAGCACCTGTACCCGGGGATCACGAAAGCCATGCGCTAGCGCGGAAGCCGAGTAAGCAGCAGCGAGCCTCGGTCACGTCTCCCGCGTGTATACGTGAGAACGAGCGTCGGCGGCATCACCCTCTTGCGCCCGCTCGTTTTCTCGTTCGCCTCTCTAGTGGTTCCGCGGAGCTCATAAGTGGAAAATAAGGAGAGCCTTTGTTGCCACACCGGGAGCTGCAGTCGTGTACGCGCGTGTGTGTGTGTGTGTGTGTGTGTGTGTGTGTGTGTGTGTACGTATGGATCCGAGAATCGGCGCTGAGATGCCACCGGGTGATAGGGGACCCCGAGAGCGAGTGGTCCCTCTCGAGGGATGGACTTTTCTTGTTCCTCGAGAGCGGGAGAGTGCGCAGGAAGGTAAGGAGAAGTAGTTGCTAAAGTATCGCTTTTTGCGCCAGCCCCCCCCCCTTTTTCCGCTCTCGTCCCTCTTTGTTTGAGGCTATTTTTACGTGATGCCCTGACCGGTAATTTAGCGAGCGTTACACTCGCGCTCCGCGTGGTTGGAGAAAAGTCGAGTGAAAAAGGCCCTTTCCTTTACGTCGATTAAGTTAATTTGTTTGTCTATCTCGAGTTTACGTATCTTGTTCTCAACTTTTTTAGCTATACGAAAACAGTTCACATCGACTTTTCTTAGTTTTCTTAGAAATATAAAATGAAATAGTTTGCATATTATGTATTATTGTATACGCATCTTATCTTGTAGTATATCGCGCGTCAAAAAAGAGCATTCAGTGTCCCCCCATTTAACAAAAACCTCGAAACTCCATCAACCACGGGGGCCATCTGCATAATCTTTCAAAAAGCTAAAATCTCGTCCCATCATCCGGCGTGCGAGCGTCGACGTCGCGCGACAAAAGCCCGCAGGCATCTCTGAAAAATCGATCAGCCTCAGCCAGTTGGGCGCGCGCGCTCGTTCCCGTGCGACAATGGCCGAATAACGAATACAAAATAACCCGAAGCTGTTCAACAACGAGAGCCGCAGCGCCACCGCCGCGTTGCCATTCAAGAAAATGCGCGAATTCAAAAAACTCACGACTCCGGCCCTCGACAATACTCTTCGCGGTCGAGTAAAAATGCCGGTATATAGAGACGCGCGCGCGCACATACACATAGACAGACAGCAGCCACTGCGCTCGGGGCGGCGGCGTCGACAGCGGCAGCAGTCGAGAAAAATGCGCCGTCATCAAGCAAAGTGCTTCCCCGACGTCGTCGCGAGGTAGACTAGTAGTCGTCGCCGTAGTCGTAGTCGCGGGTGCGTATAAAAGAGCGAGGGCAATCGCCAAGAGTAACTCTTCCTCCTCCCTCCCTTTTCACCGCGAAGAATATAGCATAGGCGCGGCCACTTTGCCGTCACTTTGCCGCCGCCTCGCGATGCTTTATTAGCAATTCCCAAAGGCTCTCTCTCTCTACTTATGGCGTGTGTTCGAGAGAGATAGAAAGAGACGAGAATCGCGAGAGACGTTGAAGTATATATACGAAGGAGAGCGATGCGCTAGGTAGGTGCTCGTTCCTTTCGAGTGGGAGCTTAAACATCAGGTGAAGCGTCGAGGGCGTTGCGCGCACGCTATATACGGTATATATACCTACCTGCGCGCGGATAAGTAGGTGCTTTTGTCGAAGTACGAGGAGAAAGGGGTGGATGCGCACGATTTGCGCGAGGAGTTAGTGCATGGGTGCCGGTGACGACGAAGTTGAAGAGGGGAGAGAGGAGGAAGATGTATGAACTGGCGCATGTGGGGCAGCGAATGCATATATAGAGGAGCAAAAGAGTGCGCGTAATGGCCGATAGGAGCGAGGAGGAGGAGGTCATTCACTTAGGAAGTCATGATGCAGCCGCGCTAAGTCGATATATGTAGCGATGTGTGACAATGTATCACGGGAAATGACGCGACACGCTGGCTTTTTTGCCGGCTGCTGATTCATTGGGTTTTGCGCGAGCTTTTGAAAGCGAAGGTTTGTACTGGAGGTTGTTGCCGTGATAAATTATGCAGCGTATATAGGGAAAATATTGTGAACGAATTAAAACGCGATAAAAAATGGTGTATATAATAAAATGTACGTCTTTTGTAGTATAGAAGATTAATAATCGCGCTATCTTTGTACCGGTAAAACGAATAACGACAATAAATTGTTCTATCGATATGTTATAGCCGCCGGCAATTGCTGCCAGAAAGTTACACACAGTGTATATCTACGTATGGAGAAGAAGAAAATAAAAATAGAACAAACGCGAAACAGCACGGGAAAAAACGCGGAAAAGCCAAAGGTAATGGGAGTACAAGACCAGTACACGGTAATAACGCGGCCGGAAAAAAGCGCGAAAGAAGCAAAAAAGAGAGAAAGAGCGCGCGCGGGGAAAAGACAGAGAAGCGATAATGATACGCGAGCGCAAGACGGAAGTAAGAATGACGGGCATTAGCGTGGACCTATACGACGGGCCTCTTATTTACGGTACGTGTATGTGTGCGCGTGCGCGCGCGGTTGGTATACACCTCGCTCACTCCACTTTTTTCCCTCCTCCACCGCCCTCGCGATTCTCGTTCCTTTTTTCCGGAAGGCAGCTCGCCCTGTACATACATACGTCGCGCCGAGCGAGTGAAAAATCGACGGTAGTGAGTTGCGGTTCGCGAAATGCAGCAGCACGAAATTTAGACAATGTTATTTACGAACGACGATCATTAATATTCCGGTCCCGGGGCTCATGCACGCGCGCGATGTAATTTCGGAACGGCGTCTCTCGGGCGCGCATGAATTATTGATATAGTATCGACCAATTTAGCCCTTGTTAAAATGTTAAAGTCGCGTGTGAAAGAATTTTTAATACCGAGCCCGCGAGACGGTATTCCCGGGATTGGTTTACGAGCGGCGCGAGGCATCGAATGTTAACGAAACCCGAAAAAAAAATTCTTTTCAAATAATATCGCGATTTACGCGTATGCGTATGACCCATTGTTGCTTTCGCTGAATAGCGACAAATGTAAAAGTGTTCAATGAGCGTTCGATATTTGTACAATAATATGCGGCGTTTTTACAACTGATCCGCATCATAAAACTTTCATTATAAAGCTTGTTAAATACCTGTCAAGCGCAAGCCCCACGTGTTTATTTCCTTTCCTTGCGCCACGCGTTTATGAAATATTGCTCATAAGCATATCTTGTCCGTAAAAATAATTGTTCAATGTCGCTCTCAATTTTTCGCACACGCATGTACAACAGCCCATAATAATCGAACATTATTATAAAGCGAGCGCTCGTGCCGAGGGAAAAACTATTCGTGTATATATATACACCAGACGAATAAATAAACGCAAAGAGCCGGCCCAACTACGCCTAATTAGCATTATCCTTAATTCACGTGTATACGCGCGCAAGCGGCTGCAAAACTGTTATCGCCATTAAACGCTGATATTAACGATTATCCATAAAATTTCGCTTCTCGCGCCGGAGAGTAGCACTTATCGGGGTCTCGGTTATAGAACCCGATCGCGTATCGATCCGCCACATCCGTTTTCCACAAAAGAAATCCCGTTTAATAAGCGCCGAGGAGGAGAGAGAGAGAGCAGCGCCGGTATAAAAACAAATAACGACGTGCCGAGGCTCGTTTGCGAGCCGCGTAGCCTTGATACTGCAGAGCTGATCTTTATACTCGCGTCCTTTCTGCGCGCTGCGTCGATTGTAAAATTATTGTATTTATATTTGTTGTGCGCCTGTGTAGATACATGCGGGCTGTAGTGTCGCCCATAGAGGCTTTGCGAAAGGATGAATGAAAAGTCGAGGAAGTTTTATATGTCGGTGTGTGTATCGGACACGAGAGCTGTATGCGCGCCCACGCAGCTTAGCTTTATTGCTACTGAAATGTGCAAGGGCGAATTATAAAATTATACCTAGCGTGTCTCCGTCGGTGGGGAATTCTACTTTGAATAAATTTCACATATTTATTGTGTTTCTTTATTTTAACTTTTTAAATGTTTAGAATGAGAGTCGAGACGAATTTTTACGCACGATAGAATTTTATTCCTGTACTTAATATTTTTTTCTATTCTGTAGGTGTTAGGTAAGAATATCAACTTTCAGATCAAGGTTTTAAAATAGATTTTTACTGTTGTTAGCAAAGGCTAATTTCCATGCAAATAGTACACTCAAATCGTCGGGTTTAATAACAAGATCATTTGGGACGAAATAGGGTATATTAACAAGCGCGAATTCTTGTTTTAACAAGTAGAAATCTAAATATATCCCGGAATTAAGATAATTATTTCAAATTGTCATTTCGTTCTAATTGCGCAGTTATAAAAGCGATTTCCTTATTACTCGGAAAATTAAATTGTAGAAATTCTACCTTTAAATGAATTTGCCTTTATTTTATTGAGTTCTTTATTTCAATACAGACGTTACAGATAAAAGATAGAGCAAACAAATTTGTAGTCTTCAGTTGATGGTTGTAATAAAGTTTTATTTGCGAATATATAAAACCTAGAGCTGATATAGTTGAGGTTTTTAAACTCGCACGTTATCCCGGTTTCCTACAATAATGAATGTGAATGTCATAGTTGTATGCGTATAAAATATAAATATCAAGTTATAAAAATATAGGACATTACATAAACAATCAAGTTTATTTTAAAAACTATAAAAACTTATTACCATTCGACAAAAATTAACAGTACCAAAAACTAGCTATAATATAATATAACTGTGACTATATATACGAGAGATGATTAAAATTCGAATCCATCATAAAAATTAGCACTACCATTAGGCTCATCAAAGGCTGACGATATTCAGAATTTTTCACACCAGCCCGCATTCCTTCGATAGAAGCGCGCGCGAGCCGATGAGCCCCGCAGCTTTAATTATTTCCCCTCCTTTCAATCTCCATTCATCTTCTCAGCCTTCCCCATCCCTCTCTTTCCCTCTCCCTCTCTCAATCTTTCATTTTCTCCATACAACGCGCGCGACGTACGCATATACACGTACACAGGCCAGCATCTCCGGCTGACAAAAAGGGGGAGAGAAAAAAAGGCCAGCGAGGCCGTATCGCAATTAGCCATCGCTCGTGCGAGCGCGCATATCGGCGACTAACGAGCCCCGCAACTCTCCTCTTATCGTCGATCCGCTCGCTCTCTCCCTCGATAACACACGGAAAACCCTCGCCTCGCCTCGCGCATACCATTTCCTTCACACACACTCTCTCTCTCCTCATCAATAATAATCCGCCAACGCGTACGAGACACGCGAAAGAGAGAAGCCTTCCCGGTTTTCCCGCGCGGAGGTGGCGTAAATGGCTCGCTGCCGAAGGACGTTAGTTATTATTATGTACGTAAGCGTAGATTTAATCGAGAGCGAGAGAGAGAGAGAGCGTCGTCGGCTTCTCGCGTGTTTTTCGGACAATGACGAATTCCGCTGCAGTTACCGAGGCGGCGGTGACGTCGTTGACGACTCGGAGGTGCGGCCCCCCCTGAGCTCTCGACCAACGCCCATGTTATGGTAATGTCCCTTGCAGAGTGCCGTTTGGTGACTGAATGACGGAAGGAGAGTGACGGAGGAAGTGAAGGGAATGCCCGTGTCGGTGTGTTTTGTTGTAAATAAAAATCAATAATAATGTGAAAGTTTTGCGGCTGGATCATTTTATTATAAACAGTAAAAATATGTGCCTAAAATTTTGCGTCGCACCTGTACGTCAGGTTCCCTTACGGAATATCCTGAAATAAACTATACTTTCTACCTACTTTGAAGAACACGAACACCACTATGTATATAAATAATTAACATAATAGCCGCAATCATATCTAATCCATATCAAACGAGCAATAAAACCTTAATCACGAGCGTATTTTCGTCCCCGACGCGGGACGGAGAAAAAGAGGACAACTGTTGGTTTCGTTTACTCTTTCTCTCCCTCTCTCTCTCCCCCTTTCTCCTCTACTCTCGCTCCCCGTTTTCTCATTTCCTTTCTTGCATGCAGCGTCCCCGAAGCTCCTTTTGGAGGTCTCGGACAAGTTCAGTCGTTAGCGGAGATTAAGTCGGATAAGGAGAGTGCCTTTGTTTAATTGCGCGACAAGAATGTCATTAATGTCGAGAGGAGGAGGGCGAACATCGGACCTGCGGGAAATCGACGGGGCGGTCGTGCGCCCGTGTGCTGCTCTATTTTTGGCGCGCGTGCGTCACGGTTAACGCGACTTTGAGAGCGCGCTCGGCTTCTTATTACCGAATAAGACGACTTCGACGAATTCGACGGGTGGTTGAACTACAGCTTAAAGAGCTTTTAATTAGTTCGTCGTGCAACCTAAAATATCCTCGTAATTGAAGGATCTCGAAGGCATACGCTATTATATAGCGACGGTTATTAGAGAACGATGTTTGATGAATATTTTTAGAAACTTTCGAATAATGCTTATACCTACAGAAAGTAATATTTTGTATGTCATTTCGTAATTCTTTAGTATGCCAATCGCGAAGGTATAGAGTTATGTAGTAAAATATCCGTAAAATAATTTAACGGCCGTCGCCGGGGCTTTTACTATACTCTCGCTGCTTTGACAGTACAACAATTTAACCGAAATGACTTTGGCCCGAGCCCGCGAGTAATGAAATGACTTCTTGGCACGAACGAATTTGAATAGACCCGTATAACGTCGCGCGGTAATCCCGGCGAATCGCTCAGGCCACGAGCAAGCAAGCAACCAACCCCCGCGCGCTTAAAGGAACCACTTATTCTCCACGTAACCGCCGGGAAAAAGAAAAAAACACAGAAAGAAATCCACTGCTCCGCGGGTCAATTTAATTTTCCGGCAAACATTAACGAGATCGAGGCGAGCGAGAGAGCGGGCCATTAATGCACACTTTCTCGCGAAACCGAAAAAAAATTTCCCCACGCAGCGTTCATTAAATAGAATGCCGCCATTAATCGCCGAGTTACAATTAAATTCGCTCCTTAATTCACGTGAAATTCGCGACTCGCCACCGCGAAAAAGAAGGTAAAAAGAGAGCCCGAGTAGAAGTAGAAAGAGTAGAGTCTAGTCGCGCGCGGCGCGAAAGTAATTATAGTCGGGCGGAGGGAGCCACGGCCTCACCTATCCAGACAGGTGGGCTATGTAGGTGAGAGAGAGAGAGAGGACTGACCCGACGCGCGGCACGCGACGACCTTCCCTTATTTTATTGATCCAATACCACTCGCGGGGGGCAAATAAGCCGCTCCACCGTCGTCGGCGCGAGAGAGGCCCGCGCGTTTGGGCGCCTTGTATTTTCCTCCGCGCGTTTGTCGATCGTTTACATAAGAAAATGGGCGGAGACGATGGGTGGGCGGCGGCGGCAAACGACGAAGCGCGAGGGGCACACCACAACGCCGCGCGTGTGCGCGTTTTTATTATTGATTCGCGTGACGATGCTTTATTTATGGTAATGAGTACCGCGAGCAATCGCGCGTGCGCCCGGTTATTACAGCGTCGCTATTTTTCTACATGGTCGCGATGGATGCTTATCGGCTATCTCGATGTAAAAATATGTTTTTTCATTGCTATGCGTGTATAGAAGTGGGGTTGACATATGGGAAATTTCCCCTGACAAAGCAAAGTTGTATACTCGTTGCGAGGACGCGGATCGTGAAAGGACGGCGCGTTTGATTATCGGAAATCGATTTTTAATTCACGTTGTATAAAAATATTTGATTGCTTATAGGCCGCGTGGCACGGAAGCTGGTTTATGCAAAGAGTCATCATATATACACTGCATAGTCTAAAAATGGAACTTCATTATTTTATTCAGAAAGAAAGTCGCTTCCAAGGTTCATCAAAATCTTTCGAGGTCTTATGCGATCCGCAGATAAAAAGCCATTTAAATGATGAATTCACCCCCCGTCGTCCTTCAAGATGTTTGTTCAAAGCATCATTGACCCAAAAGCCAAGCCGAGTCCACCGCCACCGCCTCGAGGAAATTTGTTTACCCTCCGCTCCTTTTCTTTTCCACCCCCGCTCTCATTTCATGCGTCCTTTGCGGTCACTTTTCACGTGCCCTCGCGCCCGGGGCTCGTTTCTCATATCTTTCCGAAATTGCCCGCAGTTTTCTCGTCTCCTTTCATTCGGCCTCGGTCCTTCGGACGTACACGAGCGCGCTGAAAAATACCACCTCGGGTGTGAAAAAGCGCGATTTCCACCGGCGCCCTGTCGTCGTTTAGACTTTCGAGGAGAAATATTGTTGCCGCCGCCCCCTCCTTGATACGTAGGTGGCTGTGTGTGTGTGTGTTTGCGGAGGCGAAGGAGGGTCGGAGAGAGTGACATAAGAGTTCATTTTCATGCGGATGATTTTTTTATCGCGAGTATACACGCCATTACCGCGCGGGAACCTTTTTTTAGACGAATGGCTGTTTCATGGTAACAAAAAGACTTTCTTCCTCTCGCTCTCGCAGGCGCGTTAGTCGTCGGCCGCCGCCTCTCCTCTCCCCTCAACTCGCGAGACGTGAAATTCAGCGAGAAAAAAATATCGTCGCGGGCACGGTTTTATGGCCATCGTTTTGTCCGTCATTTCTTTAAAGTTTACTTTGCGAAATGAAAAAGCCGGCCGCCGTGTGCGCGATATGCTCTCGAACGTTTATATATATACTGAATTTTCTTCTAAATAAAATTCTCGTAAATATACGAGAATACACTTCCCGTGTCTTTATCTAAACGGGGAAGTTTTATGGTGCACCGCCGACGAAGTATATGGCATGTAAAGGTGTGAAATGGGAATATTATTTGCAGCTATTCAAATATTATTTCCTTTAAGACTAGATATATGGTTATATTTATGTACTAAACTTTGATATTACTCGGAAAAGTGCAGAATTCCGATGCTTGTAATAAACTTTGCAGAAGCATGTAATTTTAAGTTAAACTTTTTCTCGCAGCTCCGCTACTTATCACACGCTACCGGTATAATTAACTCGAAGTTGACGAAGTAAACCACGAAGTAAAGTCAGTTTATTTTCTGCTCTTGTTTAAAAGATGATACGAATTTCCAGACTTCAACAAACGAAGAATTTTCCGCTTAAAAGTAACGCCTAAACGAAGTAATCAAAATAGCTAATAATCCTAAATACTCTGCAATCATTAACAATACACTGTTAAAATTCTGCATGAAAATTAATGTATGTACTGGAAGCAAAATTTCATTGCAGTACATTAAATTTAATGCAAATTTTATTAAATTTAATGTACGGTACATGAAATTTAGTGTAAATTGCATTAAACTTAATGTAAATTTTATTAAATTTAATCTACATTGCATTAAATTTAATGTACTGCAATGAAATTTTGCTTCCAGTACATACATTAATTTTCATGCAGAATTTTAACAGTGTAGATTACCTATTTGTATCGAGTAGAAAAAGGCTTTACGAACTGCCTGATAATAACAAAAAAAGCACTGTAAAAGAAAAAGTATAAAGAATGTTACGTACCTCTTCGCCGCGCACGCTGCGGTACTTCACCCACTTGCCGGGCTCGGGCCGCCAGTACTCGAGCAGATATGCCTCGGCAAACTCGACGCCCTGGCCGTTGCCGAAGCGGCCCTGCGTGCCGGTCGCCGTTACCACGTGCACCCTGCGCAGATCGATCTCGATCCACTCGGTCGTCTCCGTCGTGATTTGCGGCTTCGGGCACCAAGCGCCGCCGTTCTTGTCCTGGCCCAACCTGCAACACATATACAAACACACACACAGACGTTACATTGTGTATACACTGCGGCCGCGCGATTTATGCCGGCCGATCGCCGCGGATAAGCCCAAAGATCGGCGCTGATTTATCGCGAGCTTTCAATTATATACTTGCCGCGGCTAGAGCGCGCGCGAGGTTATGTCTGTTTTGCAATTTATTTATAGCGCGCCGCCGCCGGCTCGAGGCTTTTCTATGCGGTGTGCGATGCAGCGGTGGTGAGATTATTGCGTTTTAATTCGCCGCTGGTGTGTAGTGTGTGGAAGCGTATTGTGGCGAGGGAAGGCAGGTATTTATGGGTCGAGAAAATTGATATTAAGTAGGTAGCGGCTGGGAATGGTTAGGCGGTATAGGAGTGTATTATATATACGTAGATTTGATGAATCGCGACGTCGAATTTTGACTTTCACTCCACGGTAGCAGATTGCGAATCGAGATTTCTCACTTTCTAGAAACAAATCACGTCGCGCCGGTCGGGATAAGTAAATCATCATATAATATTCGAAATGATTTGTTGATACATCGTACAACGTTCTTTCGTGATTTATGGTAGTGCAGTGCAGTATAAATGATATTTTTAAAATTATTTATAAACAGCCCATTCATAAATCGATGCGATTTTTCTGTTAAAAACATTCACGCAATAGCTGCTTTTCACCGTTCGCCCTGCGCAAAAACCAAGCGGATATTTTACGTATTCTTGATTCTATCACCAACCCATCATTCGCAATAACAATTCCGCGCGATAAAAATCACCGCTTTCACGAAACCGCACGCATTCCGTGTACATGTTCCCATGTGTGTGTTCCCGATGCAAACGAACAGCGCGTGTGTGCCGACAGAAATACGTCGACGAGGAGCGGCTGGGCGCAAAAAACTCCGGCGCGCGTCGCCGAATAAAACACGCGCGCGGCGCGTAACGCCGGTAGCATAATACGTCCACATGACGAAGCGGCGACTCTCGGAAATAGATAAAACAAACGCAGAACGCGAGGAGTGAGCGAGAGAGAGAGAGAGAGAGAGAGAGAGAGAGAGAGAGAATCGCGCAGACGCGCGTGTATATAAATATAATCGCGGCGTGTGTATCTAGTTGACGGATAAGCAGCGGCGAGCCGGAATACCCGATGAAATTATAATTTATCGATCGGGCCACTCGCGCGTTCGCGGAAGCGCGCGTTATGAATTAAAGATGAGGCCCTCTCTTTCTATCTCTCTTGCTCTGTCCCTCTCCCGTCGACGACGAGGACGGCAATAGGGATAACACGCGTATATTCCAGGGAGGGCGAGAGAGCCACTTCGATTGCTAATTGTGTAGCTTCCTCTGTCGTGCAAGAAGTCGCAGAGGCGAATTCGCGGGAGAGAAGTGTAGAGAGAGAGAGAAGGACAAAGAGAGCTTGTTCTGCAAGAGAAACGTGTGCGTTGCAGAAACAGATGGGGAAGCGAGATAGAGAAGAGACGTGGCAGGAAGTGTTGAGCGGAGGTGGAGAAGGTGCTGTAGGAGGAGGAGGAGGAGAGACGCACGTTTGCTGCAGAAGAGGGAATAACGAGCGGGGATGCGAATTACCCGGTTTCAAGGGAATTCATTTGGTTTGTCTTCCTTTCTAATTTTTGCCTCCGGATCTCGGCAGATTTACTAATCAAAGCCCAATTAAAGACGGAATTATTTCAGCCTAGAACAATAGCAAAACTATTCTATCATTTAAAATTTAAGTAATACATATATATCTACTACAATTTTTCACAAACTAGCTGTTATCTCTTTTAAAAATATTTTTCAAAGCAGTGTCTAAATCCGTTTCAACCTTGAAATACCTGCCGATCGCACGCGAAGAGAAGGGCAAAGGCGTAGAGAGGAGAATAAGCTGCAAAGCAAAACCCATAAGACAGAGAGAGAGAGAGAGAGAGAGAGAGAGAGAGAGAGAGAGAGAGAGAGAGAGAGAGAGAGAGAGAGAGAGAGAGAGAGAGAGAGAGAGAGAGAGAGAGAGAGAGAGAAGCCTTGGCAAAAGGAGGAGAACGACGGTAGCAGCAGACGCACAGGCTGGCTCGCCCACGCGCAATTTTCGGCGTTTCCTGCACCACACACGCGTCTTCGCTCCCCCTCTTCGCTCACGCTGCAGTAGCAGCAACAGCAGCAGCAGCTGACGAAACGCGCGACTTCTATATTTGCGGCGACATCAAGCGCGTACACACACACACACACACACATACGTACACGGTGAATGAAATTATAGGCATCCGCATACGCGTGTGTGCGCGCGTATTCCATCGCAGTTGGAGAGAGAGTTTACATTCGCACGCGCTCGGGACTTTGCGCGTCCTTTTGCCTCTTCCTCCGCGCCTCCTTCTTCCTCCCTTTATTCCTCACTTCGCTAATTCGCTTTGGACGTCTTTGTGTGCAAATGGGTGTGTTTGTGTGTGTGTGTGTGCAGCTTCCCCCCCTCTCTACTTCTCGCGCCTTTTCTCCGTCTCGCTTTGACTGAACACAGAGAGCCGCTCTGTGTGTGTGCGCGTGTATGTACGTGCCATCTTTGTCTCGTTTTCGCGCGCTCGACACAGTGTATTTCACTCTCTGTCTTGCCTCTAATTACTCTTTATCTCGTTCGCGCCTTCTGCTCTCTCCGGCCTGTTTCGCTCTTTGTCTTGTGTACGCGTCGGCAGCGGCAGAGGAGATGAGAGTTTTCACGGACAATCGAGTTGCTGATCTTCGCGATCGAGTTTTATCAAACCTCTCGAACAATCACTTCCACTTTATTCTTTCGATCTCGCGTAATAAAATTGATTTCAACAAAAACTTTTTACCAACAGTAAATTCATTTCGTATAAAACTCTGCAGCGAAAATATACAGTAACTTTTTATATCACATATAAACCTCGCGCAATTTATTTCTCAAATCTGTCCTCAATCAGCTCTCAAAGTCTCAGCGCCGCATATACATCTACCGCGCGGCGCGGCAGCGTTCGAGCGCCGCCTCTCTCATCGGCATTACAAAATCCTAATTCATCCGTCGTCGTCGCGCACACACACACAGACACCGAGCGTGATTCGGCATGACGATGCCGCGGCTCGACGAGAAGGCCGGGAGTTCGCGCAGCGCAAGCGTAATCGCGCAGCAAGTCGCCGTTACCGCGTCGCGAGATTTATATACGCGGGAGGAAGAGACCGTGTACGGAATGCCTTTGATGCCCACCAGAGCTCTCGGACTGTATCAAAGTGTGCCACAGTCTGCAGAGAGAGAGAAGTTCGAGGGGCTCCCCTTAATGGGCTATGAGTTATGGCCGCGGCTCGGGAACGACAAGCGCGAGACAGAGCCCTCAAAGGCGCGCAAGAGAGCAAGGGATGATCCCTAATTCTAAACGGAGAGAGTTCGCGCGGACTTTACGGCCGCAAGCCGTAACGTAATTTACCTCCTGACACTTCATAGGCCGCCGACGACGTCGACGACGGTTGCGGAAGTTGCATTTTTGCCCGTTGGTTTTTCGGGAGGGGAGCGAGGAGCGGTGTTAACGAGAGCAGAGGCTGCGGGAGAGCTCAAGCGGAGTGTTGCAGATGGGTTAGGGTTTATGGATCATAGAGTTAACGTTGTACGCGAGCTTTCGCGCGGCCTTTCGGAACTGACAAATGTCACAGTGAAACTTTATTGTCTCCGGTTGTTTCGCTTTTATGCCTCGCAATCGTAAACGATTCTGGCATAACAATTATAAGGCTATTGTCGCGATTTATTAGCTACAAAGTGAAATAGTGTGTTGTTGGGTCCTCGCGGATATAAAGCTTTGCATTAGATTATTATTCTACGGCTATAACGATCGTTATAATAAAGAGGTAATACATCTCGTTTAAAACGCGAAATGAAATCGACATTATATATATACTGATTCACCGCCGTCTCTTGATTAATACATTAACACGTACAAACCCGCAAATCAAGCTCTCGCTCTCGAACCGCTCGCCACTTTTCCCGCGCGCGCGCCGTTCCAATTAACCATAGTCAAAAGCACCAAAACGCCCAAGCAGAACCAATTTCTCCTCTGGAGCAACTCAATTCGATGATCGCGCGGTTCCCTCTCCCCTACTATGCAGCTCAACGTGCGCGCGGCAAATGCGGCTGAGCATCAGAGACGCTCGTTTGCACGCCCGAGCGTCAGCCAGTCGCATAATACATCAGCGCGGAGCGTTACGCGCGTCATCGAAATTTCGCCGCCGAGTAACGGCTGCGCGGCGCAAACCCCGCTCGATCAACATAATTATGCAGGAGCCGTAATTAGAGCAAAGGGTTTCGCGCGCAAGCGCTGCCAAAAGGCTCGCGGTAGAGGGAGAGAACGTGCGCAGAGAGAAATAGGAACAGACGTAGCGCGCGTCATTAATTCTCATTGTCGCGGGAAGATCGGCTAGAGGGAGGTTAAAGAGAGCGAGGAGCTTGAAGGAGGGAGGATTAGGTGGTTTTATATGCTTTTTTTTTCTTGTCAATGTTAGGAAAGGGTTGATTTATTTTATATTTTGCGCGGTTGAATTGCTTTATTCGCCGCGAGCAGAGTTATAACTGTTTCCTCAATGGATTTTCTTTACTTTGTAGGAAAATTTATACGCGATGTTGTGAAGGAGAAACAACTCCTCTATAAACCAGGAAGCCACTTTTATAATGATGCTTTTTATTATATTTTAGCGCCGTTGTAAAAACCTTTATGAGTAATCATTACCGACATGGTACACGGCATATCCTTGTACATGTGTGTTTATTAATATGCAATATGTGTAACTCTTCGATATTTCATATATAAAATTTTACAACACTTTTATGTATAAATTATTCGTGAAAATGAATATAAAATAAAAAATTTAAGTTTATAATATAGCCCGCCTACGTTCTATACTTTCAAAATAGCGTATATTTCACATACGTTAACTGGAAAGTGTTGCCTAAAAGGCTGTTAAAAAAGTCTTTAACCCCTTTTCACGCATTTTTCAATGACGAAACTGATTTTCGATTTAGCTACGAATTATCGCATCAACGCACCTGACTTTCCATATAAATTCAACTTATTCGATCAAACATTACGGAAGTAACTACTCGCGGAGTTCATCTACAGCAAGAGCGGCAAAATTTAATGCAAATTCAAACGAAGTTACGTTACGTATACCGCGCCGTCTTCTCGCCCGCACCAATCACGGCGGAGAGCGCGCATATCAATGCCGAATGTTTGCGCAGGCATCGTATCTTCTTTACGGGCGAAAATTATGTATACACGCTGCGAAGCTCACCGCTGGATCTGCGCGCGACCCGCGCGGAATTTCCATAACGGCTCGCGCAGTCACGTCCCTCATTAGGTATAGTGGCGTAATAAACAGCGCATGCGCCGCTATATAGGTAGACATGCCCGCCGGCGCGAAAATCGCGAGTGTTTTATAGTTGACGGGGTTCGCCGATGCCTTTTTCTCTCATGCGGCCGCCGCAGCAGCAGCTAGGTAGCGCACCGCGCGAAGAGAGGAAATCTACGGCGCGTCGTATAAGCCGTCCCGCGCGCGCAGGCGTAGGCGCGCGAGAGAGAGCTTTACCTCATCTTCCTTTTTCGCGAGCTCTTTCTCTTCATCACGCGCTGTCTCTTCGTATCTTTTGAAAATGCTGCGCGCGGCTCGCGAGCGTAGAGCCTTGCCATTAAGTGGGTGAGGGGGAAAAACGAAAAGCAGTCGTGTGAAATTCGCGTGTTAAGGCTACGGCGCGAAATTTATTTCATCCGCTCGGCTGTATTTATTAAAGCGGACACAGAGAGCTATTTGGAATCTGCTTTAAACACTGTTATAAAGGAGATTTAACATTTGTACTCGCTTTGTAGTCTTATGGTATAGCACTCGTGAATTTAGTAGATCGGAATTGTACGAAAGAAAATAGAGAAAAAAAAGAAAATAGAAAATGAGAAAGATTATAAAACTTTTTGGATAAAGTTATAATATTGTAATAACAAAAAAAATTCTACTTATGTAAAAAGATTAATTTACATTTTATAACGTTAAATTGACGATGTAAAATACATATCTTTATCGATATTCATATAACATAAATTTATGCATATTCAATTACTGCATTATACTGCATTTTCACTCCATAATGTCGTCTCATATTCTCCTATTTGTGTTGATATCAGCATTACATTTTAAAATAAACACATCTCCCAATAATAATAACCACACAGGAAGACAAACCAAAGTCCTTCTTAACAAACCCAACTTATTATAGACCTCGACTGCATTAATACACATCTCTATCATTTTTTCCATTTTGCAATCTCTTGTCTCTCTTTTCCAAAACTGCGCGACTCTTCATACGTTACCCGCTATTCCAGAGATTTACGCGAATCTTAGGTTTCCAACTTTTTCCCAACTGCAAGCGCACTGGCGCGGTTGGCAGCCGAACTACCGCACGTGCCGCCGAAACGAGAAAAAAGTCTCGCCGCGCTGCAGCGGGGCGCGATAAAAATGCGCGGCAAACGGAAAAAAGAGAACGAGAGATAGAGATAGAGATATATATATATATATATATATATATATATATATGTTTGTGTATATATATGTGTATACATACCGTCCGAGATGAGGGCCCACGTTGCCGCTATCGAAGCTGGAAGTGGCATTGATGTCAGAGTCAGGGATCGCTCCCGAGGCCATTCCCAGAGGGGCGATGCATTGTGCTGCAACAGAGGAAAAAAGCCAGAGATATAGTCAGTTGAAAACACGTGTACCGTTAATTAGTGGGGATGATTTTTTTGTCCCCCGCCGCTCTATGTAGAGTATCCGTGTCACTGTGCATGTGTGCGCGGGTGTCTAGCGGCGCGCGGAGGAATGAGATTGATAATTTTTTCGACGCCAACACCGCGGTCGACGCTCTTTTTTTCGGTGGACAGTTTTTTTTTCTCCGCGCGTATAACGCGCTGCGGTGGTAGTGCGCTGGGGGAATTGAATCGGCCGCGCGACGAAATGAGGTTCTTGTTACCGGCTGGATGAAATGGAATTTAAAAAAGTTACCCGTTTTTTGTCGCACTCGTGTACAAGGGTTATCGTCCACGTTTTTTTTTATTTGTTCGGTAGATTGTATGTGTACTATTATTAGGGTTAATTAAAAACTTATTTTTGTTATATTAATTACGACTGGTACTATTAATAGCACTTTAGTGTTCATTATAGATATAAACAAATCTGCTTGTATTTAAAAAAAGGTTTATTATGATACTATTTTCTTATAATATCTTTTTAAAGCAGTTAGATGCAATTGTATCATTTTGATGTCAGAAACGAGATTTTGGGTCACAAAAGTCGACTTATTTTAGAACTTGGCATATGTTTTAGCATCGCATAGACAATGCGTGACGACACACCATACTTTCTCGAAATAACTTTACTGCGTACTTCGGTTCCTACTTTTAACTAAACCAACATACGAAATGAGCTGGAACTGTAAACGGATACTAAATCTATAACTGGCTGCTGCAAAGGCTCAATTAGCTTAAAATAAGTTCTCGGATGTGCTGTACTGAACCAGAAATCAAGCGAGTTATACGAGCTTGTTTGTGCGAAATGTGTACAAAATACTTTGTCTTTCCGAATTATATACCAGAAATATTTTCAAATTCTTCAATAATATATTGTACTTGATATAACTTTGAAAATATTATTTTCACGTGCCAAGTTAATACATACATCATCACGCGCGAATAATCAATTAGCTCTGTCTTGAAAAATAAATGTACAAAGCGTGTTTGCACAAATCATTCGAAAGCCCTCACTAATTTCCTAATCTACCCCACCGTCATTCATCCCAGCCACGGCACGGCGACACAACCCCGGCAAATAACTCACGCAATATCTCGGCAATTTTTTAAAACGCCCTCTATTCACGAAAGGGAAAAGAAGGAGCCGATAACCGCAATAACGATTATGAAGTATACACACACACACGCGTATACGGAGAACCGCAGCAGCACCTTCAGCGCAACAATAATCTGTTTCGTAAACTCCGCCATAATCCGACTGAAAATAATGGAACGAGTCTCGGAATAATTTTTCACGCGCGCACGAGGCAAGCCGACCGGCCGCCCACCCCGCGCAGACGACGACGACGGCGGCTTGTGCGTGGCGCGCTCCCGATATCAAGAAAATTACCGGCTCTGATTAATGGCGCACGTCTAGCCCCTCTCCGACCTCCCTCCTGCCGGCGACCGAGACGAAGAATAAGAAGGAACGTGCCGCTGCAACGCGGCGTTTCTCATATTTTCTCCCCCGGCCTCCCTTCTGCTAGCTTACCTACCACACACACGCACACCTTCGCGCGTATTTTTTACGGCCACGCACCGTCAAAACTTGTTTCACGCATGAGGGCGGCCGACTCTGCGCGCTCGTTCCTTCTCCCTTCCTCTCTCGACACCGCAAGAGAAACCTTATACGCGAGGGGGGAAAAATTCGCGCGGTTCTCGTCCTTTTTGCGCTTCGCGAAACCGCGAGTGAGAGAGCCTTTGTTCGCGGCCGCGCGCACGCGCCTGGCATAGCGCGCGTGGATAAAAGTCGATCGGGAATTTTTACCTTTTACCTGCGCGAGCTTGCACCCGGCCTTATTCGAAATTATGCGAAACCTATATACGCGTGTACACACGTGTGTGCCGTCGTCGCAGCACAGGTATTTTGGCCGTGGGTATTAAAAGGCGCAGCGGTATGCCGAGGAAAAAAAGGGAATTTTTCGCGCTTTTGACGTTCACCGGGAGTGCTTAGAATGTTGCGTCGCTATTTCGCGGTTTGAGCTTGTGTGTTTCGGTGGCTTGCGGTGAGAATTCGGAATTCGCAGGTGTTGTAACTTTGTTGTGTGTGACTATATTTTTTTTGCAATTAAATATCCTAGTTTAGAAAGTTTGTTTTAAAACAGGGTCATTAGAGTTTTTGCGGAAGCATATTAACGCGTACTATACTGTGGTTTTCAGTAGTGTAATTATAGAATTATTATCGTCGTGAGCGCGCTATTAAGGCTGGCGTATATTCAATAAAACGATTATTTACATTTACTCCTGAAATATGAATTTATGGCCGCGCTATTCATAAATAATACATAGACAAACATGATCGATATATTGAGATGTATAATTCAAATTTAGCCCATAAATTAAGTCGAAGAAAACACTTTACTTCCTGAAAGGAAAGCCGTATATCTGCTGGCCGTATATCAGCATAAAAGCGAAATAAAGAAATTACAGCTATATAAAAGGCGGACAGAAGCCAGCCGTACATCACACCCGAATTCCCCGAGATAATAAACACGTAAACGGAATAATTGCAGGCTAATGCAACAGAGTCCGAAACTCAATAAAAACCGCATGAAAGCTAAGCACATAACTTTCCAAAGCGAGTATTTAAGTAAATTTTCCACTGTCTCTCTCTTGCACTCGCACTCGGAGCGCGCCGCATGAATAATTCAGTCGGGCATATGGGTGTAAAAAACGCCCAGTGTTATGTAAAAACGCTGCACGCGCGGGCGCGAGGCAAGACTCTGCGCGCGCCGAAAAAACGAGCATAACAATAAAACATTTCGAAGGGGTTATACTCGGTGCGCGCCTGTGTTCGTTCGCATTAGCTCGCGTCGCACACACACACACCTGCAACTTTACGAGCATCGATTGGTCGTGGCAGCGGTGGCGGCGCGCCTGCACACGCTACTTCCGGCCCCGGCCACGCTACGTACACACATACATTTATACACATATACAGACGTACACGAGCCCGCGCGCAAACCATTTGCAAAAGATGCACGTTCGTTACATACCTTTGCCATCTCAATCCCTTTCGCGCTCTTTCTTTCTCTTTTTCTCAAGTTGCCCCCCCCCCCCCTCGCACGCTATATACTCGAGGTTATTCTGTTCGGCAGTCTTCTATGGACTGGGCGCTCTCGAGTGTGACTCGCTTTTGGGGGATGTGTATACGTGGCTTCGAGTGGAAGTTTTCGAAAAATCAATTTCCCATTTTCAGCTGGGTTTTACGGGGCAAGAGCTGCTTAAGGGAAACGCTTTAGTATAGGGGTGAGCGAACGGAATAACATTCTTGAAAAACGGCAAGTGCAGGGTCATTTGCTCATTCATGCGCAGAGGATTTCATATTCTATAAAAATAATCATAGTTTTTCACTATAAAATTAAACTAAGATTTAAAAAATAGATGTACGTCATTTAGTATTTGGGGAAGCTTATAAATGAAGATGCTCAGCAAGACACTTAAACGACATTGTCGTAAAACTGTGTAGTGGATAATTTTTCTCACTTTCTAAATGAATGTCTACGCACCCGCAACATTGAATTAGCGGCCGGAGAACTTGTCAAAGCAGGAAAGTCCATATTTTTCAACCTTAATGAATTCATCGTTCCCTCCGCGCCACGTCGCGGCAGTCTTATTATATCCACGTTCATCCGCGTCATTCATTCGAAATAAGAAGGAAACCGCACCTCCCGCCCGGCCGCCCCTCGCGCGGAGGGACAGTTTTTCTAGGTACAGATATATGGAAATAGTAGGCGCAGTGTGCGTTAGCCGAAATCAAGAGCGACACGCGCAGAGGAAGAGGAAGCTGCTGTATATAACGCCGAGGAGCGGCAAAAAAGTCAGCGACGCGCGGTTATCAATTTGACAGTGACGCGAGTCGAGGGCGAGAGAGCATTCAATTTCCCTCTGCTGCGAGAGGAGAGAGAGAGAGAGAGGAAAAGAAGAAGTGGAAGAAGAAGACGACGACGAAGAAGAAGAAGAAGAGGCGCACACCCTTCCGTTCGGGGACTGTCACTGCCGGGAGAGTTATGGACGAGGAATGAGTGGCTGGGGCGGGCAAACATCGCATAACTTACCGTCCTCTCGGCTCCTTCGTCTACCACCGAGCGTGCGGCACCTCTCTCTCTCTCTCTCTCTTTTTCGTCGTGCACTTCTTCTTTTCCAGGATGTCTATAAATACGGAATCGAAGCGGCGGAACCTTGCCCCACCTCCCTCCAAGCTACTCGTTTTTGCGTGTAACCGTTGGCGCGCACGCGCGTGCGAGGTAAGGAATTAAGCGACAAGTGCGAGAGAGTAACAAAGAGATCAGAAGACCGGGCGCACGCGCGCGTGTGCGAAAGAGAGATAGAGGGAAATACGAGGGAAACACAGCGCGAAAATAGACGTTGTTGGGTGAGGATGAAAAATGACGGACATGATGGAAATAACGGTGTGCGTGTGCAGGATCTCAGGTCAATGTTTTGGCGTGCTTTCTTTTCGACTTTTTGGCGGTGCTGTATACACGAGTGAATATTTGGAGGTTGTACGTGCGTTATGGTGAGATTCTAAGAGTGCCGTTCGTTGTTTGTTATTTTGTAAGCGCGATGATTTATTGCAGGAAAGAGACACGGTCGAAAATCTCTTTAGATTATCTTCTAAATCGAATATTTCTATTATATAGGTATATCAATATCCTTTACGTTTTAATGAATAATGATAATCCAGTCCATATCATCATTTAACGCGAAGCAATAAGAAGGTCTCGCCTTTAATTTACAAAGTCAACAAGTCATTTTGGAATTCTCCGCGCACGCGCGTCTGCACATTCTCGCTTGCTCTCTGGTTCTTTTACGGTATCATTCCCTTCGTCTTCAGCGATTTGCGCGGTAACGAGGCGGAGAATTTCTCGGCGCAGGGCGGCAGTTACCAGAGATTTAAAGTTTTTTTAAGCTCGGTTTACCGCGATTAGACCCTCTCCTTTCTCCGTCTTGCGATTGCAGCACACTGCACCGCAGAGAAGAACAGAGAGGGAAGGAGAAGTAAGGGAAGCCGCTTTGCACCGCGGGAGGATTACTTTTTATTCCGGACATAGTCGCAGAGAGAAAGAGAGAGAGAGCGACTTTCGAGAAAAACTCGAGTTTTCCCAACTGTATCACCCGATTACAGGCAGGTTAGTTCGATTTTCGTTCCTCCTCTTGAACGCTTACCCGACGAGGAAATTTCCTTTCCGAAAAATGCATTTTTATCGAATCTGATTATCGTCGAACCACCCTATCCTACCTTATCACCAGAAAGTAATCTCCGTACTACTCTATCGAAACTAGAGAACGGACCACCACGCCGTCAGTTCCTACTGTTATACGAGCGCCGCGCACCTTACGAGATACAAATCATCAGCATCGATTTCGTCTACACACGCACCACGCGCGCGTGTTTCATCAGCGCCCTAACCACGAATAAATCCTCGCAAGGAGCTCGCTATCGGCCGTACATCTTGGACAAACAGCGAAATCTCTCGACTATCGATCAGAGCTACATATATAGCTATATAACGGGAACACGAGGGAGTGGGCGCGGACGGAGGGCAATCGCGGCGATCGGCCGCGGATAAATCAGGGAAACGTAATCAACGCGGACCGCTGTAAATTCTCATCTCTCTCGTGCGAGCGAGCGAGATTTTCCACCGGCGGCGGCGGCGCCTCCCAATTCCGCAGCGCGCTGATTATTATTAATGACCGGCGGCGTGCAGGACGTCGTTCGCCGCGGCGGCGCGCGTGTCCCACCTCCTTCGTCGCGCCGTCGCTTCCTTTCGAGGAATATAAGAGAGGGGGGATAGTTGCCGCGCCGCTCCTCTCTTCGTGTACACGTTGGGCGCAACTCGAGGGACGGGGGAGAACCGGTGTGCGAGAACGCGCGCAAAATGCAAATTAATTACTACCGGCGCGCGGATTCGCTCCCACACCGCGGGCTCTTATCTCTTCTTCGCCTCTCTTTCTCCTGTTCTTGCCAAGCACTCGTTGCCTGCGCGCGCCTCCTACTTAACCCTTCGAGAGCCACTGTCGCGAATTTGAATAATATAGACATTTTGTTAATTATCTCTTTAAGTAATGGATGAGCTGCAATTCCCGGCTTCGCTTCCATCGTAAATATAGCAGTGAATAAAACACATCGGTAAACGTCGTTTAATTTCAAATATACATGTTAGAACGCAATTGAAATATATAACAAACGTTTATTCGATTGCCGATGCAAACAGTTTATTTCCGGGATAAAATAGCCTTCGAGAGAGACGGCCGGCAATAAATATACCAGTACCTTCAAAATTGCATTACCCGATGAATATTCATACACACGATACCTTTTTTCGAAGGCGGCGCACCGCGAGCGATATTTCATGCGCATCTCTCTCTCTCCCCCTCCTATACTTATTCCCCGTTCGCTGCTGCTGCTGCTCGCGTTTCACTCGTTTTTGCGCGCGCGGGCCCGCAGTACACGCAGCCGTCGCTCGGGCGGCTCTCGTCCTCCCTGTGCGCAGCCCGCAAAAAAGCCGGTATCAGAGCCCGCCCGGCCCTTATTAACGCGAGATATTAAAGCATAAATCGCGACTCACTTAAGGATTAAGCCTTGCTCTCTTCTCCCACTGCTGCCCGTCCGCCGGAAGGTCTGACATAATTTCCTCTTAGGCAAAATCATTTCCGTTTTCGCGTAATTACGCGCGCGCAGAGCAAGTCTGGTCGCGGAGGGAGAGAGAAATCCTGAAATTACTTAGACGCTTCTCGAAGTGAATGGGTGGTGGAGAAGGAGGCGCAGAAGCGGCACATGGAAAAACAAGAGTAAAGTTTCGCTCTCTAGGCTTTGACAAATGACGTCTCTCTCTCTCGCTCTCTCCTTCTTTGGTCTTTAAAGTTTTTGCTAGTTTAGGGGATGGCATCTTCTGTAATATAATCGCTCCCTCTACAGGAATTACGGTTGTTCAACTTTTCCGTCTTTTTTTTTTTGCTACGCGCGTAGGTACTTGAACTCTAAATTATGATGAATTATCCAGTTTCTTTCTCGAAGAAATCACAAATCGTAAAACTTATTTTTAATACAGCCAAAGAAGTGTACCAGGAATAAAAGAAATGTCCCGTGGAATAAATTTCTAAAATTAAATTCGAAGTATATTCAGAGAATTAGTTTTGCATAAGTAAATCTCGAGCAAGTTTGAAAAATCCTCTTACGGCCGCCTAACAGGAAAACTTAAACTCGCGTAAAGCGAATCACGTAGGGAAACACGCGGGCGCGCGAGAGCATTCGAGGATGTATACACACTCGCGTTTTCAGTTTTCTCCATTATACCCGGAAAACAAGTGAATTTTTGTTCGCGGCGCGTAATGTATGTATGCCGCCTCCCCCTCCCCGCCTCCTACACGGACATACACGGGCGCGCACTTTCCATAAAACACACCGCGCGTTGCACCGCCGACGCCGTATAACAGTTCCACGTATATCAGCTCGGAAACTGTGTTAGAAGAGACTCGGCGAAGAAAAAGAAAGAGAGGAGAGAGAGAGCAAAGAAAGAAAGAAGGAGGCTGCGCGCGTGCGCTCTCCTCGCGTCGCGGCATCGAAAGTTTAAAGCGACTTAGTTATGGAGGGACGCTGGGCGAGGAAAACGCCAAAGTTTTCCTCCTTTTTCCTCTTCTCTCACTCCGCGGCGCTGCTGCCGAAGTTTTACCCCCTCCTGCCGCTCGTTCGCTCGCGGGCCTTTATTGATAAAGTGATTTTTTTTCGGCACGGGGCGGGGGAAAAGAGAAAGTTTTCGCGCAAGTTGATTAGGGGATGAGCGACTTAAGGAGCCCCGTTATTTTTCTACCCCTCGTGCAAGAGAGAGAGAGAGCGAGCAAATTTAGACATCCCAATCTATTTAATTCGAGTTCGGCGCGTGCCGCCCCCTCATCTCGTCGTCCCGAACATCGACTCGAACCTCGACCTGTCTAGACGTTAGTCCATTTTATCGTGATTCTTCAGTGTACTTTTTTCGTAGTCTACACCCATTGATTCCTCATAGCTGAACCATCTATTCTCTAACTTATCTACGAATATAAATTAATCAGATTTTAAGAAGTAAAATTTTCCCTAGAGAAGTCCTTAATAGTATTCTCTCTTGTGTGCAGTTCGCCAAAGTTAAGTTTTCACTCTGCATCGCAATTTAAAAAATTCCCCTCCGCACTATTTAGATAATTTCCTCCGGCGGCCGGCGAGAAAATGCATCAGACCGCCATTACCCAAACTTCGGGAAAAAACTTTGGCGAAAATAAAGCTAAAACGAAGACTGCGCCGCGCGCCTCGCGTCCCTGAGAAATGAAATTCCCCAAAAGCCTATGCGCGCGCGCGCAGTGCTGCTCCCCTTTTTTACGCTCGCGCGTGTACATCGCGAGTATGCAGAAATTCTCCTTTCGGCGCCCGGGGCGGGCCGAGAGCCAAAAGCTCAAACGGCGCCCCGCGGCATTGTTACGGTGCGCGAGCGGGCGCCCCCCGCGTGGCCGGAAGCATTTTCGCCTCTTAAAAGGCGAATAAACACGCGCTGGGAGGGAAGAATTTTTGGTGCTAGACGCGTTTCAAAGGATTAAAGGGATGCGGGGATATGCTTGATGGAGAGGAGTTATAGGGGTCTGTGTATATAGAGAGTGCAGTACGTACAAAGTTTTATTATTATTATTATAAGTATCGTAAATACTCATGTATATAGGCTATTGTTTTGTCTGTTAAAACAATTCTTGTGCAAGGGTCTGTTCTATATATTTATAAGACGCTTATGCATTCGTATACACGAAATCTCAAAATAGTAAAATTCCATTATATGTCCTGGCGAGCTTAAAATAAGCAAACGAAAAAAGAGTACATAGTAACGAAAAGTCTAATTTCGTTTCAAGGATAACAAACTCCGAGAAAGCAGCGAGCGCGCGGGAGAGTAAAAAGTATATAGCAGCTAACGAGTGCGCGCTCTCTCTCTCTAATAGGCAGAGGCGCATCCAGGGGAGAAGAAAGCGCGTTCGCAAGGAGAGGGACGCGAAAGTCAAGCAAGGAGAGCACACACACACAGACTTAACACACCCGAGCGACGCATATACGGAAGCCGCCGGCGCCAGGATGGCTGGCAGGGCGGAAGTAGTACTTTTACACAGCGTCTCTCCTCGGCCTCCGCCCCCGATTTTTTCGTTCGACAAGCGCGCCTACGCCTTTCAAGACTATCTCTCTCTCTATCCTCGTCCTCGTCGTCTCGAGTTGCGTGCGTGCACGCGCACGCCCTCGTGCAACCCCTTCGTTCGCCTCTGCGTGCGTGTGTAGCCACACAGCCACGTGCCCCCTGTTAAGGTTGTTTCATAACGCACGCCAAGGCCGAGGGGCGATTTTGGGCCTTTGTTTTCACTCAATGCTGTACAAATTGTCAATTATTGGCTGCGATCGCGTGGTAAGGGGTAGGTAGGTACGTCCGTCTGTGCGCATGTGTATATACGACTGGTTCGTCGGATTGTTTTGAGAGTTTTGTTTGATGGTGTGTTCGAGCGGTAGGCAGTGTGACTTGGGAATTTCATTTAGAAGAGCAATCGTTCGGTACACCCTATATACACTACGTGAAAGTAAATTTTTTAAATAGATTGGGAAGTTTTAATAGTGTTACGGGGACCCCCCGTGTTCACTGGCTAATTGCTGATGAATGCAAAGAGAAACTTTAATTAAAATTTATGCAAGATAAAACGCATTACTCGAGAATTAAAGTTCTCTCACTGTATCGATACTCGAAGGGATCATGAAATTAGGATGAATTCGGTATTTGAATACATGATTGATCACGTATTTTAATGATCGCGTGTAGAGTGGGACCGAGCCGCTCGTAAATCCTTAAAATTAAAAGCCAAATATTGACGGAGAAAGATTCAACTAGAAAAAAAAGTTTCGAAATCCTATTTGATGTTCAGATATATCCAACACGGTGTGAAGCGTGTGTCTTTAAGTACGCGCCGTTACAGCCGAGAGAAACACAGAGCGAGAGCGCCGCCTATGTATTTAAGTATGTTTGTTTTCGCGTCGCGGCATTACCGATTTTTCCACTCCTCGTCCTCGTCACGCACGCGCACACACACACACACGTGCGCACATACACATACGCGCGCCCCTTTTACCCGTCTCTCCTACAGTCGCGCGCGCGGGAAATTGGATTTATGAAAACAAACGAAAGTCGATCGGAAGTGACGGGGTGGAAGAGTCGAGCCGAGGGGTGAGCGAGATATGGAAGACGAGAGAGAAAGAGAGAAAAGGAGTCGGACGGACGAGACGTCGTCGTCGTTCCCCTCGAAAATCGAGGGATTATTGCACTTTTCGTGAGTTTTTCGCCTCCTTCGCGCTTCTCCAGTCTGTCTCTCTCTCCCCCCGCTTTATATATCCTTCTCGCCCAGTTATCGCGGAAACTCTAACCGGTGTCCCCGACGTTCCATCCTCTATCGCGGCGGATTGATGGATGTCAAGTGCGCGCGCGCGCGCGCAGGAAGCACTTTGCGCGCCGCCGCCGTACGTACTGGACGTGCACGAATGCGATCGCAAGATCGCTCGTCGACGTCGCGTCCCGCTGCTCCTTTTCTCTCCCTCGACTTCCTGCCGTTCGTGCACTTCGAAAGCGAGAGAGAAAGAGAGAGAAAGAGAGTCTGAAGCGCACGCGCGCAAAGTTGAACGAGATTTCCGATATTGAGAACGACGTGGAAAAGATCCGAGATTTCGAGAGTCAAACTTTTCGCGGCGCCAATCGCTAATAGGCAAGGCATCTCTGCCGGCGGGAAACTGACGGCGCCTGAAGAAGAAGAAGTAGTGGAAGAAGAAGAGAAGGAGAAGCGGGAGTGGGTATATCTTTGGGAGCGCTAAAAAGCGTCGATGCGAAAGTCGCTAACTAGCCGGAGAATTATGTGCGGGATGAGCGCGGTTCTCTCTTTCTCGAGTAACCCGCGCAGTTGCTAACTGGCGAATGACGCAACGTAATGAGGTTGGGAAAGGATGCGGCCTGGTGAAAGAGTAATGACGCCGATGATAAACATTACGAGCGCGAGGCCAAGAGAGAGAGAGAGAGCTAAGAGACGCGGTTTATCGTGTAGCCGAGCTCGATTTTCTTCTTTTTGAAAATAGACGCGCGCGCGGAGTAACTAGACGGTTAATTGGAATGACAAATAGGCAGAGCGAGGGAAATTGGATGAGGCATGGGCGTTAGATGAGTCATTGGAAGTCTCCGAATTACCATAAATTCTAACACTCTCTCTCTCTTTCGCGGAGAGCAAGAGTAAACTCGCGAGTGAATTATAAACACGTCGAGAGCTAGCGGCGACAACGATAACGGTGGAAATAGTAACGTTTAAGAACGTTTCAGCACATTCCAGTCCCGGCGCGCGGGAAACTTCTGATTAACGCGATATACATACAGAAACTCTTCGGGCATATAAATTTTCGCTGTAATTCTTATATTCGCGTTCGCCGGGACGTATCGTGCCGGAAAACTTCGTTATATTAATCAGTGAAAAGTACGCGAAAGAAGGAGGCGCGCGTGTATGTATATATACTACACTCTGCATCAATTAATTATCGTGGAATTTGAAATCAATGAAAAAACAATCGAAGCCAATTACACGCCACTCTCTATCTCTCTCTCGCTCTCGTAAACACCCCCCGACCAAATTAAATTCACTCGTGCCGCCCGTAAAGCGCACTCGTATATAACACAGACGTGCGCGCGCACGTATACACAACACAACCCCGACGTGTACATATATATATGAACACGGATCGATAGAGAGCCGTCGCTCAAAACCCATCGGTTAATAATTAAAGTCGACGGGAATTCCACTTAAAGCGATACGGGGGAGCGAGGCGATAGCCGCGGCCATCGAATCGAAGTCCTCCTTTATTTCCGAGAGAGAGCCGGCAACTCGTACCTCCGGAGCTCGTCGCGGCCCATTAAGCTCACCTCCCCCGCGCGCGTTTCGTTTCGCTATCGGTCTATCTCACGCGCGCGCGTGCACACACACACATATACACATGCGAGCCTCGTTTTCCAATTACGCGGCCGGCCCATTAAGGGCGCGGGCGGCTGGAATTATCGTTTCATTCGGGGGGCTGCTATGTACGCGCACGCGCTATACCGCCGCGCATCGCCATATTAACATAACGACATTGCCACGATTAACAGGTTGTTTCGGACCTGTTGTTGTCGCGGAGAGCGCTGTATCCAGGAACTTCTTGTTTCGCGCAAAGTGTCGCGGTAACGGGGGTTTGGGGTGATAATTGCGTTTTTAGCGCTGCGGTGGAATATGTAATGTGAATTTTCGCGAATAAAGTTGTTTTGATGATTTTAGCAGTAATTAGGGATGATTGTAAAATGGGTTATGCTGAAAGCTCGCGCACAATTATAAATGTATGAAAATATACTTTTTTATATTTGCTTACGTCGTCGCGTAAAAATAGCGTAGAATATCGGTCGAATGTAGGTTATCTAAATTACGGCAGTAGCTTACCAACTTATCGTCATTAAAAATTTCTAGATCTAAATTAAGTCACGCGTTTATTTTAAAAACTGCTCGCGTGCATTACGCGAAATTTTGTACTTTAATTGCCGCGCGTAATTCACTGCATTCAAAAATAGCATGAATATTGCAGATTTAATAACCCTTGTAGAACACATTTCGTATATCAAAATGATATACTCGTTTATTACGCGTGTCACACGGCAGCTCATTTTATTTTTAAAATTCAACGAATATGGCGCGAGAGCTCGATTACATTTTAAAAATAGCTCAAATATGCGGCCGAGAAATATCCGTAATTAATCCTGGACTGCATAATTATAATAGCGGCCGGTAGGAGAAAAACGTAAGACCGATAAGAGGCCCCGCGCGCTCGCGCACGTCTATAATTAAACGCAAACAAAATGTACATTCATTTTATATATGTATACGTTAACGAACAAATGCTTAATAGGTGTTGCGTTATCTTGTAATGGCTGTTGTTCTGCACTCGTTATTTATTAACTGCTAGATGGGAGCGCGATGTGCGTGCAGTGTTTTCGAATTTAAATGAAAATTACGGGGTTTCGCGCGCAATTTTCGGCGGGGGAGAAGCCGTCGTGCCGGAGAGGATATGAATCAGTGATCGTTACGGAAATTTCGACGTCTACGCCAGCCGCGTGCCTTGTACGAAAATTCGCGAGCTGCCCCCGGACACTTCTAATTATTTTCGGATAGCGCGATGGGAATATCGCGTGACTCTCGCTGTTTTTTCAGAGGGTTAATCGGCAATGTGTTTTTCGGCCAGCGTGTATTTTTTTTATTCTCCTTCCTATGCAAGGGCCGGGTATCTAACTTTAGTGCGGGATCTCTTTAATTAAATTACATACTGTGTACCTATGACGCATGCGCCATTGTTAAATGTGAACCGAAGTTCTTTTTTTAAAGAATATAGTGTAGATTTTAATCTCACGTGTTATTATACACTTAAATTTAATTAATCGACGTGCGGGTTAATTACAAAAAGTATCCACCATAATTGACTGGAATTCAATCTTTTGTCCTCTTAAATCCTCACCATACTTGGGATGAATTCAAAGAATCTCTCTATACGAAACTTTCACGCGAATTTCTCAAAATTAATCAATTAAATCGGAGACTTCGCCTCGCGATGCGCGGCACGCGCGTACCTCGCCGCGAAAGTCGGCATAGTGGCACAACACACGCGCGCGAGAAAATCGTTCCCGACATCTCTCGGCCGCCACAATAAAAGATGCAAAAAAAAATTAGAAGGAGACGCGGCCGCGGGTGAGAGCGCCAGAGGGACGAGACTAAGGTAAAAGTCGCGCCAGAGATCAAAGAGATTAATTGACATTGAGGAAGATTCCGTTGGAGCGGAGGAATCCTCGCGGGACGCGCAAGAGCAGCGCGGCTCACTCGCGAATTTATGGGCCGAGGCAAATTTCTCCTGCCACATGAAAAGAGAGCGTGCACGAGGAGGGGAGCGAGAGAGAGAGAGAGATGGGACAAAACGTCGACGACGAAGACGAGAGAGCGCGGCAAGTGGATCGAATTTATAGGGTCGCGCTGATGATAATGTGTTTTGTTTCCAAGGAGAGAGAGAGGAGAGAGATGATGTACATATGCCGCGGAGCGAGAGGCTTATATCGCCCTCGTAAATACGGCCCTTGTTTGCCCAGCGCGAGCGCGCGCACGAGATGTATATGAGTTGTGAGGTATTTATGAAGAGGTTATTTTAATTTGCGGTGGGAACGTCTTCACCGCTGTAACTGTAATGGTCACTGCAATTACACTGTCACTTCAGAAAGTGGAAAATAACATGTGTAAGAACAATAGTATCATTTACTTCTATAGTATTATATCACTATTTATTCGTTTTTCTCAAACATCGTTGAACCTAGTACTTCGGCTTTTTTTACCGAGTGTTCAGCTTGAGTTACGAGTTAGCACTTTTTCACACAACTGTTTTGACAACCCGTGCCACTCTCTACACCCGAAAAACGCGCACTCGCCAAGCCCCACCGAAAAAAGGAGCAGCACAGCTCGTCCGCTGCCGAAAAAAAGTCTCCCGCGAGGCCTACAGTAGCAGCAGACTACCATAATCGCGCTCTAATTAACTCTAATGGAAGTGTGCCCCGCGTACGTCGAGCGCGCGCTATATAGCTCTGCTCTCTCTCCGGAAGCGCTGACGCATCGCGCACTCCGTCTCTGTCTCTCTTTCACTGTGATGTCTGCCTCGCGCTACTCGCACGGCGCGCGAGGAACAGCTGATTACGCGGACGACCATTTCGCGGGGATGCGCGCCGTGTAGCTCGCATATGTCACGCGGCGGCTCGATTTGCCAGGAAATGGATAAATAGCGGCTATTACTTTGTCAGCGGAAAAATGTTTTCATGCGGGCTGTTTTATGGTTTGTTTTTTTAGATGGGAATATGCGGGGAGTCATTTTTTTTCTCCACTTTTATTGCGAAATTTTGTTTGACGCGCGTGTGCTGCTGCTGGTGTTTTTTGGACAGAAAAGGGAAATGGAGTAGTTGCATGTTTAAATATGTACTAAAATTTATCTCCCCGAAAGTTACATTTTTCATTCAAAATAAAAACTCTAAATTCGCTCGAAATAACATTAAACTCGGCGTAATTCATCTTAGTCCATGCGAAATATAACTTCGTTTCTACTCTAAAAAAGAAGTTTTAAACCTCCGCCCATAAACAATCTAATCTCCGCCCGATACTTTCCCAAATAAATTGGCTCGAATTCTCTACGGTCCGCCCCACACCGGCTCTCGTTTCCCTCATAACACCGGCACCGCGCGCGGGCTATGCATTTTCCGGGCGAAAATACACACACACTGGGGCGGTGGTAGTAGGCGAGGCGCGAACGAGTCGAATCCGCTGCGCTGAGCGCGAAATCGGTGCCGGCAGTGCCACCGCCGCCCTCCTGCACCTCGTCGCGGTCGCATTTGTACGGAGGCCTCGAAAGCGCAGCCGGGCGTGCGTGTGTGCATCTGGGCGCGCGGCGGGGCGACACCGCAATCCGGTCGGGGCTACAGCATGTTTATGTATCGCCGGCAACATTAACATCGCTATTTATGCAGGGCTCTAACTGTTTCGGTTTCTCGCTATACCTCCCCACCCACAGAGCGGCGGCATCATGCGCACGCCCTTGTAGTCGTAGTGTGGATACAGTAGTGAGAGTTGCTATGTACGTACATGGGTGTAACAGTGGATTGGTTCGATGGATTTTTGGGGATGGGTGGTGTGTTTTCGAGGTCGATGCTGTGTAGGATTTTGTGTGTCGGAGGGTTGATTGGAATTGGCGCGGGACTGTTGAAAAATTGCAATGCTGGGTATATATGGCTGTATGGTGATTAAATTACTCGAAGCGCGATTGCCCGTTTTAAGGGAGAGTTAATTACTGACGATTTTAGTTGATAATTAATGTTTTTCATGTTTCTGTATTTTTCTAGTTTAATTGAAATACATTAGTGCAGTTTTTTTGAAGAACGGTATTTCTCACTTGTGAATCTACGATTTAATGAACCATTTGCTGAAGGACACTTTTAAAGATGATGTCACACGCTACGGGTCATTAGAAAGAAGCAAAAAATGTGATTCCAAGGTTTTTACGCTTTCATTATGATTGATGAGTAGAATGGCAATAAAATCTGTTTTGTCTCGAGGTTCTATTCATATAATTGTACGTGAGATTATTTATTTTTTATTAAAAATTCTTTAAACGTCTTTCAATGGATACAATTAAATAAAAGGTGTAAAACAAATCTCTTTTTATTTTCGAAAATATGAATACCATATATAGTACCACTTAAAGTGATTAAACCGTACAAATATTTCATCCAGCGATATATCCAGTACGTGACAAATAGGGCCGGGAAACTTATGACCTATCTAGCAGCCCTTTCTCTTCCTCACCCCAATCGAAATTCTACAATTCCAACATTACGCTGCACTTCCGGTCTCGCGACCAAGGTCTCCCCCCTCTCTCTCTAGCGGTACAGTTTCTCCTGCATCAGCATACTCTCTCACACACACGCGTTCGTTGGCGCTGCTCTGCTTCATCCCCGACACGACCGCGAATTCGCCGGCTGCACAACTTCTCTCTCTCCCTCTCTCTTCGTTCCGCTACACCGCGACGGACACCGAAGCCCCGCTGTGTTCTCCACGCGCGCTGTTCTGCGGCTCTTGGAATTCGCGCGAGCGCCTTTTTGCGGTTTCGCTGTACGCGACGCCGGCGGTTTCGCAATGAGCGTATTTAGGCGGGAATTAGACGACTTGATACTCAAGGCGATAAGTGATGCGTCCTCGTGGAGGTTGTGTGAAAGAGGGAGAAGGAGATAGAAAGATAGAGATATATATGGAGAGAAAGGTTTGCGGATAGCTGTGTGCAAGGTGCTTTTTTGAGATAAGTCTTGGGAACGGTGAATTTGCCTGGTTTAAGGTTACAGTGGTTGGATCAGGTTTTCGAAAAATAAAAGCTTTACAGGTGCATATATATTTTTGAACTTTTAGCATGAAAATGCTGCGAAATGGAAATAATTATACGGTTTATTTAAATCTCGGATACGACTTTGTAATCATCTTTTTCCAGCAGTCTATCGTCCGGCATTTGCATAAATGTATATATAGAGGGCTGAAAAGTTTTCTCCTCAATTGCGTGATTCAAAACTTTTTGCCCACATTTCTAGCGTGCAATCAACATAAATAATGTCAAACTTGTTTAAACTTTTTGGCCCTCGTATACTTTGTTAAGCAATATTTTATTGAGCCAGATCAAAATCGCTAAATACCTATAAGAATTTGCGTGCATATAATAGTATAAATGAAACAACTTACTATACCAATATATTTTCCCTTAATCTTACTTTCTTATAAAAAAAAACCTCTGTACTCCCCTTAACCTATTATATAGCAATTAACGCATCTGCTTCATTATTATTAGAAATCCCTCGAAAAAGAACTGTGTCATCCTCGAGACTCGAGCTCGCGTCTCGCCATGAGCGCGAAAAATCGCGCACGAGACAACCAGTGGCGCGTCTCGGCGCTGTGTGACGCGAGCAGGAGCTGTTGACAGAGCCTCTGCGCTCTCCTCTCTCTCTCTCACTCCGGCGCTCAAGGCACTTGTCTCCTGCCGCCATGCGGAACCATAGAATATTCCGGGGCGCGATTATCTCGTTGAGTAACGCCGACGAGAGGATTTACTCTCTCGCCGCGATGAGCGACAAGCGATGGAGAGAGAGCGCCAGCGTGCAGTTCGAAATGCGCTCACAAAGGCGCGACGACGACGCCGGTGGCACGTGACACGGCGGCGGCGGCGGCGGCTGCAAGCGCGCTTGTGTGTGACGCGAGAAAAACGATGACTCGCGAGCGCGTGCAGGAGTGTATATATATGGGCTGTGTGCGAAGGACGATGAGATGTGGAGGGTATACGAGAGGGTATTCAAAGGAGCGGTGTAGTGGTAGAGTGGATTTTTCGATGATTAAATTTCAATTTTTTATGGCGCCGCGGTTGTTGCACAGGTGCTATGGGGAGGTGAATTTTTAAAGCTTGTAATCACTCGTTTATACACAGATATTTTTATTAAAATATGTTGAGCTTTTTATTGTTTATATCTTAAAATTGGTAGAAGTAACTCAGTTGTATTTTAATCATTTTCTCGTCAATGTACTATTATTCTGTTATATAAGTCAACTATTGTTAAATAACATATATATGGTATATAATAATTTCTGTATCCCCCGCAAATTCCATACAACAAATGAATTTGAAAATACCTTAAGAGGCTTTTATATAAAAGCTCTCGGCGGTGATGGATTATATCGAAATTTTTTTCCATTCAAACTTATCTGGGTCAATAACTCGAGCATTCACGCTCTCTCACTCACTCCCTCTCGTCGTGCATCTGTTTTTGACGAACAAATCCGCATTTTAGCTCTAAGCTCTCTCGCGGCCGAGAGCCGCCGCCGCATTGTCGCGCGTTATTGGAGTTCCACTCGAGCGCGGCCGCGTCGCAGAATAGTGAAGGCATAGTAGAGATCGGCTCTACCAGAGTAAGAGAGAATATATATATGGGTGTATGTATGAAAAAAAAGCCGCGGTCAACGACTTTTGCACGGATTAGACGAGAACGGGGCCGCTTTGAACGTCCGAATTAATTCATCGCGCGTTTTTAAAAGCGTCCCGAGTAATTCAGGATATGTCGCGTGTGCGCGCGGAGGAGGATTTCGTGGAATCTCACGCGCGCGCGCGCGCGGCCGGCTGACCTAGTTGATGATGTGTTTATTGCGTCTAATGATACGAGCGGCTTTTTGCGCGAGCTGCCTTTCCCCTTTTTTGCAATTTTAATTCGCGCAAATGAAGGCGACACGTCATTTTATTTTCAGTGTAGATATGTGTGTAAGTTAAGGGAGTTAAAGAGGTGACTTTGCGATGGGGATCTGCAAGCCTGCGCGCGTGCATGCGTTTAAACGGTTGCTTTTCGAGCGATTTCGAAACTGCGCGAAGTAAGAAAGTTTGAAGTACCCAAGTTTTATCGAATACCAGTAAATTATACGTCTTTTAAAGACGTTTATTATGGCAGTTAAGTGATTTCTTGCGTTCTCCGCTGCAAAATAGTAGGTAAATAATTGTGCTCCTCTCGGACACAATTTATTCCGCTCTTTGCCAGACTTTCAGCAGCGGCAATTTCGCTAAACTGGCCAAATTAAAATCAGTCGCTCTACGCGAGAGCCGAGGCGACTTTGTCGGCTCTCTTGCCGGTAATTTAGCCTACTTAAGGCGATTCTGCTATACTTCGCTGCCTCTCTCCTTCTCTCTCTCTCTCTCTTTCTCATTCTCCTTTCTTCTGCCAACAAAGAAAATCACTCAAATCCACCGGGCGGCTTAAAATCCCCGGGCATTCATAATTCTCGCAAAGTCGTTACTCTTTCGAAGCGCGCCGCTCGACGAACAAAAAAGGGACATGCGAGAGAAAAAGAGCAACGGCGGCGCGCACGTAACACATAACGTCATAAAATATGCTGGGAAACGAGGAGAAACACCGCCGGAGATTTATAGAGCGAGGCAACTCTCGCAAACAGCCCCATGCTCGCCCCCCGGTCGGCCGCGGGTTACGATATCGCCCTTACACGCGCCTGTTTGGTCTTTTTTTTTCTCTATTTCGCTTCTCGCCGTTGACATGCTCGTGATTGCGATTATTAAGGGTCATTTTCGAACAGTAAAACACTCGGACTACATGCGAAACGAACGGGAAGTTAAAAATCCCCGTTTATCCTCGCGGCGAGGGATGAGAAAATCAATACTCGTTCCGCGAAACTAGTTCTGGAAAATAATACTTTGAAAGAAACTTCCTTCCACTTTTCCACTACTCTCCAACATTTCCCGACTTTCCATCTGGCGCGCGCCCTCTCCACCTCCTCCCATCCTTAAAACCGCAGTTTGCCACGCGGCAACAAGACGCTCTTAGTCCCCCGTCTCTCGGAGGGAGAGAGGATACTTTGCAAGTCTTTCGGCGCGCCCCCTATTTACCTGCCGCTTTTTCGGCGCGCGAGCGCGCGGAATCAATGGGCCGGAAGGAAACCGCCGCCAGGGTGAGGCGAGAAAGCGAGCTCAGTTTTAACGCCGAGACGGTGGCGGCGTCTTAGCGTATAACGACTCCCGCAGCCGCGAAGGGATATAGCACGAGAGGGAGCGGAGCGCGCGCGCGCGTGTTTTCGGCTCTTTTTCACCGGGGCCGCGCGATTATCCCTCATGAGTGGAGCGAAAAGTTATGGTTGTTTGCCCTGGCGTGACTCACGGCAATTAAATGGAGCCCCTGTGCTCGCGCGCTCAGGCTATATAGCACGGGAAATTTACATGGGGTTTTCTCGGTGATAACGTAAACTCTCTCTACCAGCCTCTTGTGCGCAGTGTAGGTTATATAGATATATCGTGCGCTGCGTTTTTCGGCGTTTAAAATGTTTCAAAAATTGTCTATTATTTCGAGAGTAATCTCGAACGATTTACATTGCGAGCCTCTACGTAATCGCGCATATATAAAAAAAAAACGAATCCACACACGCATGTATACGTCATTTCTACAAATTGCAGAATTATTCACGCAGCGGCTTCCTGTAATCAGCGGCGGCCGCCGGCTCGGCGCTAAACATTGTTAAACGGCGCAACGAGCCACTGCCTATATAATCCTGTCTGGAATTCGCACAGACACACACACACGCCATGCTCGGGGAAAAAACCCCAGACAGCACGAGCCTCAGGCTCAGAGTCGCGTCTCTCTCGCGTGCGTACATACATCATCGCGTGCGCGCAGCAACACAGCATCCGATTAAGAAGAAGGGGAGCAGCAGCAGCTAGCCGACGCGAATCGATCATCGGCGTCGTCTCCTTAGCGCGCGAGCTATAGAGAGGCGTCCGTTTAAGCCGCAAATCGTCCGTGACGTTGGCTCCTTCCGAGAAGGACAGCTTGCACACGCGCGGGAAAAAAACTGCGGTACATTTTTTATCAAGCCCCGGGATTGTCTGCGTGTATTTATCGGGCACGGTGGATCTTTAGACGGTTAGGAAGACGAGGAGACGCGGAGGAAACTAAAAAAAAATATATAACAGGCTCGGGTGTATTGCTAATGGCGCTAACTGATTCAAGGCTAGCGGGATCCGATTCGGGTTCTGGATAATCAGCGCGAATCGCGCGTATCGCTTTGATTTTTGTCACGCTAGATTTGCATAAGTAGAGCGGAGTCGTGTGTGTGTGCTGAAGAGCCGTTGCGAGCATAATAATATATAAGCGAAGAAAGCGAGAAGAGATATGTGGAGCAAACATGTTGCACAGTTTGAATTATTAGCAACCGTTCAAAAATGCTCTGCGCGGGATTATTAAGAATGCACGTCGATCACACGACACGTGTAATAAACGATAACAAGCAACAATTTGTATGTGTAGGTACAGTTAGACGATTACAAATGCTAATAATACAGCGCGACGATCTATATCCTAAACTTAAGGAAGATCGGTTTATCACGCGGAAATTTTTCGAACGATATATATATGTATATATTTTCAACTTAATAATCTCATTAAGTGAAGCATAATGATAGAGTTTCTGACTGGCGACTAATCTCTGTCCGGTCGGCACTAAATTCGCTCTGTTTTGATATTCACATTCAGCGCGTATCAGAAAAATGAAATAATGATAACGGCTATCAAGCTTTCTAACACTACATGTAACATGCATTAGCTACCAGGCTTGCTCCGATAATGACTCGCCTTAATCAAAGTCAACGCAAATATAAATCTTTCAGTAGCTTGAAAATTATAAATAAGGGCCGTAGAGACTCGCGCGTTCCCCATTTTAGCAGTCGTATTACAGTCAAACATCATCAATCAGTTTCGTTATAATCGTATACGTATTAATAATTTATATATTGTTAACGTAAAACTCTATTTTTGTTCATTCAAACAAACGACATAATTCTTTTTAATATTATTATCATGTGATTATTATCATATTATATATGAGATTAAGTCGATTATCTTCTCATATATATCTAAAAAAGCATTACTCACGCGGCTCCTATCATAGTATGAAATCAGGGATTCGCCCTTCACGAAATTCTATAAAGCTATCATCTAGACCATAAATTACATCCAAATATAACCGAATCTCCAGTTTTTGCATAAAAACCACACAGTCACACGCATAATCAAAGGCTCGATCCACGACTATAATTCCGCGTAGATCCAGTTCCCAAAACTCATCGCATCGATTCGCTCCCACACCCGTTAGGCTCCAACGGGTCCGCGCAACCTTCGCCTTTTCTCGCACGCAACCGTCGTATATATATAAGTCGCGGCGCAAAAAGGCCATTTAGACGCACGCAGATATGAATCACGGTGTATATACGCGCGCGCGCGCGCGCTTTTATTCGGCGCCATTGTACCCTCTCATTTAGCTCTTGTTTCCAGCTGTAATTGGGTGTCGGCTGTGTGACAGGTAAACGAGCGCAGGGGCCCCGCACGCGCGTGTGTCGGCTTAGAAGAAGCGCCAAGGCGCGCGAGAGAAAGTCGGACGGGCGCAAAAACGGGCCACGACTATCATCCCAAACGAGGCGCGTCCTTCACGCCTCGACGCGGCGGGGATATATTGTGTACATGTGTGTACGTGTACGTGTGTGTATATATATATAATGAGAGGTTGATATACTCACATAAGTCTATGGCGTTGGCGAAGTGGACGAGCGCACTGCAGAGGAGGAGTAGCCTCGTGGTCTGCAGGTAGTAGTCCATGGCGTTGCTGCTACTGCTGCTGGTTCTACGGTAGCCGGTAATCATCGAACTCTCATAACCGCCTCTGCAAAAGGAAAGAAGGAGCGCGTTAGTTGGCCTCTTTTATGATACTGGTCGTTGGTGGTTGGTTTTTTTTTGCGGGGAGATCTTTTTGTGATGGATATAATATACACACGCGCAGTCGGAGAGCTGATCTCCCTGCACGTCGCGCGCTTGAGGAATTAAATCGAATGAGATTTCAATTGGTGGGTTGAAATTGATGTACCACTTTCTAGTTCCTGTTGTTACTCTGACGTACCAAACTATAGCTTGCCTAATGACATTCTGCATTATTTAATGGTTCGACTTTTTTATGTTCAGATGGATGTAAAACTCGTCACATTTTTAAAAAGATTTTCGACAAAGTTTCAAATATTGTCAGAGCTAATCAAACACCGCGGGCATAAAAACTTTTTCCCCGTCATTCATAAATCTAGGAGCGCGCAGTATCAAAAAGTTCCAAACATTCCAACTCGCCTCTGCCCCCCCTTTCCCGATAATTTTCGAGCCAGGCATACTTCCACATAAAAGCCCGACATAGCGAAAAGCACACACGAAGAAAACAAAACGCGCGGACGGAAAGAAAAACGAGCGCCAGAGAAGTCGTCGTTGTCGTCGGGGGCGGGAAAAGAGGATTTTTGCTCCGGCCATTTCGGGGGAGCTTACTCTGCGCACACACATACACGTATATATACGGAGAGTGAAATGGCGCAGGCGAGGCACTGATAGATGCGCATGGAGCCAGCCTCCGCTTTCTATCTGTCTTTCTTGCGCGTGAGTGTACTCTTTTCGCCGCGCAGCGAATGGACCCCGTGCCGTGCACAAAGGGCCACATTCACGGCTACGGCGCGCAACCATTACGCGTCATTATCGAGATTAAGATCGGCCGTTCGCTGGGTCGAGGGTACATGTATGTGTGTGTGTGTGTGCAGCGCATATCGGCCGTATAAGCGTATTCGGGCTCTCTCTCCCTCTCGTTCTCGGTAAAGAGTTCCTACGATTCGGCGCGTATATTAGGGGGTACAGACGGCGACGGAAGTGAAAGAAAGACAAACGGCGGCTGTTCACTGATGTGAATTTCATTGTACGAAGTTTATGGCTTAGGAAGATGTTTGCGTTCTAATTTGTGATTTTTATTGATTTCGCTATTTTATTAAGAATGTTATGAAATTAATTAAATTACAAATTAAAGTGAATTATTAAATTTTTGAAACTCAGATATCATCAGAAAACTCGCCAAATCAACTTACTAAAAGGATCTCAACAATACGAATGAAAGTTCATTTTCGATATTCTTTTTAATCAGCATTTTGGCTTCGATTGTACAGACGCAAACACATGACCATAAACCGAGTAAGAACCTCGCTTTTACCAAGATCGGACGGCTTGATGTTCGTTTCGGAGAAGAAAATAACCCCGCCCCCAGCAGCAGCGACTCCCAAAAAAAAAAGAAAAAGAAAAAAGACCCACTATACACTCGTCCCTTTTTCCGTCCCGCATAAAGAAAAGTTCGCGAGAGGGAAAACGAGGAGGAAAGGAAGCGTAAGGGAGGAACAGTGCGCAGCAGCAGCTGTCGCAATTTTTGGCTAATTAACGGCCGGGAAAGAAGCGACTCTCTCGGTTTGACTACCGAAAGATGCAACGCGCGCGCGGAGGCGATGCTTATCCGCTGAGTCGGTGGGAACGCCGCGGCGCTGACTCGACGTCGGAGGGGGATATATAGGTACGCGCCTCTCGTTATTTCGCGCGCGAGTTCCGTGCCGCTATACCGTCCTTCTCGATTATGCAGTTTTTCAAGGTACGTGAGCATCAATACATTTCTCGCTCCTATATACTTTTCGCGGAATAATGCGAAATTGCATGAGAAAATATTGTGCGCTGCTTTTTACAGTTTATGCTTGTTGCTATGCTGTGACCTAGTAAAGCCGTAAATAATAATTTATAATGTTTCTTTTTCTATATAAAATTGTTAACCTATTTAAAATGACTGTTCTAATACTATAGACGATAAACGTACATATGACTCCCGTTGTTCAAGTAAACTTTTGTCTGACCGGACTTGAACTCTATCTACTTATTCCATTTTCGTGCCTGTTATTTTCAAAAAACACATACTGTGTACCTCTCGTTAACTCACACTTCCCAGTTATAAGATCATTTGCGTCTAACAAAAGTATCTATAATTAGCCCCGAGAAAATCACCGCGGAACCTATTATAAGATCGAAAACACCCAGCCTAGACTAGCTCCTATTTTTGCTTCTCGGGTACATACACGCCCCTCTCTATCTCTCCGCACCTTATGCACTCGCTCTCGAAAAAGCTCCTCGGGCCCGCGCTTGCATTGTGCGGCCAGCAGTAGCGGCTCGCCCTGTCGTCGCCGCCGTAAAGCGATCCTCGCCGTGCGCGAATTTCTCCGAATGCCCAAAGTCTCGCACTCCCCCCCCCCCCCTCCCGCGCACGCGTATACATACTTACACACAGGCGAGATAAGGAGAAAATAAGAGAGCCCGTGTAGCGCAGTGAGCGAGAGAGAGAAAGCCGTTATTTCGAATACGCGCTCGAGCTTCCCTTTTTTATTTTTCGGACGCATGCGCGCGCGTTCTTTTAACGGAGATAAAAGCACTCGCTTGTTAGCGACTTTACGGCGGGGCCCTGATTTACGCACGACGCAACGCAAGCGAGCGAGCGAAAGAGAGGGAGAGAGAGAGAGAGTCGGTGTGGATAATCGCAAACGTTTGTATATGCGTAATTAATGGTGCCATATATTAGTTTGCATAAAAAGTGTATCGCTTTATTTTCACCTCGCGCGCATCGGGAGTTTTTGCGGTGAAAAATGTGTGTTACGAGTGCACGAGTATGCAGATGTTTGCGCGCCAGGGAAACGAACGATGACAAATTATTATCAATTATTTTTCATGAGGCTATCCGAAGCCATTAATTACGGTCGTCAAGAAATTTATGGATTGACTTTATAGAGAAGCTGTTAGTTACTTTGTTTTAATTTATCATTATTGTATAATGTCGAATCAAAGTTTCACATTAATGTAATAATTCGAACGTTGAACAAAACCGTAAAAAATATTCAAATAAATGATTAAACGAATTTTGCGATATTAAAGCTTATATATTTAATTTATAATTTTTAACATTTATATCAAATTATTCAAATTGTTCTTAATTCGAGTAGCAACTGTGCATTTTAAAATTGAAAAATATCATGGAATGCTAAATAAATCAATCCGATTTATAAAATTTTGTTCCAAAAATATAGAGAAACTTGCAAAACAATCCCATGCATCTTCCACGCTCCAGCGCATCGGTAAAGACGGAGGAGACCCTCAAAACACAAATCCGTCACGCTACTCTAACCCTTTATATATACTCGGGCAAAAGTAGAACTCGCTAATTAATCAGCTCGCGTTTTCTGCAAGCCCAGATATCAGATTCTCCGAGCTGGAAGCTGTCCTCTCTCGTCGGGCGTAAAGTCGGGCGCACACCGAGTTTCCGCCTCGTTAGACGACGACGACGATGACGACGACGGTGGCGAAAATTCACGTCTGAGGGAAGATATGCTCGTTGTCGCGCGCGAAAGAGGATAGGAGTCCCGCAGTCTGCTCGGCGTTTTTCGCGGAGTGGCTTTTAAAGCGGCGAGGATTTGCGCCGGGGATCGACTTGACGTGCGAGCTCTGTTTTTTTTTTTTCTGTGCGCAGACGCGGTCGTTCCGGAGAAAGTTATTTCGCCTTTTTCCCCCAAGAACATTGAAATCAGAAATATGTCTTCGTCTTTGCTCACTTTTTCAGGGGAACCGTTACGCGAGATTTATTAGAAATGCCGGTGGTAATTGAAATTTCGCGAACGACTTATTAGAAGAGATTTATTAGTAATGTTGATGGTAATTGAAATTTCGCGAACGACTTGAAATTATTCATTCGAAATTAATTATATTTGGTTATGTACATACGTATATGTATGTAACATTTTCACTTGGTTATATGTACTTTCGATACATGTAAGTGCACAATAATTGGTAATTAGAGAAAGTCTAATTTATAGCGGTCTGGTTCAATAAGCATAAGCATTCCCTGTAGAAATTAGATCGCATGCAGATTTTACACGACCCGCCGCACGCGATCATCGATACGTACGTGGTGTTAATAGTAATTTAATTAACCGCTTGCATGCGCGACTTTATTCGGCGCAAAAAAGCAAAAATACTCCACCAGCGAAACACGTATATGCTTACCCAAACTTTCCATTATACGACTCTTTCTGCAAGAAGAAAAAAATAAAATCTCCCCCCTATCAAAAAATCATCTTTAATACCCACCAAACGTGTGCGATCCTCCTCGAGATAACGAATCCGCAGGCATGCATGTAAGCAATCCGAAAAACCCACACGAAAACGCGAACTTTGCATTACGTTCACTGCCTCCCCCTTCCTCCCGCGCCTTAATTAAAAGAAATCGGCCCGTCGCATCACTGTATTTTTTTTCGCGTCGTGCATACCTTCGGGCGTCATTAAAGCGGCGGACGCGAAATTTTTAAGCAACCGCGCGACGGCGTCGACCGCTCGATTAACTCTCACTCGCGGCCGTTAATAACCGTCCGGGGCGAGAACATTAGCAATCGCTCGCGATAATAAATACCTCGGTAATTATCGGCCGCTCGTGCGCGCGCGCGCGCGCGTGCAGGTGGCGTCGTAAATTTTACTTTGATGCTCGGGATGATCGTAAAGTTTTTTTGTGCGCGCACGTGTGTAAGACGGAGGGAGAGAAAGTGGGTTTATGAGGAGCGTTGAAACGGAGAGAAGCAAGATTTTTGGTTGTCGATTAATGAAGATGTTTTTCGGGTATTTATTGAGTGCGATTTCAGGTTATCGGTGTAAAAACTTTAACACTTCGTTACGAGGGAACGGAACGTATCATGCGCTAGTGAAATATGAGCCAATTTGAATTCGGTGTATATACGAGCTCGGTTTACGGTCTTGTTAGTCTACATATATGCGTCCTTATGCGAGTTAATTTGGTTATTATTTATTGTTCGTCGTTTTAAATTAATGCACAATTTTTCGATTAAAGTTACTCCATATGGTGGACGGTTTTGAAAAAAAATCTGTACCAAAAAAAATCAATACAACAAAGATGTTATCACAAAAATTGCAAATCTTAAAAAAAGAAACAGTGTGAACGAAAGCTAACTGACAGGACATAAATCAATTTTCTGTCAGGTAAGCCAAAACTAAAGAATCTTATCATGAATCAGTCAATGAGAAAGAATAATATCTATGAGACAGCTTTATATATACCTGCTCTAAAGCTAATTTGCTACTAGCTGATAGCATCTGACTTCCTCGCGCAGACATATAAATAAGGCCTCGGAGCAAAAGCGTATAGAATAACCTATTATTTCACTCCTGCTAAAGTATAGTTTACAACAGCAAACAAAAAACCATTAATATTAAAACTACAATTACAAAATTCTCTCTGCACGTGCTTCTAAAGATATTATACGTGCTTATCTTTCTCTCTCCCTTAGCTTCCAAAACACGCACTCACTCCTTTGTACCCTCGCACTACTGTCACCGTCGCCCAGTCAAAAACCGCTCTCGCCCTCGCTTATTTTCCCCGCGAGGATTCCTCTCTACGCTCGACGGCGCGCGAGGATCCTCTTTCTCTCTCTCCCCGCGCGCGGGCAGGATGATGCATCTTTTCGCGTGAGAAAAAGAAGAGGCGCTCGCCGCCGACTAATTACCGCGGGCTGCGCGAGAGTCGTGGGGACTACCAGTGCTCGCGCAGATGCTTATCTCTCTCTCTCTCCTCGCGGTGCGCGCACCCGCGAGGAGTATATAGTGCGCGCGCAGACCGAGAAATCGCGCGCTCACGGGGTGAGGTGGGAAAAAAGAGGAGTCGCGAGGGAAAGAGAGAGAGATGGACGTGCGTTCGTACAAATTAAAGTTACGGCTGGCTGTAGTGTGCATTTATTCCCGGGATTCTTAAAAGTGTACGGAGGCTTGGGATTCTTTAAATAGGATTCTGGAGTAGTATAGTGGAAATGAAATAATTTTCAGCGAGAGCTTTTAATCAGTAAACTTTTAAACAAGAACTTTGAACAAGGAGCTGCGCAGCTATATTCTATCGGAGAAGAGAGTAATGGAAACGCGGTGTTAAACCGGCTGCAGGGATTATAAATATAATTACACGAGTTACTGCCCCAGAATATCGATCCGAAGATTATTCACGGCGAAGCGCACGAAAGGATCATAAAGTATTGTCGGCCTCGGCCAATCCCGTACGTTATATCCACTTTCACGAACAATCGTTATATACCCCGTTCCAACGAGCCTCGCGTAAATTGTTTCTTTATTATCTTTGCATAGTGCGCATGCAGCCTCGCGAAATTAATGAAAACGGCAAGTAGAGACCTCGCACTCGATCGGGATACATATATATATTAAAAGAATTTTTTCCGTCAGCGCGCGCGTATACATAATGGAACGTTGCGCGCGAATAGTCGTATACATATTATACACAGAGAGTGAGCGAGCGGAGAGATAGCATGCGATTTCCGCGGGGTGGTTATAAATTAAGTTCGCTTTCTAAACGAGCAGAGGAGAGCGAGAGAGAGAAGAGGGATGAGCTTTGGTAACGTGAGTCCGGACCTTTCAAAGGCGCGCGCGTTCGCGAGTAGGGTTATGGCAGCCGGGAATTTTGCTTCGTAATTTATTTCGGAAATTTAAACGGGTTATTTTGCATTTTGCGCGCCGCTGCAATTTCGGGATATGGAGTTTCAAAGGAATGCCCCCGACGTTAATATGTGAAATAGAATTATATTACGTGCCAGCGCGCGTGTGTGTATGTAGATGTGTGCGGCTCGTGCGCGGTGGGTTTCGAATCGGGATGCGCGTATAATTTATACGCGAGATAAAACGTTTGAGAGTTTGTTTTGACTAGGAGATATTAATCCGTTTCGGGGATTAAAAATGTCTTTGTCTCTGTGTCCGCGAAAAGCCATTAAATCTCAGATTATGCTTTAAGATAAAGCACGGATTTACAGAGCTATTTCATTTCGTGTTGCCATAATGCTCATCTCTCGAAAATATTATTAATCCTTTCAAGGGCAGAAGCCGCTATAGTGGCATCCTAATTTTTTTCAGTTTTTCGTTCACAACTAAGCCATTTCGCACTCAAAATTGCTCAAATGTGTGGTACATATTTCTAAGCCTAAAAATAAGAACATTTATTCATATAATCAGTTGTAAACAATTTACAATGAAAAATCCTTGATTTTTCTTTAAAAAAATGTACCCCTGAAAGGGTTAATATACCACGGACAAACAAACCGCAGGATGGGCCTGAAGTTTGCATCGTTGGAATGCAACGAAATAATTTTTTACGATTAATTAAAGTTACTAAACAGTAAAAATTTGTATTTAAACCTTTGTCATAAAGTTATTTTATACTATAAAATACTAAATCTTCCGTCAAAATTAAAATTAATCAATATAACTTTGAACTAAAATTAATTTTTTTTTATTTCGTTGCACTCCAACGTTGCAAACTTCAGACCCATACCGCAGGTTATAGAGTCCTATATTTCGTTTTAATTTCATAAAGTAAAATACTATACACTTCACAGCGTATATGCTTTTAATGCAAATCGTACAGTCACCCTATCACTTGACCCGAAATTTCCAAAGAACGAGTTTTCGACAAAATGAGTCACCCGCCATATTAGCTCAATTAATTTCCGTGTAAATGACTGTGCCAAAACGTAATTATTCAAATGGCGTGCTGCTTATTACGGCCTACTCTCGCTTTTTACATCCACGATAGATAAGACATCTAACAGCCCACGTCGTCGTCTCTGCAAACACGTGCTGCTCCTCGTCCTCCTAAAACACGAGTAAATATGCCTTATCGCGCGTCTAATCGTGTAAACAAGCCACACCAGCACATTTCCAAAAAGCCGACATACGAAATCGCCCGAGTCATTAAGCCCCCATAAAACACTCTCCGCAAAACCGACGGCACACACACACACGGTTAAAATTCACAAGTCGCCCTGTGGCGCGCCCGCAGGAAGGATAAGCGATCGCGGCCATCGGGGCACACGCGCACACACATGTGTCTTGCTATTCTTCGCGCGCGAGAAAATCGCCCGCGAATTAAACCATTTTTCCCTCGCCCCGCGCGTTACAAACTACCGCCGACATGCGAGCGAGCCGCCGCCGGCCCCGACCTCGTCCTGGAATTACAACGCGCAAACAGGCATTCGCAGTCTCTCCTTCTCTTTTCCCTCTCTGCAAGTACACATATACAGGCAGCCCCGACACGAGGGTTAAAACCGCACATCTACAGCGAGCGGCAGCAGCGGTGTGTTCTCGCCTGCGTGCGCGCGCGTTTTAACGATCCCCCGAGCGTCTATATCTCTCGGCAATGGCGGGCGGCCGAGGGCCATAACTCATACCGAAATATTCGCCTACATTCTGGCCCTGGCCGAGCTCGCGCGCGCGATATACACGTCCGCGTGAGCGGGAACGAAAGGGGGCCAACTTTATTCGAGCGCTGCTCGCGGTGACGTGCAATATGCACGCGATGCACGCCAAGGGCCGAGAGAGCATACGTGTGTAGTGTACGTACGTGGGTGCGCGGGAACGGCCGAAAAGGAACAGGAAGAGAGGAACATATTGAACGGGGAGGGAGTTTCGAGGTTATAGGAGATGCAGCCATCTGTAGATTGCATGGGAAATGGAGGATTCTTATAACGGCGAACCGCGCGCTGGCAGATTACTTATATATAAATTTTAAGTAAGTTGGCAATATTGCCGGTTAAAAGGTTTCGGATATAACGTTGATTAGACTCGTTATACGGCTAAACAATACAGCTTGTAATTTGCAAATATCGAGTATCTGCCACTTTTGAAGCTCCGAGGCTCTCACCTTACGTTATTGCTGCGCCTATTAAATTATAGTGCATTGAATTTCATGTGTTCTGCAACAATGGGATGCGGATCTTTTATTTTCCTTAAAACTCGCGAGTATCCGCGCATTGTTTGCGCCCCCGAGAATATACAATTCGTTTTACATATCGATCAAGGCGTCTTTTTAATGTGGCACGCTGAATCTGATAAAACAATGGCCGGCCGCGCAGCGAAGATCCTATGAAAAGCAAAGCGGCCATAAAGTTTTTTTATTACCTCAATGGGATTTTACGATTTTACTTTTACGCGCATAAGTGTTTCACAAACCGCTGCTGCCGCTGCTGCTGTTACTGCTGAATAAGGTAACGCTCTGATATCCGAGGGTTCGAAGCATAACTTTCTGATATTCAGCCGCTGATACTCGGCCAGATAACAATTGCTGGGCGAACTTGCGAAAGGTAAATGAGTCACGTTTTATTCATTTTCGAGAGAGCGCAACACACTTTATCGCTTAAATTTCAGGCGAAAAATTCGAAAAATTTATCAATTTTTTACGCGGCAGTGCGTGTCATCAAGATAACACGTGTATACGCGCGCGCTAATAAGGCTCCCCGAAAGTGATGAGAGAGGAGTTTTGTATAAAAGCTGAAAATTATCGCTTCATTAGCATCAAAACAACTGCGAAATACTTGCGAAGTTGTTATGGGCACTAAAGTAACGAGCTTGTTAATAAATAATTGCTATTTATAGGATAGCTCCAATAATAAACTGGATCGAATTACGTTGCGTTAACGCAGGCGCGCAATTAAATAGGGAAAAGTTCCGCTGGCTGCTGGCGTATCAGATAATACACTCTAGTAGAAAATCATAATGAGAGCAATAGAGTGGAATCGAGCGTAAACCAGATTTCCTTGCGAGACTAACAGTTTCTTGGTAGTCACAACTTTTCTCTGCTCTCAATGATCTCGATAAATTTATGCGGAAATTGGAGAATGACATGTTTTACAGATACCACCCCATAATATTTTTCAAGATCACGTAATACAAAATTTGTACATGATACAGTCATTTATATTAATAGCTGGGACAATTCTTTCTGATTAAAAATTAAATAACCTACCTTTAATTGCATGACATTTCAATTGCAACATGTAACATGCATTAATCAAATATACTTAATTACATGTACAGTAAATTAGTGCGCACACCTTGCGAGAAATTCGCATTCTATGTAATTCAACTTTGCATAGGATTATGCATCATCCGTGATTTACTATACCAAAACTGTAAGAATGAGTTCACGAGCCAATGAATCCCGAGGGAAAAATGTGGCAGTGGATTAATCTGAACACAATCAGCTCGCGATTCGTGTAGTCAGCGGCAGAAGCAGCCGCACAACAATCAGCGGCGGAAAGATGGGCACGAAGATGGAGTGGGGGGTAGAAACCGAAATTATAGACTTGCAAGAAGGAGGGAGGGAACGAAGGGCGAACGGGGTGATATCAAAGGCGAATCGAAGGAGAATTAGAGGCAGACGAGGAGAGGAAGAAAACTAGCAGGGCAGTCTGCCGACGCCGCCACTGCCAGAGATAGCGCACACACGTGAAGAGGGATAGTAGGAGAATACAACGGGCACGTAAGACCAAGAGCAAGAGAGGGAGAGAGAGAGAGAAGTCGAGGGCACTTTGGAAAGGAGAAGGTATAAAGAGGGCAAAGCGCGAGGAGGGAGCCGAGCCGTGTAGCCAAGCCATGAATTATGCAGTTTGCTCGGGGCTAAGACTTATACCGGTAGGAAGAGAAAGAGAGGGACAAGTGAGTAAGCGAGAAAGCCAAGGCGGAGAGAGCGCGCAGACACGAGGGCGAAAGAGAGAGAGAGATTTCGGTGTGTAGTGGCAGTGGTGGAGAAAGAGGGAGATAGAGAGCAAGCAAGCAAGTGCGAAATAAAGGTAGAGACACGCGCGCGCGCCCGCGTTACGGAGAAACAAAACGGTTCCTCTGTTTGAGATAGTTGTTGCTTCGCTATCTAGCGCGGGAGAACCCGCCCGTTCTCTTTCCGGCATGAATTAGCGTGATTTTTTTCATTCGGCTCTGCGAGCACCACAGTCGTCGCGAAAATATTTTAATTTATGATGGACAAGCGCACAGTCGTTTATGAATTGTAGTTACCTTTTTTCAAGACCATTGCCATATACATTAAACTCTCATGCACTACTACTCTGATCCTTTTATTACTACACCGACTACTCCTTTCTTCTATTTCACGCTTACCATTCGAACCGCGTCAATTGTATTACGAAACACTCTTTCCCCCCTTTTTTTCTCACGGAATGGAAAAGAGAAAAGGAAGGATCGCTACCGGGACGATTGAAATTTTCATGCAGTCACGTGTCGGTGCCGGCGTTCGGTTTATGGCGCATATCTCCAGAGGAACACGCGAAATGCATCGCGGCGGCGGCGTCGTGTGCTCACTCTCGCCTTCTACTATACTTCCTTGCTCGGCGGCCACTATGTTACGTCATTTATAAAGTGGAGCTCTGCTGTATTCATAATATTTGAATTTGTTTATCCAGCGGCTTATGCAATGCAGGATCACTACCGCCATATACACACTCACACACACACACACATACATTTTTCCGAATACAAATTATACTGTCTTTTATAAAATATTGCAAATAAATATTGCGTTACGGTTATACTCATACGCGTTTCACAAAATATTCCACTTTCTCGAAAGTTTCAATAACAATCGCACTAAATCACGGCCAAATTAAAGCTGGAGTACCTGGGAGCGCGCACTCTCTCGCGCAGTAAAAGGAAGAATAACTAAAGAAACGTGAGATCACTGCCAGACGAATGAAAAGTAAGCGAAGGAGCAGCGTGCCACTCCAAAGGAAAATGACAATATTCCCCCGACCATCACGCGAATTCCTCTACCTCTTCTCTCTCTCTCTCTCTCTCTCTCCTTTTCCCCCATCGGATTTCCATAGCGCGTAGATATCCCGCGCTCGTTCTCGCTCCCGGTGGAGAGGGCCGCCGCCAGCGGCGGGAGAGTAAAAATTACGCGAAGCTCGCTCTTTCCCTTTTCAATCAGCGAAAAGGAGCAGCGCCGGTGAATCTCAATTTCGGACCCGCCGTCGCTACTACTCCTTAGCCGGCCATTCCCCTCCCTCTGGTCCTTTCGAAATTCATCTCTTCTCCCTTGGCCAGCTCCTCGGGTAGTGCTGCTGGTGTAGTAAGATGATGCGCACGCGGGTCTCGGCTCGATCGAACTAAGTGGAGAGAGAAAGCGCGCGAGTCGATGGAAATTAAGTGCCGAGGGAAATTTTTTCTGATGCGCGAGCTCAGAGAGAGAATTTTCGCGAGATGATCATGCTTGCTACGCTCTGAATATTAAAAGTCTCTCTCTCCCTTTTGTGGAGGAAAATTGGAAGATTCTCCGTAAATTAATATCGCACTGAAAGAGTAATTGCTATATGGCTGGTCCTCTCGCAACATTTCAAACTGCTGCAGTAATATTAAATCTGACTTTATTTTCGAAAATTCAATTCGTTCCAATTACCTTTATTACACATTTTACCGGGACCGAGCGTGTGCACGCCTTTAGCGCGTCGGCAAACAATCGCTGTCAATATTAATGAGCGTTATATGAAGATGTCCATATGGCCATCGATAAATTGGATGGCGAAGGCATGGAACAAAAGAAAGAAAAAATAGAATACCCGCGCCCGCAGTGAATTAGATCGGGGAGAGAGGTCATATATGTCTGCGGCTGTGTTTGGTCGGGCGGTGCGGCGGCGCGGGGAAGCTCCATGATTCCGTCAGAGCGAATTAATCAAAAGTCCAGTCGAATATCATAACGCTTCCCAATCCGTTCGCTCGGACGAGCGGAAGATCGAATCTCGGGTTAATTAGCGTCATTGAATGCCTCCACAATCCACTGTCTCGTCCGTTCCGCGTGCCGTTCGCGCACGCGCTCTTTGATAAAGAATATATATATATATATATATCTATCAATATCAATTTTTTTTCTGCCTCGACACCCTATTAATGACAACTCCATTTGACGCGTTCATTTATTATACACTCTACGCTTGTACCTTTGCTGTGCTTTTCTCCTGCAATAATTATCGTTCAACTTACGCCAATTAAACATTTTTATTTCAAAACGGTATACACAGTTCTCCTAATGAAAGTGCAACTTGAAAATTTCATCAAACAATTCAGCTAATGCACTACCAAATCAGGAAAAACGTTCGAAAACTTCCCGGAAAAACCGTGACGCTGCACTCTAAATCTCCCCCCGTCCCCATAACATTTAATTAGACGCGTCAGGACACACCGGCAGAGTGTGCGTCACTCGAGCCCCGCCATTACACCATATTGACTTATAGCTATGCATCTACATTCTCTCGTCTCGCGGCGGTGGCGACCCCCCCGACTCGTCGCTGAGCATCATGTCGCCATGGGGCGAAGAGGCAGAGCGCGCAGCTTTTACGATTCGCAATTTAATCCTGGGAGCCCGGGCTGCCGCCGCCGTTGGTGTGAGCACCCGGACGTGACTTCGCCTTCTGCAGGGAGCGTAAAACGGGATGCCGGCTGAGCCTAGGTCGAGTGTGCTAGCTGCAGCTCTCTCTCTCCCTCTCTCGACGCTCGTTATACTAGAGAGCGTCTTCCGGAATGAGAGAGCGTCTTCGGGGGACGGGCTGCGAGTATGAGAGAGATCGATATAGAAGATGAAGGTTAGATTGGACGCGAGTTTATTCGTCTAAAGGTTATTAACGAAAATTGATGGGATGCCCTCTCTCTCTCGCCCTCGGGATTATTACGTGTTTTTAGGGCGAGCATTGGATTCCGAGGTGACACGCTCGTTCGCTCAAGTCATTTAAGGTGGAATGGGTTATGGCCGCTTGTGTTAATGCAATCTTCCGATGCATGTAATTGCCAAAAATTTATTATATAACTGATTTAACGAAACTTTTTACCAGAGAAGGTAATGGTGTTATATTCCAAACAAAAGCAAAAGAGCTGCTTCAGTTCACACCTGCAAAAGTGAATTATGGCTGTTTCATAACAGGATGAAAAGCATCAAAGGCGAGGCCTTATTAGATAATACCCTAGTTTATTAAATCTGGCCACAAAAAGAAGAAAGAAGCTCTCAAAAGCACGTACGAGAGAAGAGCTTCCAGAAAGAAACCAAAAAGCCCATAATAACAGGGGGAGGCGCGAATGAAATAAAACCACGAGAGGCTCTCCGATCTTGGACCAAAAAAGGCACCACGGGCGAGACCGAGCCGGCAACACTCTCTCCGGCATCGAAAATCGCGCGCGTTGTCGTCCGGCTTATGGTTTTACGAGGGGACATTATCGTCGCCTCTCGCCGCCCTGATTAGATCACGAGCTTCCCTCTCCCTCTCACTTCCAAGTAGCAGCGGCAGCTCCCGCGTGGATCCAGATAATGCCCCGCGGACGATTCGTGACCGACTGGTACGAGTGCACGTATATATGCCCTCCGCCCCCCTCTGGCGAAGATTTCAGTTTCCCCGCGCGCGTTCTCCTTTTCTCCTCCTCCCCCCCTTTCAACTCCCCCGACGTTATCTTTCTCTCGCCGAGTGGATCGTGTCGGCAAGGAGGAAGAGGAAGGAGGAGCTGTTACCACCGGCCGAGTCGTGTTTCACGAGGGTCATAAGCGCCGAGGTTCCGTCGCCGCCGACCTGCGCGCAGCAAGTAGTAACGACCGGCGGCTGTGCGAAAGCCGCGGCGCTTGTTGTTGCGGCTATCGAGGATTTGAGTAGGCGGATTAGTGGGCCTGTCGTTTCTAAGTGCAGGGCTTCAAGCTTTTCGGAAACTTTGACGGTAATGGGAGCGCGAATGAGGTTAAAATTTTTTTCTTTTTTTTTTTGCTTACTGATAATTATTTGGGCTGGTTGAAGGTGGGTGGAATTGTTGTACCAGTGGTTTCTATGACTCACCTGTAACAGAAAAATAATACATCGATTAGAGAGAATATTGGAATTAAATGAAACGATTATGTGGTTGTTTAACGAAGCGAGATTAAAGAACATTTCAATGTTATGATTATCCCATAATTTTTACGGGAAAGTAAACCACGTTGATTAAGACTTCTTTTGCACGGCGACATTGATTTATTTTCCAGGAGTGGCTTAAAAGTAAGCCACTCTTTTAATTTCGCGTCTCGCAAGGCTCAAATATATTTACGCTTTAAATTACGCGGGAATGATACTCCGGCAAAAAATTGCCAACATCAATCTTTGCCGAGGCCGAAATCCCGATAATTTTCCCCCTCGGTAACTCGAGCCGCGAAAACTTGACGACTCCACCTCCTCCCTTCACTTTTTAAACTCCCTCTCTCGTTCTCTCGCGATGCATAATCGTCTATTCGATGCCGCGCAAAATTTTGCGAGCTACACCCGAATTATTAAGCGTCGCGATGACAAAGCAGATACAGGCCCGGCCGAAAACCGGCTGCCGCTGCTGGGAGGAATCGAGGTCGATTAATTATATCGGCAAATAACGAGCCAGCGGGGCGGCGGTGGCGCGGCGCGCGTCTCCTCTCGCTTTCTTTCGCCGCGGGTTTATTTATTACTCTCGAGAGCAAAGCGGCGGTGACGATGATTGCAGGCTCCGCCGCAGAGCAGCGGTTTTCTCTCTCTTCTCTCTTGATGGCGTGGGGGAGGAAGAAAAGGGAGAGGAGATAGAGAGAAGAAGGGGGATTGGGAAGGAACAAAAGGGGTTTTAAAGACCAGGTGGAAGGCGACTTTTAGGTCTGAAGGGCTGCGCAGCCGATCTTGCGCAAAAAATGAGCATAACGAATGGCTTTTCGTGGGAAACTTAAAAGTATATTAATAGAGAAGGTAATAAATATAATGATTTTTGGTATAAGGCCTGGTGCGTTATACAATTGTGAATAAATAAAAATTGCATTTCTATTATTATAATAGATTAAAACTAACATTGCAAATAGACTTTCATCCCTACAGATAAATGGTTTATGATTTATGTAAACGTTTGTAAAAAATAATTTTAAATGATTTGAAAATAGGTCATAAAATTTATATACAAATTTCGTTCATGTGAAAAGCCTTAATCTGAAATTCGCCGACCTATATATAGCATTTAAATTGGGACTTAGCGACGGGGATTGGTGATTTTTGCGGCTCGGTTTTCACGCGCTGAACACCATCCTCAACTTCGCAAAGTATCGGAAGAAAACGGGGAGTAGGGAGAGTCCCGAACAAAAGGGGTAAAGACCGGATGACAGAAGAAAGTCCACCCTTTCGAGTCTTCGATCGCGCGCGCTCCTCTCTCTCTCCCTTTCGCGGGCCGACGTGCCCTTTAGCGGTCTCGCGTCGTCTCCTCCTTTTTTTTCAAATCGTTTATCAATATTTTGCGCTACCTCCTCTCTCCGTCGATGTTTCGAAGCGCGCGAGGCAGACAAAGAAGCTTCCGCGGCGGTGAAAGAATGATTGCAGACGTATCGGGGCGGTACAGCGGCGGCGGCCCGATACTGTACTTTTTTCGAGCAAAAAGCGCCGCGCGATGAGTTTGTCCTCGGTCGAGCGTAACGAAACGAATTTCGAGGAAAGATAAGCTATTGGGAGATGGGTAGAAAGAGCGACAGAGAAAGAAGGCAATTTCGTCCGATTTGATTTTTCTGATTTTTGCAATTTTCGTAATACTAATATTATAACGTAGGTAGGTGTTCAGTGTTGCTGATGTGATAGGTATATGGGCGATTCTCTGCAAAAGTGCACATTTCTATGTACATATACAATCTCCGTGGTAGTAAATAATCCTTTTTATTGAATAATAACGGACATCTTTGAATTTTATAATTTCCCTGATATTTTCAAATAATTTTCGTTTCATTCTTATAAAAAAATATCTTTATCAAAAAAATTAAAGGTTTTACATTATAAAATATCCATCATGAAAGTTACACGACAGAATGTGCACTTTTACAGAGAATCAATCACCTATATATAAGTGGTTTTTTTTACCGAATGTTATACGTGATTTGTAATTCTGTATTTTTATTTAATAAACATCTAGCCTGAAGAGGTCGGCAGACCAAGCCGACGAAACGTCGCTTTGAAGCATTTACAGAAAAAAAGATCAAGTCTCTTTTTTTGTATTAAAAAAGCCCCATTCTGATCCATAAGTATCTTTCAAACAAGGCTTTTGAAAAAGTTTCGCGTGAGAAATGAAGTATAGAAATTTTGAAAAAACCGTTCAAAATTTTTTCGCCGTTATTCAACTCGAAACTTATAAAACTCCGCTCTCTGACAGATTTACTATTACACTTTTGGACATTTTCTGAATGGGGGAAAAAGTAACAATGAAGGAGAAACTTAAAAACTACATCGCAGGCGGTACGGTGGCGGCGCAGTTTAAAAAAGGTCTACTCGAGATTATGCACGTATCATCGTGCGCAAAAAATCCCAAGATATATCACGAAAAAGAGCAGGCAAAGTAGAAGGACAAAGTAAAATAGAAAGAGTGGGGAAGAGAGAGAGAGAACGAGAGAGAAAAGCGTAGGAGCGAGCTAGAGTCCAGGAGCAGGAGAGAATGCAGGAAACTTTCCCGTCAGACCTTTCAGACGAAAAATGCGGCCTGCGAGCGACGCCTATCTCTCTCTTGCGCTTACCCTCCCTCTCTCTCGCTCTCTTTCTACTCCGCCGACGAGGTAGTGGTGCGGGAAGTTCGAACAAGGGAATGCTTTTGCATCGGTATACGTGGCCCGTGTGAAACGAGCCAAAAAGTAAGGCAGAACATCGTCGCGCTCCTCTTGTGTGCACGCGCGCGCGATGATAAAAAAAAAGAGAGCGAGAGAGAGAAAGAAGAAGGAAAACGAGGCCGAGGAGGAGTCCTCGCAGGCTGAGTATAACGAAAGAGAAAGAGAAAGACAGAGCTCGCGTGCGTGCCTTCGACGACGACGATCGGAATATCGTTTCACGCGCGAGCGAAAAACGCGAGCCGAGAGACGCCCACACACATATAACGTACGTATATGTACGTGCATACGCGTAAATCGCGTTAGTGTGTGTATACTCGCGGAGTATGAGAACGAGGCTCTTGTAGCGAAGTACGAGGAGAGAGAGAGAGAGAGAGGCAGATGGATTTTTTGCTGAGAGGGGGATTTTCGCGCTCTTATACATGTATATACGGCGAAGAGTGCGAAACAAAAGGAGAGCGAGAGGGTGTATTATATGCGAAGGGCGGAGAGAGCGCGCGTGATTTTTCTCGCCTCGCTCGTTCGATCGCCCTGTATAATAATGCCCGCTACATTTTTTCCCTATCAATATTAAAATATGACGAACACGCGGACTCATTAAGCTAAACACTTTTATTGCCGTTTAAATTTGGTGAGAATGAAAAATGCAAGCTGAAACTCTGCCGCGGCGCTAGTTATCTCTCATTTCGAAACGAGCCGAATTTCAAAACAAACTTTTCTCCGATAAGACTCTTCCCTAATTATTCAAACAAGCCATTCCCGCGGCCGGGATAATATATTACCCCGCATGTTTATTTACATAATTAGATACAGGCGGTATCATCGTAAAAGTACACCGCGTATGTGCAGCCCTCAGATGCATCTCTCTCCTCGCCTTCTTTTTCCATCGTTAAACGCCTGCGCGCGGAGGGTTCGTTCCCCTCCCCCGCGCATGCGCTGTATGAGTCACCGAAAATAAGCCACTAAAATCTGAAGAAAAATTCCCGAAAGGTCGTGTATATACATATACGTATAAGCGCACACCGTCATTGTTTACACTTTCCGGAGATGCTTATCTGCTGATCGCGCTTTTGGAGCGCGTATGTGCGAGCGCGCGAATAAATAATCAGCGTACCGAAACCAGAACAGTGCCGCGACCCACTCGAAGAATCATAAATAACACCCCTCTCTCGACAAGTCAAAACAGCGTGTAATAAAAGGGTTGCGCGCACGACGGAGCGAAATAGAATAATTGGAATACGGACACGCGGAGAGCGAGAGAAAACCAGTTTCGCAAAAGTATATAGCGAGAGCGAGAGAGAGAGAGAGAGAGAGAGAGAGAGAGAGACGGAAAAAGGGTAATTACGCGAACGCGCACCCGGTAAAGTCGCCGGACAATAATTCGCCGAACGCGACTCATTGATATTTCCGGCCGGCGTACACAAGCGGGCCGCCGATAAATTACTATCACTCTTCTCTCTCTCTCTCTCTCTCTCTCTCTCTCTCTCTCTCTCTCTCTCTCTCTCTCTCTCTCTCTCTCTCACTCACTCTCTATCGCCGTCCCTAGAGCGCGTCGAATATTAATCGAACAGGCGCGGGCGCGAGAGGGAGAAAAACCGGTGTACAGAGAGGCTGTGTGCGCGCAGACTAGACGCGCATATATGCGCGTGACTTTGAGAATATCGCGGGCGTGTGTGCGCGAGACGCGTTTGACGCCGCCGCTGCGGCCATGCGGAAATCAAAGCTCCAAGAGCCGTCACACCCACGCGCCTCGTTCGCTCGCTCGCTCGTGGAGAGAGAGAGATTTTCTCTCTGAGGCTAAGAGAGAGAGAGAGAGAGGGCCGAGGAGTAGAGGAGCGCCGTAATGAAGGATTTCGCAATTTTGGGGGAAAGTTGCGCGCTTTGATGTGCCTTGCACTTTGACACGCGCGCCGGCGCGTGTATGTGTGTGAGTGTGAGCAGCGAGCGAGCGCGCCTTTACCCGGGCGATTTGTCATTATTGGATTCGCTTCCCTCTTTTTTCGCGCGCGCGCCAGTCGAGCGAGCGTGCGAGAGCGCTATTATTTTTCAGCGATCAATCACGTCGTGTGGTTGCGCCCGCGCGCGTAAAGTGTCTGCCGGCGAACGGTTCCCTCTCTCTCTCTCTCTCTCTAGGCAGGAGCAGAGGTTGCAAAAGTAAATTTATCGCGTGATACAGCGATTTTGCCGAGAGTAATTGTGCTTTTTATCGAATATCTGGAATGTAATTGTAATAGATTATATATATACATTTTTGTATGTATATATAAGGAAGGAAAGGTATTTTTAAATTTGTTGGGAGGGGAACCGGCGTGCTTTGAAATGAAATAACAAGTCGTGTGATTCTAAGAAAAAAAAATTATTGTTGTGGTTGATGCTGTAAAAGTTGCGATAAAGAAACACGATAGCGCATATGTCATAAAATTTATTTCTAGTGAATCATTGCGGGTTGTAAAATGATTTTTTTTGCGGCACGAGGATGAATCATTGATATCGAAACAATAAATTTTCATCAACTGTTATACTTATATACTGACTATAGCGAATTGACAAATCATTTTGTAAATGTGTAATAACAAAGCTCTCTGAATAATAAGTATAATTTCAATTTTCGAGAATGTTAAGCAGAGTATTATTATATAATATCAATATCAATATCAATTTCAAATTTATTATTAAATCACATATCCTGTATGAATTATTTCTATAACAAATTCAACTGAATAAACTTTATCCGATTGGCTATTAATAACAATTTTGCATATTCAAACTATGAATATTAATGACGGAATTCAATTTCATCGTGAATTTTGATAAACTCGATATATCCTTTTACGAAAACCATCAATTTCACCTCCTATATCTTATATTACACTAAATTTCTCTCTATCGCTTTCAAAATCACCATAAACAATTAGAAAACAGCTTTAACCTCTCTCGGCCATCGTCGTCGTCCTGTTTCGGAAAATCGTGCGCGGGGATAAAAGTCGCCGACGCCTAGCAGGCGCTTTAAAATTCAATCGCTTCGAAATCTCCAACTTTCCCTCGGCGCGCGCTCCGCCCCGCGACACAAAGCCTTCGACGGGGCGGCGGCGAGCTTAGAGATTCACGCACATCGTGTGCGAGGACCCTTTTTCTCTGCAGCTCGCCTCTCGTATATACAGTCCTTTGGTAAACGAACGGGAGGAGTAGTGTGGGTGTCGTCGCGAAAAGAGGAGTGAAAAAGATAAGGGAGATTTAAGTGCTTCACGTTATATTTCTGGGCACGCAACACATTTTATAATACACTATTACAGTGATAAATTTTCTAAAAATAACCTTATGACACTATATTTAGAAATATCCTTTCCAAATTAACTTTTACGAATATACACTCATCAAGTTTTTCTTTACCCTCTCAGATTCAGCGCTCCATCGCACCACAGAACTTTTTTCCAACTCCTCCACGCGTGCGCGCCATATACCTTACTCCTCACACACTTTTTCGTAGCAAAACACAAGGAAAAAACTTGGAGAAACAAACGCATCGGGGAAAAAAGGGACAAAGTTACGGCCGTATAGGAGAGAAAGAAAAAAAAAGCATCGGATGACTCTAATCCGACTAGCGAAAGGCTCACACGAAGTCGCGTCTCGCGAGCATCGGAAAAGACGAGTCTAACGCTGCTGCACACGCGTTCGCGCGAGCGAGCGGAGTTGCCCTGCAACGTCGTCGACGTCTGGCGGTCTCTCGCTCTTCTCGAGAGAGAGTAAATATTTGGGAATTTTTGAAGAGTCCCAAGTGCCTAAGAAAACAGTTTACAGTCGTAGAGCGGGCGGACTCGCTGCCGTCACGCTCGCCCACTCTCTCTCCCGTTCGCTTTTTTTTCTTTTACTTTTCCTATATAATTTTTTTTTTGTCACCGCTGTATTTGTTATTGCTGGTGTGGGACGCTTGTAGCAACAATGCATTGCTGGCACACAAGTGCGGCTCAACGTGTAAACTAAAACAGCGTGTATTCATGGGTCTGAAGTTTGCATCGTTAGAATGCAACGAAATAATTTCTCACGATTGATTACAATTTTTAAACAATGGAAATTTTATTTAAACCTTTGTTTTAAAGTTATTTTATACTATAAAATACTAAATCTACACGCAAAATTAATATTATTAGCATAAATGTGAAGTAAAATGAATTATTTTTTTTATTTCGTTGCACTCCAACGTTGCAAACTTCAGGCCCATGTGTATTCTTCTTTTTGTTACCGCAGTAGTTGCTATAGTTCTCACGAACCATCTACTAGTTTTATTACAGAAATAACTACAAATTTGAGCAGCCTAATCTCGCAGTACCATACATAATCAGATGGAAAATAATTAAAAATTCGGCGTGGACAAAGTACCCGGCCCCCTCCCACCCATCGTCGCGTACAGAATCAAAAGTATATACAGTCTATGTAACCACCACGTGCTCCAACTCGCCTCTCGCGCTCTATTCACACACTCGCGCGGCACGAGAGACGTCGGGGCCAGAAGCAGCGACGGCGCATCTCCTCCTCGTCTTCCCTTTCTACTCAAGATCGCACGAAAAGCGCGTCTCTCCGGTCTTGGAAGATCTGCGCGTTCAAACATCCTGCATTCGTTTTGGCAGGAAAAGAGAGCGAGCGAGCGATCGTTCGCCGCGATTCTTAGTCCATTATGCGCGCGGACGACGACGACGACGGTATCCCCTTTTTGCGCGCGCCCTTATATGCGCAGTTGCGGAGAATGACGGAGACGAGATGTTACGGGAGGTGAGAGAGGGTTGCTCACCGGAATTGCTTTTCGGACCTGATTCTATTCGGAGTCGTAAGTTTCTTTTACGTGCTCAATTTACTTTTAGGAGGATTGTTCTCCGAATTTTGTTCGAAAGGTATATGCTTATAAGGATGTGTTTTTGATTGGATGTGATTTTACTTACTAGAAGCATTTTTTTAATAATGCATTTCAAATTTTATTTATTTTACAACGCCCTTTTGGAATCCAGCAGTGAAATCGAATATAACTTTTTTTTTATCATGGACGTTTTAAAAGATTTTATGTCAACATATTTTATGTTCTCAAAATTTTTATTGAAACACTTTAATATAATACATACACTTTATCATTCACGAACCATTAGAGAAATCCAATTGAGTGTGTTACTTTTCATCGTAGTACAATCATTGACGTTTTAATGGTCACGCAAAATAAATGACGTACTTGATTTATGAAAATATTTCACGACATAAAATCCTTATAATTCTAAAGCCATAAATTCCTCTCCAAGGTCTCTTATCGAACCGTATACGCACATCGCGCCATTCAACAAAGTCGAACATTATATTTTATGATAAATTCGGCGTATCCCCGAAAAAGAGTCTTTAATCAAACGCAATTCAATTTAAATACCAGCGAAAATTTGCATTCACGCTGCCGGTAATTGCCCGGTAACGTACAATCCATCCCCTTGTTGCGTCGATAATTTACGCAAACCCGAAGAGTGAGCCGCTTGATTGCGATATACATCCCTCCCGTAATAATCCGGGGAGGCCTAGCCGACGAAAATCCTTTATTTATATGCCGAGTCGCGCGAGCGCCTCGCGGAATTTACAATGCATCCCCCTCTTCCTCCTCCTCCCTCATCCGAAAGCAAAGCCCCGATATCAAAGCAAGGACGCGAAATTTATTAGCCGAAAACGTCCCCCCACGGACGAAGAGGAAATAAAACGCGCGAAAAGGGGCGAAGAAGCTCGGCGAGCGCGAAGAATATAAGAGAGGAGAGAGAGGAACCCAGACGCCCATTCGAAAGCAATCAAAACCCACACTTTGTGCGCGCGAGTGTGCTTTCTTGCGCATAGCTTTATGCATTCGTAAATGTTTTTATCGCGCGTTTTAATGTAAATTACTCGCGTATTAGTCATAACGCTGGCGCGGCCAAGTTTTATAATCTTCCTTGGCGACTCTTTTTACGAGCGGCGAGCGACGCGAACGCGCAATAACTCGGACTTTATCGTTCGTTCTCTGATTTGACACGTAACTCTGATTAAACAACACACCTAACCGTACTAATCGAGTAACGTTACATTCTGTCCCTTTATCGCTATTTTGACACCTCGGCTCTTATCTCGCACACAATGAGTTACGACGTGTTTGATTGGACAGAATATATATATAAGATTATCGACGCGACTGAACTATTTCGAGACATTTATCTTGCTGGGATTTTTTTTTTAATATATCCAGTCGCACGTAGTTAGTTTTCAGCGTTGGAATCTTGATAAAATACCGTGGCACTTAGTTTCTCGATAATTGTAGGTCGAGTAGTTGATTAATATACTCAAATCATTAAATAATTGGAATTTAAATTGCTCAAATGTATTCCAAGCTATACCTAATCACCTATACGTGGTAGTGATTTATTTAAAAACACATTTGAAATATTACAAATTCCAAATCTGGATCAAACGATTAGATCCGCTAAACTAACTCTCCACAATAACTCCAAAATTCAAGAGTCTCACTTTCTCACCGCCCTCGAAAAGCCTTGATCCAATTAACGAGAGGAAAAATTTATTCCTCCACTCAAATATTATCGTCCCGAATCTCACCGACCGTCGATGAAAAAAAAAAGCCGAAGAAGAGAGAGCCCTCGATCGTTCCTCTCTCTCTCCAAAGTAATCCAAAGCTGATTTGCGGGGGGCGCCCGAATAAGAAGAAAGCACCCTCGCTACACTAATTCCCCGACGAATCGTCGGCCCGTCGTAATTTTTAAAGTTTGTTAGCGCATGCGCGGCCGACGCTGCTGAAAGGCACGGACAGAGAAAGAGAGAGAGAAGGAACGGGGGCAAAGGTTACGACGTCGTTCATAACGAGTCGTCGCGGCGCAGGCAGGGGCTGTGTATTACGCGGGCGGAGAGCGAGACTTGCGAAAGCTCATTAAGCTCCCGAGCGAGCGGCAGTAGCCCCGCGAAAAGCCTCGCGGGCGAATCTTGATCCCTCATTCATCGTCGCGAGCGCGTGCGTATATATGCTCGTGATGTGTATATGTAAGCGGTGTCGATGTTTGCGGACGGAGGTTTGACGGTTGTCTCTGGAAAGAATAATGAAGGGTCGTGTAAATATTTCATTCGAAATCGTGTTTTATTAAAAGAGGAGGCCGGTTATTCGCTTTGTCAGAAAATCAATAAAAACACACGTGTAATATAAAAATTATAGGTTTTCTGAATGTTTATCGCAACATTATTTTTCGTATCTAATTTTTTACGTATAAATACTTTTGTTATCACAGTTGTACAGGATGGAATTGAATAACAATATTTATCAAGCATCAAACACGCAAATGTTTTAAAACTTAATGAAAATTGAATGTTTTCCAACACATTGTTTTTTCGTATTTCATCGTTAATTCTTTTTCAGCGCACATATTGATATGCTTTTGTTTTTCCAACAATTCAATTCTATAGTTCTGAGAATGCGCACACGTGAAACCTTCCGCTTCGCAAATATTCCCAGCGTTCCAATATTTAATTTTGCGCTTTTCCCTACTTGTTGATTTTCTCGATCGTTTATTTAAGTGTAAACACACACACAAAGACAAAAACAGCCGTCATCGTTGAAAAACACGCGACAAGCGACTGACGCGTCTGCACATCAAATTTTCCCAAAACAAGCGGAAGGAAAGCCATCTCGCGCGATTCTCCGGCTCGCTGATCAATTCGCGTTTCACCTCGAATGAATTCATCTCTCTTCGATACAGCACATATATGTACCGCGCGTGCGCGCGCAACAAATATCCGCCGCGCGGAGCGGAATCGTCGCTGGCCGATATAAGTATACCGCCAACGTGAGCTGAATATCTCCTCTTTCTCCGTGACCGCGAGGCGAAATAAATCATCGCTCGGGACACCTATACACACCGATAACAAATAATCCAAAAGGGCAGCTCAGCGCGCGGGTGTGCAGAGAAAACAATAAATTCCCCTCGCTCACTTCATTTCACTTTCTCTCGCGCGCAGTGCCGCGACTTTATCCGTTCCGCGCCGCACGTGTAAACGAACGGGAGGAGGGAAAATAAATCAAAGCCGCGTTTTGCGTTTATTTATCGCCAGCGCGCGCGCGCGAGCGCGGGATGTACCGAGAACGCGAGGGTCGTTGCATTTCGAATATAATTCTCTTTGAGAGTGACGAGCAGCAGCCGTCGTCTTCGTCGACGTTTTTTCTCGCGCGCGCCGCGTACTTCTGGGGCTTCTTTATGCCGCGCGTGAGAGGTGCCGTGCCAAGAATGGAATGAGAGGGAGAGAGAAAAAATGTGGAAGGTGGGATGGATGATTAATTAGTTTACTAATTACTTTCGGGGTAAGTGTATCCGCCGCATTATACACGACAAAAATAATCCATCAAATTTTCTTTTTAGAATAGATGCGCGTGCGGGCATCAATCTTCTCCATTGTGTTTTCTAGATTTTTCATTATTAAAGGCTTCCTTTCATTTATTAAAGCGATATCGGATGTAACGGATCACTTTCCTCATCATTCCTCATAAGTAATATAAGATACTTTCATAAGAAACAACCGTTTATAATTTACCTTATAATCGAACGTTATGCGAGGCAGTAACAAAAATCTCCGAGTTCTTGAAAGTTTCTCAAAACACAAGAAGCTCTACACACTGGCAACAAATCAATAATCGCCCAACAACACTTTATGTTTCCAGCAACCGACACTAATCTATCACTTTTTTCACTCTCTACTATAGGTACATATAACTGTCGCTCGTAATCACCAAATCTCCGCACTACAATTCACAAATCAAATCCCTGCGCTCCTTTTCCCAGAAGCCTATTGTAACAACGGCGGAAAAGAAATGCCGAGCACGAGAAGAGCCTGCTCCACATGTGTGGAAAATAAGGAAACGTTGCCGGCCGCTTGTCACGTGCTCGTCGCATCGGTCTCGCCTGCTGCGACAATTTCGTAAGAGCGACGACGTCGACCTGCCGCGCGGTCCGCCTCGTTAGGACGAATCATCATCTACACACCGCCGCAGCGACAGACCGCGTACTACTGGCAAGTATTGTACGAGGGCAGTAAGTATACTGATACACGCGCGCGCGAGGGGGATGACGACGCTCCGCGGTGCGCGCGCCAGCTGCGCCGAGCCGCTACTGACGATGAGCCGCCGTGCCGCTCGCTCGCTCGCTGCACGCGCGCGCCGTAGGGAAAAAGGGAGGAGGAGAGAGAGAAGAGAGAAGAGAAAGAGAGAAAGGTGGGGGGGAGAACGGCGAAGAGAGCGACATTGGCCACGTTACGAGGCTTGGCCCGAGTCTCTAGCTGCAAGACGGTTTGTGCCGCCCTCTTTTCTTTATCTCTCGCGCTTCATTCATTCCTTGTGATTGCGCGCGCCCGGCGTAGTTCGTTTTTTCGGGGGGGACGAGCGCACGAGCTACCGTTCGCTCTCGCTTTCTCCGCCGGGGAAATATGCCTTTCGGGGTTGGTAGGTAGTTTACGATGTGGGTTTATGCGGTGTGAAATTTTATCTGTCTCTTTTTTTTGTTTCAAGGAGTTTACGGGGTCTTGGTACTGTGCTTCTGAAATTAAACGACTATTTGGATTAAAGTTGATTAATATGTTTATTGAAAGATCCGTTTTTGCGATACACGTGTTTTTGTTAAGTATTTTTAAAAAGACTAATTGGATAGTAATAAAATTATATCTTTTTAGATAAAATTGTAAAAATCATCTCTTCGTATATGCATAATTTAATTTTAACGTCCATCCGTCATATGCGCTTATAATTGTAAGTTTTGTCGTTTCGTTCCTGATAAGTAATAAATGAACATATACGTTTCTTGTAGTATAACTGACAGACAATTTAAAAATGTTTTTTTCTTCAGGAACATAACTTTTTATAATCGTCTTTTAATTGCACGCGGTTAAACTAAAATACGTGTGATTTCCATTCGGATGAATAATTCATCCGGAAAGATTAATCTCTTCTAAATGAAACACATCCCGCAGATATATAGCGTTTTAATAACACCTTTCACGAGCCTTTCAGCGGCACTAAAACAGCACTTGCACAGCCCCGATCGAATTAAACAAAAAGACGAAGAAAAAGGCGCAGCACCGAGACGAGTCTCCCCCTCTCTCTATATACCTCTTTCTCGATCCACCGACACACAGAGTCGCCATCGCTCGTAAAAATTTTCTCTATATATCCACCTTGCAGCGCAAACTTCTCCATCTGGCAGACGCGGAAAAGCGGCGGCGGCGACCCGCGCCCGACTATATTTACTGGCGCGATAAATTTCAGTTACGCGCGCGCGCGCGAGAGAGAGAGAGCGCGGGACCTCGTGTGTAAAATCCGCGCGCGGATTACATTGCTCCTTTATCGAGGGCCCGGTAAACAAGTTAAACCAGATTAGATCCGTAGCCGCGTAGCGCAAGGACCCTACTAAAAGCGCCTGCGCGGGACGAGGGATGGTATAGAGAGAGGGGGGAGAAGAGCGAGGAAAGAAATGAGAAAGTGAAATAGAACATTATCGATTGATTCCGGATTCGATTGGGCTAATCATGGAGATGTTTTGCTTTTGTTTGTGTGCTCTTACGCTGTATCTCATCATTGAATAACGTTTCATTATAGTATTTACCTTTAGGTTTTAATAATATTTATCAGTTGAATGTGATGCTTTTGGAAGTTAAACATCAGAAGGAGTAACAACTTCTTTACTGTTACAAATGTTTAAGGCGTGTTAAATTATTATTCAAAGCAAGATTTATAGAAGGAGTTAGGAGAAGCAAAATCTGTTTAAATAACTGTGCCACTAGGCGAAAATGTGAAATTTACTTCTTCAAAAGAAAAACTGTAAAATTAAAAAAGAAAATAAAACTGATTGAGAAAGCACGGGAGTAAGCCGAAAAAGCCAAGCGCAGCGGCAAAGTGCAAAGAGCAGTAGCAGTATACATCAGAAGGTAGGAGAATTTGAAAAGGTTGACGGCACAGGCGAAGAAGAGCGAGAGCGAGAGAAAGAGAGAAATCTCGCGGAAAAATAAAAAAAAAAGTAGAGAAAGGTTTGCCGAAGGGTTTGCCAAGGAAGAAAGTAACCGAGAGAAAGAGAAGGAGAAAAAGGGATGTTAGCGAGAGTAAGGCAAGGAGAGGGATAGGAAAAAGGAAATTCTGCCATTGCGCTTCATCTTCTCGAGTGGAGTCATTACTTTCTTTGGCCGAGCGCTACTCTACTATCCCTGAGCTCGCTCTCTTGTAAACATCCAGAGCCCTTGCTCGCCGGCATTATCTCTCTCTCCCTCTATTTCCCGTCCGAATAAGAGATATTACCTTTACCTACATACGCGCTTTCTTCGATCGCCCGCGCGCTGATTGTTTTCGAGCGTTTATCTCGGCCCCGCCCGTCGAATTCCTTCAAGAGGTTGTTCGACTACAACTTCGGTCCCACCCTCGTCCATCGGAAATTTTTAATTTCGACAAACAACCTTGTTTACAGAACTGCGCGGCGAGTGCGAAGACTCGAGGAAGTTTAGTTTAGCTGCGGAGGAGATTTACGGTTCGTTTGTCGCTGATTCGGAAGATTTAATTGCCTGGCACAAACCTAGTTATACGTATATAGAATGTAAGTGAGGGAGAAACGGATATGTTTGTTTAACATTATTCATTTTTGTTACCACGCGCTTTATAATAGAATATAATATACCTTTATTTCAATATTTACTGATTTAGAATGTGAACTGTACAGCTTTAACGATTGAAAGAGAGGTCGAAGCGCGGCGCATTAATAAAGTGGTAAATCGCTCGCGTACGCAGGCGAGTCTATTGTTTCGACCCGCTTGTTCGCGCCGGTGTCGTTTTGAAGCACACACACACATACACCCCGCGCGTAAACTAAACTACACGCACGGGCAAAAATGAAAAATGAAAAACGAGAGAAAAAGAACTTCCCCTCGCCGCGACAGAACGCGTATGTGCATTTCTGCCTGTCAATTTCAACCGGAGTGTGTGTGTGTGTCGGCGCACAGTGCAAGTGCGCGAAGGGGTGGGATGCAATTCGATTGGCCAAATTTTTTCGGCCGCGCATGGATATCGACATGTTTGAAATATCAGGCCCGGCTCGCGCCCTGATTGTTGTTGATAGGCGTCGTCGTACGTGCTTCACCGGTAATCCGAGAGATTTCTATCTCGCCATTTGTACATCGGGCCGATTTTCATTCGCCGGGGCGCCCGCGTACAAAAGCGAGAGAGCGAGCTGCTATATATTGGCATTGTCGTTCTTTATTCGCGGGGAAATATCGACTAGTGCTTTTGTTATTAAATAATATTTATGAATCGAAGAGAGAGAAGGGGGAGCTTTTAAAGCGTTTTATTCTTGTTATTATTGTTTTTTCAGTGCGGGGCGACTTCCACATTTTTAAAATGCGGTTTTTTTGGAAAATTCGGCACGAATCGGAGCGAGTGCAGCGGGGAATGAGGTGCTGAAGTAGACGTGTTTGCAGGCAATTTGGGAATAATATTATTTCGCCAGTTTTATCCGTGATATTTGATTCCTGACCATTGGCTCGTCGTATAACTTTGTTCCGAAAGGCATTGACTTTTCCTTTCATAAAGTGTATAAAAAGCTGCGAGACCCAGTTTAAGCTGTGTAACATTACACCGAGCTTTTAAGAAAGGGCCGTTCAATTTTTATTCCTCGAGCGCGTAAAGAATCATTTCGCTCGGAGTGTACGTCTAAAAGTTTTAAGTTATAAAATACCAAATTCAGTCGTATACCAAATCCTGCGCGTGACGTAAATTTTTATTTTTTCCTTAAAATACATCTCTGATAAAGTTTCACAATATAACATCTTCCTCGCCAAGCGGTTCCTCCTCTTTCCTCAAATCAACGAAAAAGAAAATCCTCGACAATATTTAACGCAATCAGGGACCTATATCCTCCCCCGCGTAATACATAATACCGCAAAGTGGCGACGCTCGAGGGCATCCGCGTGCGCGCGCAGTCCTCAACGCGAAACCCCCTCAAAACTGCATAATTCGGCGGGCTTGCTCGCACTTAATTCCCACCTACTCTGCTCGCGTACAGCCACACAGAGAGCGACGAGGCGGAATCCCAAGAGCCTCCATCTCCGTCTCCTCAAGACGTCGCTATACACAGGGAGTATAGCAGCAGCCTGCGCCGCGCACCGTGTGCCCGGGAGCTATCGCTCAAAGTCGCTCGAGAGGATCGCGCTAGTCCTCTGAGAGAGAGAGAGAGCAGCGTCTACACGTCTGCAGCAGCATATCTCCGATATTCCGCGGGACGCACGTACGGCGCCGCGCGTCTCTCGCATTGTCGTCGATCCGAGCGAGTAGCGCGCGGCAGCTGAATCGCCCGGCGAATAATTGAGCACGAGCGTGTGTAGTGCTAGTCACGCGTGCGAGAGCAGACTACTACGTTCGATACTGTACTATCTACTGTGTGTGTGTGAGCGTAGGTGAAGTATAGAGTTGGGCGAAGATGTTGCGAGGGAAGTCGAGATCTGCGCCTGATCGTGGTGCGCGCATATTATACGAGGTGCGGAACTAAGCGCAAGTTTATTGTAATTGCAGTCAGGCATTTGGAGAAATTATTGTTACAATAATTGCGAATCCTCGTTCGTTGATTGGGATAGGCTAACCGTTTGGAAACTAGCTAAGTTGTAGTTGTTGAAGTGACTGTTAACTATACTGTGAATTTATTTCTCTTCCATTACGCGTCTACTATATTTTTATACGTTGTACTGCCGAAAAGAAAGATCGCACGAGGCGAAAGAGGTGAAATTTCAGGAGCCGAGGCTCGGGCCAATCCTACAAGACATTCTCTTCCGGCGTTTCAATTTTCCACGTATCCTCTTTACACAAAAAGATCTCTCATCTTTTCGCGTTTTCCACCTTATACTTCTCTCCACCCCGTCGTTTCTTTTAACACCGGGTCCCGCGCTGCCTCTGTATATCTTGGCAGACGAACGTATACGTATACCTACATTTCGTTCTCCTGTTCTCTCTCTCTCTCTCTCTCTCTCTCTCTCTCTCTCTCTCTCTCTCTCTCTCTCTCTCTCTCTCTCTCTCTCTCTCTCCGCAAGCGCAAACGCTACTAGAGCTACGAGCTCACTCGACGTACGTGCCGTACATCGCTTGACAATCGCGTGCGCAAAAGAGACGCGTGTAGAGCGAGAGATAGAGACAGAGGAACGAGCTGCAGTAGCGGCAGTGCACACATGCGGGCCTCTCTACATACGCGCACACGCACGCGAATGACGGGCATTCGAGCGAATGGCGACCAATCAGGTTGATTGGCCCACCGGTATTTACATTTCTGCGGGAGAACGTATACGCCGACCTGCAGCGGCAGAGAGAATTCGAGGGCGAGCGCGGTAGAGGAGAGAGAGAGGGACAGACAAAGAGGAAAGAGAACGACGACGAGATGAGGTACAATGAGGGACTGCACACTGCCGGGCGCGCTTAAGCGCGCGAGAGCGAGTGAAAGAGACGGATGGATTAATAATTTTCTATATTAGCCGGGGCGCGAGAAGCGAGCGTGCGCGCGAAATTTATGACGACGAGCAAATGAATATGACGGAATTTTGGAGCGGGCTTTTGGAAAATTTGGCTGCCAACTGATTCGCTGCACCGATGCGATGGAAGTATCGACGTAATGATTGTCTATATATGCGCGCGCATATATGTGTGGATAAATCACGCGAGCTTAATGTAGCTCGTAATTAACTTTTATTAATAGCTTTATATACGCAGGGATATATATATACAAGGTAAAATTAAATGAATTATCGCTCGTCGGAAAGTATATTGTTATACTTATGATTGGGCAAAAGTATAAAAGTATCTCCATTAATTGGAAATTTAATTGAATCGGGCGGAGATATATAACATTAAGAAGATTATTCTGGAATTTCTCGCAACGACAGTATAATCGCCGGCGATACAACTTTTTAAAGATTTAAGACCATCATACTCCTCTAAGAACTTTAGATTTCCCCTGGGTATTCACGCCGAATAAAAGGATTTTCAAGTTTGCCGAAACGAAAAGCAAACGTTCACCGACTCCAATTTCTGTAACGTCTACCGAGAGTTCAAGACAATTTGCACAAGGCCGCGTTCTATATATATACAACTTACACCGAACAACGCAAGTTTAACACTACCTAATGGTATCCAATTATTTGTCTTAGGCACCGTACCCATTTCACGATAAACTTACCGTTGAATATTTCAGAACTTTTTTTTACCAGCTAGAATGAATCTCAATTTTCTCGATAACATATATTATCTGCAGCGCGCAGCAAGACGAATGAATCATCTCTTCATGCTAAAACTAGCTCTTCCAGCCGAGCGGACGTATACCCACGAGAGAGAAGAAAGAAGCTCGCGCGCCGTGACATCGCGAAAATAGAGGACCTCGGGAGTATAGAGCCGCGAGTAGCGCGTATGTGTACCTGGGCGAAATCAATTTTCGAGTTTGACGTGACGGCGGCGGTGGCCCGTGGCGCTCTCTCTCTCTCTCCCTCAATAAGGCACGACGTCGAATCATAATTTATGGATCGAAGGAGTTCCCGCAGCCGACGACTATGGCGCGCAGCTATATATATATATATGTATATGTGTGCGTTGTTCCGGGGATTTTAAGTTTAAATGGTTTGTTGGCTTTCGGCTTTGGCGCCCTCTAGCAGTGACGGATCGTTCTCGCGGCGCGATACGTCGCAAAATTCGCGGAAGTTGGATAACCGACACGACGACGATGACGAGGAGAGAGGAATTGTGCCGCTGCCACGGCCGCCGACGCCGTCGCGCGATATTTGCCGAAGATGATTGGTGTTTGTTCTGTGGGAGTGTTGCGAATTTTTACCGGAGGATGAGACGTCTCGTCGTTAACGCTGCGGATTGACAATGTTAAGTTCCGAGTATGGCCTGTGCAGTCATTGTTGAAAGACAGGGTTTAGAAGAAAATGATAAAAATCAGTGATCGGTTTGTTTAAAACAAAAAAGAATGTTTGGGTTTACAACTCACCGGTAAAGACATCGTCTCATCTGTCTGCACCGCGCGCAGAAAAAAACGCCTGCCCGGTTCAGCAACTCACCTGCAACAGAAAGAACAGAGAGAACAATTAATTAAAGCCCGAAAAAGAATATATACAAGCGCATTTTTCATCCACTAACAGCGCCAATAAAATCGACATGTCATTAACAAATTCAGTGGGTGCGCCGGCCGAGTTTAGAGCGAACGAGCGGTCTGCACTTAAGGACCTAATCGCCCACTAATAATAATCTCGCATGTGCGCGGGCCCCCCTATGAACAGAGGCTGCGCGTCCTCACCGGCGCACTCGACTATTTGCATACGTAAATTAAGTGAAATGTTCGGCGTGTCGGGCGCCGAATTATTCGACGAAGATAGGCGCAGAGACAAAGACGGCAAAAAGCCGCGGGGGAGAAGGATAGAGAGAGAGGAGGAGGAGGACACACACGCGTGCGGGAAACTGCGGCGATGGGTGCGGGGAGGGAAGCGGCTTTATTGGTACTTGGTATTTAGAGCGGGATTTTAACCCGCATAATTAAATAATAATGGCGCTAAATCAGTTTCACGGTGCCATTCTTGTTATAATACCGTAACATCGACAGTTTACATATTAATGAATTGCAGATAAGAAGTTTCTGGCGAAAATTTTGGAAAATTGTATATTTTTGGAATATTATTTTTCATAGTCCAAACTATATAGAGAATAATTTTAATGCATTTTAGTCATTAATAATAATTTACGTTTATTTCTGTTCATTTTAAACAAAACATCTCAATTCTCAAACAGCATAGTATATAATTCTTCCCGACATATGTACAAGACTGCGTTTTTTAATTTTCCCAGGTAGTCTAGAACACCCACAGTAGTCGCATCTAAACCAGGGCGTGCGCAGCAACAGCAGCAGCAGCTAAAAACGCCCTATAAAAGAAAGGTAAAAAGCTGGCCCGAAGAAAAGCTAAAAGAGCGCTCGGGGATAAATCAGCCCGGTCTGAGACCACCCAACATCACTCGTCGCTCGGTGAAAGAGAAAAAGACCAACTGTATAACACCACGCGCTCGCGCATGTGAGATAGGCGCATCCGTTTAGGCGTGAAACGGCATCGCAAAACCCGTCGAGAACGAAGGTGGAAGGTATACGCGAGAGAGTAGGAGGAGGGGACGGGGGAGACATTAAGCCCCGGCTGCCGTCGTGATAGCCCCCGCCGCTGCCGCCGCCGCTCCTGTTGACGCTTTAAGGGGGTTAATTGCACTTTTATCTCTCCTCTCCGCTTCTCTCTCTCTCTCTCTAATCGTGTATAGAGCTGCTGCTGGTGGCCCTTCAGCCCCGCCCCGACGGCAGTGATACCAGCGCGCGCGCGGGCAGCAGCTTCTCTCGGCCCGCGCGTTCGCTCTCTTTCCGCCCCGTCGTTTCCAATCGCTCGTCTCTCCCCGGCGACGGTTACTCCTTCTCTCTTTCTCTCTCCCTCGCTCTTGGATGTTACGCTGCCTTCGCGTCGCTACCTTTTTCGGACGCGCGTACGTCCTTTTTGGCCGCTTCTTTTTAAACAGGAAGGGGGAGGAGGACTCGGCGAAGAAGTTACGGAGATGAAGAGGGAGAGAGAGAGAGAGAGAGCGAGTCTTTTTGTTTCGACGAATCTTTTTTTTCTCGTTTGCTTTGGTTTTGTTGGTAGGGAGAGCTTTTCTAAAGAGATTTTAGGGTACGAGTTTGAGAAAGCCCTTAATTAGTAACTTATAACGTTGAATAACATTCGATTGATTTATAGTATGTATATATGCGTTGGGAGAAGAAACTAATTTACTTTTAAATATAATGTATTCTAGTAGAACGATTTATTATGCGAACAATGCGGAGTTTTAAAATGAACGATAATAATTCAAGGGAAGCGAACGGAAACTTTATTTCAACATGGAAAACAATCTTCATTATTTATCTGATCAATAGTCAATTACACAGGAGCTAACGCAATCCTGAAAGGAAATAAGCTCGCGGGAATTGCGCACGTATTCTCCCCGTTCGATTATCCGTTTTTTCCCGTGCGCGCGCGGGCGCTCGCAAAAAAAAGGCGCGACAGAGAGAGCCAACCGTGTCGCCGGATAGAGAGACGCGCGAGCGCAGCGCAGCCTCTCCAATCGTATCTACATTTGACTACTCGTTTCCTACCGCGAAAGCGAGGGGCAGTCGCAAAAAAAGGCCAGGAATCGAGAGAATAGAATAGCCGCCACCGCCGTCGTCCCCATCCTCTCGCTAGTCATTTCGCGCAAACGAGTGGACGCGGCGGCTGGAGAGAAAAAAAAGAAACGAGAACGAGGGGGCGAAACGAGATATAGCAGGAAGGGAAAATGGCTCGCGGCTGCGGCGACAGGCCGTCTTCATTAAAGCTGCCCGCGCTAGTCAAGGGGGTATTGAGTTACGAATTCGGCGACCAGAGAGGGAGGAGAAAAAGAGAGAGAGAGAGAGCGAGCGAGTGAGTTGCAGCGGCGATAGCGCCGGCAGCTCATAACGAAAAGTTCAACGGCAGTGGCGGCAACGGTCGGGAGGAAAAAGGGTGGAACGGAAAGGGATAGGACGGGGGCGCGGTGACGACGACGATAGCGTGGCGCGCGACGGGAAGGGTGATTGATCGAACGTTTAAAAGGACTCATTATGCCCCGCGCACGAGCGCGCGGTCAAGGACTGCACTCGAGAGAATTTTAGGAGGAGATTATGCGTGACGGCGCATGATTAGGATGAAGGATCTCAGCTATTTTTACGTGCTTTCAGCTCTCTCTCGAGGTCGTGTTATAAAGCGTGCGTGGGACGCGTGCACGCATTGAAATTTTCGTTATCGGGGGGAGGGAACGTTAAATATATTTTTATGCGTATATATTATATACCTAATGTCGCTTTGATTAATACCTCCTGCGGGTCGCATATAAATACGAGGTTACTAAAGGATTAAAAGCCGAATGTGATATTGATTTTGCGTAAAATTTAAATGTAGCAAAATACATTATGCGTTTGATAAAAGCATAAATCTTATTTACTACCCTGATATATATAGATACGTATACTCTTGAAAAGTGTTACAAAGAATATGCAAAGTATAGGGACTGGATACTAGAAATTTCGATCTCATAAATTGAAACACTGGCGCGCGCGGTGTGGGCCCCCCGCTTTAATTTCAGCAATGTCAAAAGCGCTTCGAACGCACGCGCGCACGAGCGAACGAAAAAAAAGGAAGCTATAGCCGGGCCGCAGGCACGAGGCTGCCAGCAAGAGCGAAAAGTGGTCGGCTAATTAATAACTCGGCGTAACAAGGAGCAGATGGAGCGCTATAGCGAGGGAGCCGAGCGAAACCGAGCCAGTAGCCGGGGGTGGAGAGAAAGTAGAGGAAAAAAGGGGATCCAGCGCGTAAATGCAGCCGCAGATATCGGCCTTCTTTCCCATTATCGCGCGCACGTGTGGTCCGGATGATGGTCGCGTGCCGCCTTTGCGTTATTAGTGTATAGCGAAAAGTCGCAAGGAAGCCAGCGCGCCGCGAGGGGGATGAGTGCACTGACCGAAAAATGTAATAATTGCTCGAGGGTTGCGCGAGGCTCGAGTGTGGGTCGAGGTAATGAGGCGATTGGGTGAATTTTGATTCTTTTTTTGGTTGAAGCTCGTTGCGGGAATGGTGTTATGTTCAGTTGGGGGCCAGGGTAACTTGGAGGCGAGGTTTAATAAACTTTGGTAATTACTCTCCTGTTACATTTCCAAAATGAGGCGGTTGTAACTGGCTCGGCATTGTTGGCAACTCATTTGCTATACACATAACTTTGCGTAAATGTTCAATAATTATGTAATACTCGTTTGCTCTATATAATTATCAGCTCATCCTGCAATATATTTTTGTGACTTAATCGAACTTACCCAAGATAATGTAACCTTTTACTTTATCTTTCAAAAAGCTCTTAAAATAGTCCCGAAAAGGGCTCTAAAAAATAGAAACAATCCCGAAACTGCTTACACCCGTACCGCGAACAAAATAGTACCTTGGCCCCTTCTTCCCTCCCGTAATTGCAGCCAGTGCTGCTGCCCGCGCAATGTCGCTCTCTCTCTCTCTCTCTCCCGCGCCCGAAGTCGCTCTACTCGGAAGCGTGAAAATAAACGGCCGCCGCGGCGGGTACTTCCGGTGCTGCTGCTGCCGCAGTGCAGCATGCAACTCGCATATATATATACGCAACTACGACCGCGACGAGCGACGTCGCGCTCCTTTGACTTCTCTGATTGACGCGTCGCGCGCTTGCGCTCTTTACGACTCGTGTTTTCACTCGGTTTCTTAATGATACTTTGAAAGTTTTGGCCCGCTCTATCCTTTTCTCTCTTTTTGCCGCGTTTGCCGTAAAGGGTAGCGCGCGCGCGCGCTTTAATGAGGCAGCGTTTAGGGACGCGAGATTTTAATGGAGATAGACACGGCCGGACGCCGCTGCGAGGGGTATTTTCGAATGGAGACGCATTACTCATTCATGTATTCGACGCGTTTTTCGAATTCTTCGACTTTTGTACCTTTAAAGCACGGATTGTCGGTGATGCGCCAATTAATATCGGCGCGCGGAGATACCGCGGGCGCAGAGTTATGCTTGTTCTTACGCCGTAAAATTTGTAATTTAGCCGCGCGGTCTGCATGATCAGCGTCGCATGTGGTTGCGGTTGCCCGAGGTATAGTTTAGTGCTGCGCCTTCTTTACGTCGATACCTATATAATATACCGTAAAAGAAAAAGGGGCTGTATCGGAAAAAGCTCCGATTATATCTGCGGTATCATCAAACGGTCGTAACGTAATTTTTCTTCGACGTACACTTACATTTTCGCCGATAATGAATCATAAATTCCCACTGAATATCAGAACGAGCGTTTAAGGCGAGCGCGTAAATATTAAACTCGGCGCGCGCGCGCCGTCGCGGTTAAGTGTTTCTCTTAAGGTTTTCGCGAAATTTACTGTAAATGCGCGCGAGCTCTTGAAATGGGAAGCTCGAGGAGTTACACGTATAGCCCGCGTGTTCAGAGTTGCCACGGAAACATATAGTCTTGCGAGCGCGTGCACTTGTGAATATGATACACCACGCTTATCAAACTTGAATACAGAACAGGGAAATGAAATCCCAGAGCTACCGCGCTGCACTTTATCAAACTCCCGGAATATTCTAGATCCAGGCGGTCCCGCCGTTGAACAGTTCCATTGTACTACTCTCCGATTCTTCAGGGGACCTTGCAATTCGCCAAGGATCGGCTCTTGGCATCGATGTGTATAAAAAAAGCAAGAAAAACGCCGTCGCAGAGACGTATAGCCTAGTCGCGGGAGCGATTCGGCAATCAGAAAAGGAACAAGAACCCCCGACACAGAGAGAAAGGATCTGTCTCTGTGTGTGTGTATACTCGGTATAGAGGAACGAATCGAAGGTACTATACGCCGGTTGACCAGGCCAGAAAAGGTCCTTCTCTCTTTCTCTCCGATATCGCGGGCTTCGATCGACTGGCTTAAATTCCCTCTGTCGAAGATTCTCTCTCTCTCCTTGCTCTCGACTCCTTTTCTCTCCCCTTATACTTGTACCGCTTCACTCCACCTCCGCGCACGCAAACTTTTCGCCCAAAGTTTTGATGTCGGCCAGATGAGAGGGGGGCGGAGAAATCGATGATCCACACACGCACACTACGAAGGTATACGCTTATAAAGGACCGATATACTGCAGCGAACGCGCGGTCGGCTGAGTGGCGATAAGGAACGAGTTTTTCGCGGCGCGCAGAGTATATAGGTACGTCGTTTTATTTCGCCCTTTGAGCCCGCGCGCTAAACGCGCGATAGCGCGGCGGGCTACTACACCCTCATCCTCGATCGGCCGGATATTGAATGCTCTATCGCCTCTGTGCGGCGAGGCATCTCTCGCTCTCTCATTTTTTTTCGTGCGGAGACTTTATTGACAATATCGAGAGGGAGAGAGAGGGGGGAGCTGAAAGTTGCGCTCGCGTTTTATGAGCACTTTGCTGCTGAACGATATGCTTTATATTTATTAAAATATGTATTTGGGTTATTGTATTTTTACGGACCTCCGCGCCCGTAACGTACGATTTCTTTTACGCTGTACTTATAAGTAGAATGAGAGTTGGCGGGTGATATATTTTTTTTTCTTATATGTTCAAGTTTATGGTTGCGGTGCTAATTATTAGATTAAATTGATAAAGAGTATAATGATGTGAAGTGTATAGTCGGTATGATGTAAACAATTCAATTAGCAACAATGTGTGCAATTATAAAATTATTGCAATTCCAGCTGCGTATTATTATTTATCTGCGTACGTAATTAACGTACTTCCAAAAATATCGCGTGAAAAATAAATTTCACTAAACCTCCCCACTCTCAATCCGTCACCCGGCAAAAAATCGACAATATTTTACTAGATTCCCCACACCTCTCCGACATATCTCTCTTTCTCGCTCTGCACATCAATCCGCCGGTTGTTTGACGAGAACACAGGAGAAAAAGGCGAAAGGGCAAGCGCTCGCTCACGCAACGTACATTGCGTGCCTCGGTAATTACTTTCTCTGCCCTCTCTCTATCTCTCTGCACGAGAAATAAAGGACGGCCGAGAGATAGAAACATAGAGGCTCGTCGTCTGCGCGCGTGTGTAGGCAAAACATCGAGGAAACGCAGTACAAAGGCGCGCGCAGGCGACGTTCGAGAGAGAAAGAACCCATATTCCTTCGCCGCGGGGTGTCTCTCTCCCTCTCTCTCTGCCGCGCACTTTGAAGCGGTGTCAACTCGCCCTTCTTTTTTCCGCCCCACGCGAGTGTGTGTGTATATGTCTCCGCCTACGCCTCCAACGTTTTTATCGGCGATTGGAACGAGGAAAAGTCAAAGAGCGGGCCATAGAGGGACGGAGAGAGTCGGGGTGTAAGCATGAAGGGATAAACGCAAAGAGAGGATAAACGCGCGGTGTCGCATATACGGGTGGATGGGAAAGTTCCCGGATGTTTTTATAGGTGTCTGGCTAGTTTTGGGAAGCTTAGGGAAAAGATACGGTGACAAATGCATATTTTAAGTATTTTATTACTTTCCCAAGTATGGTTCTTGTTACTAAGTATACTTTGGTCAGCAATCTTATATATGCTTAACGTCAATTTGAGTGTTTATTAACTAAATTGAATAATTTATACGTAATGACGCATGATTTTACTTATTTTTCGAATAAAACTTTAAATTTAAGTAAAGATTAATGACGTTTATTTTGAAACTTTCGTGCCATTAGTATAAGACAAGCGCAAGTTTCGCGAGCGCATAAAACAAATATTTACTCGGCATTTCTTTAACATCGAGGTGGGCTCGTGTGCGGCGCACGTAAGCAAAAAACTTGTTTAAATATAATGTCGAAGCATTATCAATCACTCGAGGACTTTCACATCCCTCGCGCAAGCTATAGGCACGCCACTGCTCCAGCTCTCCGAGCGTTTCTAATTTAAAATTTACATCAAGAATCCATTAACAAAAATTAATCAAACCGCGCGCGCTCTGCCTGGCCTGTGCTACGCTAAACTCAATAACATTAAAAAAAAAAGCTAGTCTCGTCCCCCGCGTCCGACACACGCGCTGCCTCCTGCACTCTTAAGGAAAAAAAGGGAAAGACAAATGAAAATGAAAACGCGGAACGCGCGCGAGCACACGGCGTGGTAGAGAAGATGAGGGAAAAAACGAGGAAAAGAGCGCGCCGATCAAAGGGGACTCTCGCGATTCTCGGCGGCGGAAAATAACGCGGCGATGGTAGCATCAGGGAGAGAAAGAGAGTGAGAGAGCGAACGATTAACCGTGATATGGCAGTTTTCCAAGTTTTACGGTGCGTTCGCGTACCGTTTGATTTATTTTCACGTACGCGCAAAAAGCGCTGCGTCGATCTCTCTCTCTCTCGTTCCTCGCCGTCGTTGGTTTCTCTTTGCGCGTTCGACGGGGGTATAAAGCGAGAGAGAAAGAAAAAGGATCGACAGATTGCAAAGTTACGTGCTCGCGTACACGTGTGTATGTTATTGAAAACGATTCTTTCAATTTCGAGGGAGTGACTGCTGGTGTATGGGACAAATAAAAAATGAGAAGGTAGGGTTTCTTTGACTTTGTGGCGGTAGGAAGGTTTTATATGTTTGATGCATGCTCTGCGAGATCGGTTGGGATAAAATTTCGCGCCAGGCTTGGTTATTTTGTGGATGTGAAGCTTTGCAGCGATGTTTTCAAAGACGACTGCGACAGGTCGCAAAGAAATATTAATTAGCGCTGATACGCAGAATTATCATATACAGCGAAATTAAATGTGTCACCTTTTCAGCCTCGGAAATCTTTACAAATGCGATGTGCGAAAGCTACACCTTTTTAACCACATCAGATATTATTGCAAATATTTTACCGTAAAAGCAGCGTGCATTGTTATCCGCAGACTATTCACTTCGAAGTAAAATTGCTCATTCAATATTTTTCGAATTTCATTCGCCTTCAAACAGCCGCTTATATTATACAAGCCTAACTTGTATTAACAGCCAATTGAGCTAAACGAGACAAAAATCCGTGGCCCATTCAGGCCTCCGCAGATAAATTCTCACGCGAACGAGCACTGACGCGCCCGGCCAACTTCCCCTCTCTCTCCCGCACTTATTGAAAAACGCGTATTCTTTCAATTTCGCGAAGAGCGAGGAGCTTATAATAATAATAATACCCGCGCGCACGCGTGCAAAAGAACGAGTTTCGCGCGTACAGGCAATAGAAACACGTTTAAAGCGCGCGTGCGCGAGGCTCCGTTTCTTATTACATCGCGAATGAGAGAGAGGGAGAGAGGCAGCTTTCGCGCCGCCGCGCGTATATAATTTACACTTCGAGTGCGAGCCGAAAGGTAAAGAGGAATGCCCGAGCAAAGAAAAAAGGAAACGAGACGACGAGGCGGGCGCGGAATATAACCAGCAGATCCTCTTTCTTTCGGCCGAAGAAAGCCGTAAATATCCCGGAGCGGGGAAAGCTGGGCCCTGCCGCTGCAGTTTTTAAATCACTCAGCCGTCGAAGGCTCGCCATCGTCGCCCATTGAGCCTTGAACGAGCCGTCGAAAAGTCTCTGACTCGAGAGAGAGAGCGGGAGGAAAAAGCGATAAATAAAAATAAAACGCCGCGCGCGAGATGCACTTGCCGCGGTCGCGCGAACTTATCCGCCGGCGGCGCATTCATATGCATATAGCGAGACTCCGGCTTACGGCGCGCGACTTCACCTTCCTCCATTTAAATCAAGTTCCTTTTCTTCGCCGGCCCAACAATGGCGAGCCTCTCTATTCATCATAATATTCATGATCGCTCATTCGTCACACAGCGAAACGCCGCCACCGCCGTCCCGACGGTTTTCTCTCTCTCTCTCCTAGGACGGCGACGACGTTGGCGTGCTTAATTCGCGACGTAGATAGGTGCAGCAACTCGCTGCGTAGGCTTCGCGCATAGTATATGTGTGTGTGTATATATAGAGTGAGAGACGCCAGCGGAATACTGATTGACGTGGGAGTGAGGATAGTTCGCTCGCGCAGGCGCAATCACATTTTCCTGATTATCCTTATTCCGCGAATTTCGGCGGCGCGTGTGAACTTGGGATTTCGTTATTATTAGACGGCCGAGAAGGCGGAGGGGTAATATGGCGGCGGCAGCAGGCACCACGAGCTGCGTTTTAAGTGGGTTTTGTTGCAGGTGAGGGAGGGAGAAGAAGTTTCATTTAGGCGGGCGCGAGCGGGAAGACACGATATTGCGAGTGCCGAATGTTCGTCAAACATTGACTGATAAATGGCGGGGCGTAAATCACGAAACCGGTGTGGTATACAGCTGTCTCGTCGAGCGCGAGCAAAATTAAATTAACAAAGTGGTTTTGCGACTGCGAGGGAAGGAGTAGTTGGGAATTGATTAAATAAAGGATGTTTACTCTTGCGACGATGCGTTTATAAATAAGGACTCAATTGTTCTATTGTATTTATATATCGACGACACGCATAGATGCATACGTAAAAGTTAGCGATAGTAGAATATTTAAATAAGATGATGTAAGAGAATAAAATCTTGGCTGTGACTATTTTAAATATCTAAAGGAAATAGAATGGCGTGCAAGCCGCAGTCTATTTGCTCGTTAATTATTTACAAGTGCTTCGCATGGAGCAAAAATACGAGATAACAGTGATGACTCGAGAGACGACTATGCGCGCATCGTTCACCGAGTCAAGTATACTCAAACACTCAACACGTGCGCGCGGCGCGCGACCGAGTCCCTGCCCCATCTGTTTCCTGTCACGAAAATGCCCACAGCGCCTACTCTCCTCTAGCTCGAGGCGTATACACACACACACTCTGACTGTACCTACGAAACAAAATAATCCTTATCTCATCGGTCGAAAGTTCAGTCGAACGTTGCGCGCGACGCTGTCGAGAGCAAACAGGTCGCACTGCGAAACTTGCGCGGAGAAAGAGTGAGAGAGAGAGAGAGAGAGAGAAACAAATATATAGAGGCGCGGCGTAGGCCAGAAAATAATGTCCCCGAGCGCGAGCCGGGCGCTTTTTTACGATGCTTATCAAATGCAAATCCTATTTTATTGCGATTGGAATTCTTATTAGGCGCCTCTCTCTCCACTTTTTTTTTAGCGGAGGAAACGGAGAGAGGCGTAAGAGGATTTGCGAAAAGTGCCTGCTGCAGTGCCGCGTGTGCGTAAAACTCGGCCTCTCGCGCTCGAGACGATCTTTACTTTCTCTCCGGGCGCGTATTCCCTTGCCATTTCCGCCACGCTTGTTTGTTGTTCTGTGGATTCTCCGTTTTTTTTTCTCTCGCCACGAACATTTAGTGTTTATATGTGACATTTTTATATTTGGGTTAAGAGTGTGTGTGTGCGTACGAGCTTAAAGGTGCGCAAATTAATGCAGGAAGTTTTTGCATTCCTTCGAGTGCCCGTGTGTTTGTGTGGAGGGATTATAATTGATTTGTTGGACGAGCAAAGCCGCGTGTATACGGGGGAGAACTTAATTTTAATAAACCGTAATGAAGATTGGCTTAAACTCGCGTAATATCAAATATGCTTATTTCACGTTTATTAAATGCGCGCGCGAGCATTAATTGAAAGCACGAAAATGAAATTCGTTGATTTTAACGCTAATTAATACCGAGAAACGGCATGTTTATATACATATAAAAATCTTAATTAATTTCGATTCTTTGAGCGGTCAGAACAAACAAGAGCATATTATTGTTATTTACGCTCAAATCTACAGTATATAATATATTTAATTTCGTTTTATGCAGCATAAATTCACTGCCGTAATATGCATTTTCCAAACGTATTCCAGAAATGTTCAATTTCAAAGCAAGATTACACATCTAATCTCAAAGACAATATAAGTACAGCGACAAACTTTCCAGACACACAAGTATCGTCTTATAAGAGAACACGTCGCTACATCCCCACTCTCTCTCGCTCTCGCGCTCCTACGTACACTTTGCTCTTCCTCTCTCGCTCTCGTTCGCTATCCCGACGTATCTCTCTCCCTCTCTCCATTGTTCACTTGATCTCATCATACCTGGCCGCCCTTGTACACAGGCGCGTCGTAAAGCGGCGCTGCTCCGCTCGTGTACGCCGGCAGCTCGTTCGGATTCCGGTGTGTGTCAACCGAAAATCCCGCGCTGCTCTCCGCTGCCGCTATACTCTCTACCTGCATCTATAGCGCCTCGCGTCGTCCCCGTCGTTATTATTGCCGGGGCTCGCAATCAAGCAGCTAACTCGATTAGACGCGTCAACCAATCAGGGCCGAGGGAGAGAGCCGCCACCAGCAAGCCAAGCCTCAACTTATGAAGTCTGGAAAGTCGAGGCAGCGAGAGGGGCTACTTTCGCGCGCGGCCGAGCCACTGCACACTGCCACTTTGTTAATTTGTCGCGCACTTCAGCGGCCCGCTTTTCCGAAACGTTGTTTGCTTAATTTTCGCGGTGAGACGCGCGCACTAGCAGCCACTTGTTCTCTTTTTTTTGTTTTTTCTTCGCACGATGCTCAGTTCTTTTTGTCAGGAGTTCGTGGCGTTTGTCGGATGGGTTTTATCTAATGAACTGTTTGGTAAGTTTAAGGATTGTTCGGAAGTGGTAATTTTCGTTGAAATTCGAAAGCTCGATAGAAATATTTTAATCCAATATTTACTGATAATGCGTCGATGGATAAGAAAGTGGAATCGAATTTTACTAAGGATTTGGTATAAGAAAGGAATTTTAGTACAATATTCCATTATCACTCGTAATTGCATGTGCATTAACAGGAAGTGGAGAAAGCTCGTAATAAAATCAAATGTTAATCCTCTCTAGCTTGACAACCACATAATCGTACACAATCCTTATGCTAATTACCGTAATCCCCTCGAGAGAACCCTAAGGACAATCGGGCATCGCTAATAACAGAAAATCGAAGCCTGCAACGTCGTTAACCAGTCTTAAGATAAGATCCCGTCGATCCCCGATCGCCTCGTGCTCATATACATACGTACATATACGTGCGGGACGATACGAGCAACAAGAGCACGCGTACGCGCACACCGAGGACAAACAAACAAAGGGCGAAAAGGAAGAAAACGTGGACGACGACGACGGGAGAAGCTGCGTGCGCGGAGAAATGAGCGGTAAAAGCCGCTCCGTTGCTGTACGTGTGTGTGTGTGTGTCACGAGCGTGAAACGAAGGGAGGGACAACGAGTTTCTCGCGTAAAAGCGCGTGTCGCCGCTCCTGCGGGGTATATCAAACCGCCCGCGTGCCCGGAATTCTTGGCGTAATTGCGACGCTCGCGCGCTGGACGATTGCATTTTTCTATCCCCCTCTCGCGTGTGTATGTGTATACCCAGGCGGCAAAAAACACCAAGGTCTTTTCATTTTTTTGTCGCCTCTATACGCGAGCTTTTCCTTTTTTAAGCGCTCCGAGGAGGGAGAGAGAAGTGGCCACGTGTTTTACCCGCGTCCTTAAATTTATGTTTATCAAAGCGCGGTCTCGTGAAAATGATAAATCCGGCTCGTGCCTAGAGATGCGGAGGAATGACAATGGGAGGATGTTCCTGTTTCTTTTTTTTTGTAGGAAATTGATTTAGTGGTGCTTAAAGTAATTGAAATTTTTTATGTCGTCACTATACATTCTTTAGGATCCGGAAAAGTGTTATTTATTGTTGATAGTGTCGCATATTTCAAATTTTTCGGAATAATGGTATATTTATCTATCGCGAAAATTTTAGCTTTATTTAATTTATTAATATTCCGAAAAATATGTTAATAATGAAAGTTTTTATCATTAAATGTATCAAAAGGTAACAATCATATATTGTTTCTTTAGAGCACACTGGCGCAAATATCAACGTCTCTTAAAAAAAGAAAAGATAAAAAACGAGGCCGACTAAAGAAAAAAAAAATTAAAAAGCCGAGAAGAAGAGCACGCGCGCGCGAATCGACTAGTTTCTTCTCTTCCGGGGGTCCGACTGTATATACAAAAAGTGAGTAGAGAGGCGCGGCCGTGGCGGCGCACTTTAAAAGAAAAGTACTGAAACGAAGTGGCGCGCGCGACTATAATTGCGAGTTGAAAAGTCTCGGGAGGGAATTATCGTAAAGCGAAATAAGAATCTGATTTCCCTCGCTCTCTCTTTCTCTCCATTCTCTCCTTTCTGCCGCATCACCCCCTTCTTATATACTTTTCTCTCTATCTTTCTCCGGGGGTAGCGAGAGTGAGAGAGAGAGAGTAAGGCGCCCAGCTTCCGGTTTCCAATTACGGATGCGCAACTCGCCGTCTCGCCGATGTTTGGAGGCGCGGCGCCGCTATACCGCCGCGAGCTTGAAAATTCACCGGGAATCGGATATAGACAGTGTAGAGAAACGCGCTCCGGAGAAAGTATATTAAAAATAACAACCTTTTCCGATAGATTATACAGATTTAGGCGCTCTCTCTCTCTCTCTCTCTCTCTCTCTCTCTCTCTCTCTCTCTCTCTCTCTCTCGCACGCTTGCAGCGTTTCGGCGTTTTTAAAGGCACGCGCGCGCGAGAGGTTGAATAAATATACGCGACTTCTTCTAAAAGCTTCGCTCATTTGGCTGATTGAGTTACTTTGTGACTCTTTGAAGACTGTGCTTCGTCAAATTGAGTTATTAATTTATCAAAGTGTTTGCTTAATATTGGTGGACCTGTCTATTGCTAATAATGTTTTTCAATTTGCATAATGAAGTACTTCGAGAAAGGAGAATATAATTTCGATTTTTCCGATTGAACGAAATAATGTATACTCAGTAGATGAGAAATACTCGTAATATTTATAGTTCGGTAGCCCAACTCGAAGGCATATGGACGTATATCAAACCCTCGTAAAAAGTTTTTACAGTTTTATGTATCTTTTATGAACTCCAGGCAGACCTACTATTACTGAATACATATTCACGCGGGCATTCCCAAAAAAAGAAGACAAAACTTGCACGCATCGATCACCCCGACAAATCATCATTGCCAATATACTAATCAAACCCAAATACACGAAACTATCGTGTATCCCTCTTTCTCTTTATCTTCAGCGCCGCGCACGCGCATACAATCATAAACCATCCACCGCGCGCATACATATACACATACACCCCCGTAACATTATTTATCATCTGTCGATGCGAAAATTAGGGTCGAGTGCAGCGCGCGCCCGAAAAGTATTGGATTTCCGTAAAACATAAGTTTTCTCCGCGCGAGCTCTCTCACTCATTCTCCCCCGCCAGAAAGCCCATATCTCCGAGCGCAAACACTTGAACGCGCGCAAGTTCGGTGTGCGGGGGGGAAGAGAGAAGTTATCGGGTATAGGAGGGAGTGAGTGAGTGAGACTGAAAGCGCGGTAATTGCCGGGACGAGATCGACACCTTCGCGCGCGTGGCGATGGCCCCGAGTCGTCAAACAATGAATTGCCGCTGACGTCCGTCGAACTCGATGGCGGACGTTTGTCTAGTAACGCGAGACCCTTGCTGCCCCGTTTCTGCTCGGTGCGATGCTCTCTCTGCGTGTGCGATGCATTTGGCCGTGCCTATGATACACACCGTTGGGAGATTCTCCGTTTTTGTGAAATTTTTCTTTATTGTCATTCGATGCTTTTTTTCAGTATTTTTAAAAAGATAATGAGATGTGAATTAAAAGCTGAAAAACACGTATATACAATTTTTTTTTATAAAGTTATACTTGCGGCAAATAAATACGACTTTAGTCGAATGTATAACGTAAACACACAAAGTATATCTTAAAACGTTATTTTAAAAAGTTAAATATTCTTTATAGTACTATTAAATATTTTTCAAAATTTTGTAAGCATTTGTTATGATTATCCCTTGAGAAAACACACTTACGCCGCTGGAACAATTTAAACATTCCTGCACTTGCACAACTCAGCCGATAATCTGAAGAACTTTACGAGCCGAGAGTAACGTCGAAAATTATTTATAAAGGAATACACGAACCACGTGTGTGTGTGTGTGTGTGTGTGTGTGTGTATGTATATGTAAGCACGCTGCTGCCGTAAGCGTGGACGGATGCAATAAATATTTGGGAAAAAAGCTCCGCGCCAAGTGCCGTAACTTAGGATCGTAGATTTACGCCGGGGCTCGGCTTCGAAGAAAGCAGCCCGCGTGCGCGCGCGTAAAAAAAACAGAGCCCGCTGTAGCCCAGTATCTTCCTTCAAAGGTTCAAGTATAGGTTCGATAAGAGTACGAGAATCTTTCATTCAGCAAGACGCAGGAGGCGCCTTTCAAAGCTGGCCGGCTTAAAAGAGAGAAAGAGAGAGAGAAAAAAGGGAGAGGAGGAGAGTGTCCTTCGTTATTTTCCTCACTCGGGAGGAAATGTGGATAATCCGATCCCCTTTCGTTCCCCCTGGCCGAGATTCCGTCGCAGCGACGTCGACAACGACGCCGGATGGAAACGCATTACGCTAGAGAGGAAGGGAGAGGGCGAGCGGAAGAAAGAGTTTCGCGAAAAGAAGAAGGGAGAATAGAGTCGGAATTAAGAGGAGAGAAGCAAATAGTTAGGTGCAGGAGAAAAAGGAATTAAAATAGACAGCCAAGGGTGTGAAAGGGGTGAGGGGATAGGGAGGCGACGGAGAGTGGGAGCGAGGCTGTGATAAAATCGATAAGAGCCGAGGATATTAAAAGAACTTTCGCAATATTGCATATCGTTTAATTAAACTTTTAGTTATTTCAATGCAATTTTTGCTTTTCAGGTAATATCGAGACACATTTTTCAGTCCGATTAATACAACTTTTAACTATGTAAGGGAAATATTTTTAGTGAAATGCAACCAGAATTAATAGTAGTATATCGTCGGGGCAATTATAAAACATTTTTATTTGACGAGAGATATTTCCAGCTTTGGAAATTCTCCGAGATCACTTATTGTTGGTGGAAAAGAAGAGGGATAAAATATCGACTAAATTAGGGGATAAAAATGGGGAAGCAATTGTAAAATCGATAGCAAGAGGAGGAGTATGTAAAGTACGAAATAGATGAGGCAGAATAAAACGAAGGTAAGGGGACGGAGGAGTGAGAGAAAGAGAAAGGGAGAATGAAATAGAGTGTGTAAAAGTGGAAGGGTAAAAAATGAGGAAGAGAATGGAAATGAGAACGGGGAGATGGCAAAATGACCGAGAGACGGAGAGAAAGAAAGAAAGACGGATAAAGCACGTGTGAGTGAGTGTGACCGTGAGAGAGGGAGGTGGGGGGCGAGAGGAAGGGAGTGAGCAAAGGCGGAAAAGAAGAGATAAAAATGTAGATTCGCACTGCGCGAATTCTCAGGTTAAGAGGCGAAGTTAATCCGCGATCGACTCGACGAGGATTTACCGACACTCTATTACCTCTTTTTTACAAAGTCTCTTTCTGTCTCTCTCTCTCTCGCTCCCCGCTCATTTTATCCGCCTCTCCTTTTATCCGCTCGATCTGTCGTTTGTAGCAGCGGGTCAAAGTGCTACGTGACCCTTTTTTTCTCTCTCGCCCACGCCCCGTTCCGCAGCCTGCATTCGCGCTTATCCCTGCAGGCTGAGAGGTACTGAGGAGCAATCCAAGCGCAATTCCCGTCAAAACAATCGGGATAAATAAGATTTTGCAATCGAAATTAATGGACACGATGCAGCACTGGAACAGCTCGTCGGGAGATTTCAGTTGAAGCGCATATTTGAAAGAGGAAACTGATTGTTTGTATACTTACGACGTATGAGTGAACATTCGAGTCAATTTGTCGGAAAATCTTTTTTGAGCGAGGCTTACCTGGAACAAAAGGAAGGAAAGTCCGTTGATTATATAAGGAAACTGTAAAACTATTATTTATAAATTCAATTGAATGGTATAACATATATTGTAAAAACCTTTTTTATTTCGATAAAATTATCAACGATAAATTCATTTTCACTTAAATTTGATTAAGGTAATGTGTACTTATCGACAAATTTTAGAATGTATATTTCTTTTGCAAATAATAATAGAATTACTAACAAAAAAAATTGAGTATAGTATTTACATATACGGAGCGCCTGAAAGAGCTGTTTTTCCAAAAATTTACTCAGAATTTATTTAATTAAATAAAAGCCGCAATGCCGATAAGTAGGGATCTGTATACTTCGAATTTTGCCAGTTTTAAAAAGTGTTTATCTCATGGAAATGCTGATAGAATCGCACAAAAAAAATCTGAGCATAGTATTTACATACACGGAGCGCCTGAAAGAATTGCTTTTCCAAATAAACGTTCGAATGTTTATTAATTAAATAATGAAATTGGGTTGATTTTGAGGTTTACATCGCCTTAAATTCGATTTGTACGATTTAATTACGTCGTATAAGCACGTAAAATGTTATAACACCAATAAAAATGACGAAGGCACACAGCGTGGAAATTAGATAAAGCAGGGGCCAGCAAAGCGAAATGGTACGGCATAATGGGAAAAAGGCGCGGGGATAAAAGGGAAAAAATTGAAACAATCGACGGACATTGTTTTGCTCTCGATGCACATTGCACTTGTACGAGCGCAATCTCATTCGTGCTTACGCGCATAAACGAGCAAAAGTCAGAAAAGAGAAGATAAAAAGATATAGGAATAATGAAAAAAGTATGGAGGCGTGCGTTTGCTCGCGCTAGCGTATATTTGCCAGGCGCAGAAGAGGGCGAATTGCGCTGAAACAAAGAATGCGCATTATAAAGGCGCCGATTAAAAAATTCAATTTCTGAATGTCTGGGTTATTGAATTGTGCAGTGAATGCGAATTTAATAATTGGAAATTATTTTTAACAGAGAACTGGAATGAGAATATATAATTTTTGCACAAATATAAAAGGCAAATAAACTGTCGGTTGCATAATAATTTACAAAGTTATATAACTATATAAACACACGTTCGGTTATTTTGACAAAAAATATATTAAACTCCGTCTAAATGAATTTCTCAGGGGTAAACAACCTACACTTCCTCTGGCGAAAAGGCCGCAAAAAGAGTTTATTTGGATAACACCGTTTCTCGCGAAGCTCTCAGGCTGACCTAAACCGCAGGAAAAAGAGAGACAATAAAGCGGCGGAACGGAGGCGTGGCGTGGAAATAAAAGTGAAAACTGAAAAATGGAGCAGCCACCGCTGCGCGGCCTAAAAATCCTCTCGAACTCTCACACTATATATCCGGCGCCAGAAAGAACGAAATTAAAAAATAAAAGTAGCGCGGGCGCGCGTGCGCGCGAGAAGAGCATAGACACACGGCCTGCGGGGGCCGCGAAATGAAAAGAGAACGAAGCGAGAGAAGCTCCTCGAGCGCAATCTCACCAGCAGCGGCGGCCTCTCATCCGGTTTCCGGCAATGCGCGGCCGGCATATCTGCCTTGCGGAATTAAAAGGCCCGGCGCGAACGCGCAGAATTATTTTGAGCGTAGGCACTGCTGAGCTCGCTCGTTCCCCTTTTCTTTTTGCTCGCGAATGTTTGAACGGCCACTCGAGATTGCACGCGAGAAAGAGAGCGGGGGAGGTTTCATTTCGAGCGAGCGAGACCGAGGAGCTGGCTCGGAGATGTACATTGATTAAGGGTACTGAAAATCTCGACCTAGATGCGTGTGTATTACGCGCGCAGAGGGCCGTGAAATTCGCGGAGGAGCTGCAGCGTTGCGCGGGATTTCTAGTTTTTTCTGCAGAACGCGGGAGTGTGCTGTTTAACTTTTGATTAAGAAATTTTTGAGGTAAGGTGTGCGGAAAAAAAACGGTGGGTTTGTATACTTTCCTTGGCAGCCGTAAATATAACTTTTTTTTCAAGTGTTTCTGGGGGTATTTAATTTTATGGGCTTTGGATTTTAAATTCAACTCTATAAAAAAGAATATATGCTATAAAGCCCAACTGTAAAATGGAAAATCAGAACCTGTTGTTTCGACACTCTGGGCAGTCTTAAATCACCGATAATAGCCGCGAGAAATGGAGGATAAACTTTGTAATCGCGGCCGGGCCGTTCGGCGCGCGATGACGGGGCGGGAAAAATATAAAGCTGCGCAACATTTCTATATAAACAGCGCGCAAACAGGCGGGGAATTACGCAATAAAACAATGGACGCGGGGGATATTTTATAGGAAAAGGAGTCTGGCACGTCGTATTTCAGCCGGGCGAATTTAAGCGCACTTTTCCGAATTCAATTTGCGGGCATAAAAGTCTGCGCGCGCGAGGCATCGCGTTGGCAGCCGCAAGATCTAACCTCTCTGCTCTCTCGCGCAACCGCCAAGATAAATGAAAAGCTTTACGTGTCAGTTTTTATTGTTTCGCCCTTTACGACGCTCGCGAGCGCTGAAGGAAATTTCTCCCGATATCCATCGTGTGTGCCACTCTTTCCTCTTCCCTCTCTCTCTCTCTCTCACCGAGCGTGAATTTTTATTTTTCCATTTCCCAGTCGTCTTTCAATTCTCGTTCTTTTTTTACGACTGCAGCAGGTTGGCCGCTGCCACGCTCCATCGACTTTCACACTCGACTGGCTCACCGGTCGGTGGAGGCAGCGTGCGTGAGGGAGTTTAGGAAAGGGCCACCTGGTGCAGCGCCGCTACCAGAGTCACGCGCCGTTTGAGGATGCATCGACCGTGCAGTTTTGGGAGAGAGAGAGAGAGAGAGAGAGCGACGTCCGGACTGGATTGCGCACCGGAGAGGTATAGAGATTATTGGGAGGTCCGATAATACCCGGTACGTATATATGTATAGGCGATGTAATTTAAATGCGGCGGGTATTTGCGATAATTTTGAATAATTCTAGTTTGATGGGAGCTGGCGAGGCGAAATGTTAGTTTAATGACCATTTGATTTATGTAGTGTGGTTTAATTGAGTGCACTTTAAACGCTTTAACGAGCAAAATACTAATAATCATATGCTGTTGGTTCTCGTATTAATATTAGAAGAAATAATAGTAAATTGAAAATATCGTTAAAATAATTTAATCACTTTATAATGGAAATAATATTTCACTATATATTCTATCCCATTGTAATGTCCAAAAAATTCCCGCGACCGTAACTATAAAAACCCAATTTTTCTTTAAAACAGTCTTGAAAACGAATTATATGTCATCTGTGCCATCACAATTCGCAATTGTCAAACAATCCAGTCAATTCATCCGTTACACTTCTCCCAAGACAGAAAGACACCTCAATTCTAGCTTCTAGAAGAGCCCGGGTATTACACGCGCCACCAGCGTAAAAGTAACTCTCTCTCTTTCCCTTTCTCTCTTACATGCGGAGGCGTTGAGGCGAGCTTTCAGAGCTCACGCGAGAAAAGAGACGTTTTTCGAAGGCACGAGAAGAAGAAAAATGCAGCCGCGAGTCGAAGAGGGAGAGAAAGGCGGGAGCAATTTAAAGGAGTCGAAAATTGGATTTCATTCGGTGCGCACTGTTCCACGCGCGTTGCGTTCTCTCTCGCTCTCTCAATATAATGCGTTGCTACGGCGAGAGAGCCAACCCGCTCCTTACGTCTCTCCCCTTTGTGAACGCGCGCGGGAGGTCGCTTAGCCGATTGCTCGCTCGACGCTGAAAGAGCGGAGTCAAGGGCAACGAAACCGTTTGACTGCTGGCCTTTCGTTGTATCGCGTCTCCCGCTTTTATATGCATATATTGTTTTAAATATATATATATACCTGAGTTAGAGCAAGATGAATTAAAAATTGTGTATAATTCATTAGGTACAAAACGTGAAAACAAAACTTAAAAACAAATTTTGTTTGTATTATAATATTCACGAATAATTATGACTTCAGATGTCTAAGAACATAATCGCGCATGCGTGCGAGAACGTTTAATTCCTCTTAATTATCTCATCAAACCCACAAAACCAGACCCGCGTCGAAAAAAAAAGTACAGCGAAGAAAATAACACGAGAGATAAATTTAATCAAGACAAGCGCGCTCCGATCCGCCCTACGCGCGGCAAGCAATCACAATACTGCTTTTCAATTCCTCAAAATTCATCAAGCCTCGAGGGTAGGATAGTATCTATATATACAGCGACAGCCCTGAAGTCTACGACGACGAGGACGCGACATTACACTGATTACACAGTCGACTTGGGCTATAAGAGCCTCGCCAATGGAGCGCCAACGATGCGTCGCTAATCCGACAAAGCGTAGGGCCTCTCGTTATCTTGATCTTCGGGGATGCTGCTGCTGCTGTCGCTGCGCCGCGGTGGCTCGGAAACAGACGAGCGTGTAAACGCGAAGGACATCCGGCGCAAGCGCGCCGCAGCCAAATTTACTAACTCACTTTGCTAACTTGTCGCTTCTCTCTCCACTCGCGCTTTCCATGCTTCGCTCGTTTCGCTATCTGTGTACATGCGCAAATGTTTTGATGTCGCTGCTGCTGCCGCTTCAGCTTTGGCGAGGAGAGCCTGTCCGATTCGTTGTTCTGCAGCGTTCGCTGCAGACCCACTTTATATACTCGGCGCTTATTGTTTTTGGGTGTACATAATATATAGGGTTATCGAAAGTTTTGACGACGTGATTATAAAATCTACTGGAACATTGTTTTGGAACGTTGATTTTTTATTTAATTGTTTTTAGTTATTTTATTACTATACGTAATTGATTAAATTATGCAAAGGGAGCGCTTTTCCAAAATTAACGGCATTTATATCAAAGACCAATATTTTCGAAAAATACCTGTTAAATCGTTTGCCTGACTTATTTGCAGTGTCAATAATTTAATTTAACTCGCACAAAAAAATGAAACACATGGCCCAATTGGAATGCCGGCGAGCAATAACAACGGCCAATAACAACTTCATCAGACACTACGCGCGAGGTGAACGCACTTGCCGCGCAAATTCCCGATACATATATACACACAGCGCCAAGCGACTCTCCCAATCAATTAGCTCGTCAATCGATATTTTTACGACTACGCGCGCGCTCCTTATAACCCTCTCTCTTTCAAGCTGCTGCAGCCCAGCAGCGCACGTAAAATTCCGACGATTGTTTTTACGCCGACGGCCAGACGAAAAAGGCTGCTGCGAAGAGAGCAAAAGATAAGGCGGGAGTGAGAGAGAGAGAGGGAAGGAGTCAAGTGCCAAAACGTCCGATCGGGGATGTTTCCTTTGTGAGCTGAGAGTCGCGCAGACAACGCGGCGCGCGTCACAAAGACGTGGTGTATAGGTACAGCCAAAGGGCGGGCAGAGAGAGAGAAGAGAAAGAGAGAGAGAGAGAGAGCTGGGCGGAGTGTGCGCGCGCCACTGAAATTTAAATATAGAACGTCGCCAAACTTTTATGATTAAGGGATTAATTAAGCAGCGGCGTGGCCGCGGCCCTCCCTTTTACGCGGATTTCCCGGACTTTCGCGCCTTTGTTTTTCTTGCGCTCGCGCGATAGAGTTAGGGAGCTTCGGCAGAGCGCAGCTGCGAATCAGCTGCTGGCTTTATTTGAAAATTGATATTACTCCGGGATAACTTTACGCAATGCATTTCGAATTATTTTTTTTCCGATATTTATACAGTGTGATTGTATCAAAGACATTTTCAGCGTTATTAATTTAGCTCGAAACGCATACCAGCAAGAAGTCATATGTATATCGCAATATTATTGACGAATTTTCAATAATCAGAAACTAAATGAAAGGCAGCGGAGACATATAATTAAATTATTGGGCCGACAGCAAAATATGGGAACGAATTGCAACAATATTAATAACATACTGAATGATAAAAAATGCCGAGCGCACGTTATATATATATATAGCCTTTGTACATCTCATCAACAATATCCATTATTACTCCATACATTAACGCAAATTATTTCGAAATCACGATTCTCGTCTGTACAATATAACTAATGTCTCGGTTTGTTTTTCGCTCGGAAAAACAGGACAGAGAGCGAGGTATGGGGGCGAGAGACAGTCCCGCGTTGCGCGCGCGCGTATTTCGGATTACGCAGATGCCTGGGGGAAATCTCGCGATTTCCAAGCGACGATACTCCACACCCCTCTCGTGGTAATTCGAGATTCGGCGCGAGTGCGAGACTTAGCCGCCGCCGCCGCCGCCGAGGCGCTAAGAGGAAATAAGGGCGATAAAGAGGCGAGTGCAAGCGACACTCGTGCTCTGTATACTATGGGAACTTCGAGTCGGGTTTTGTGCTGGCTTTCAAGGAACGTTTTTACTTCGAGGTTCGCGTAAATTTTCGAAATTAAGAGGAAGGGAAAGCCCTTATTAAAACATATTACATTGTGTTTTGGTGGGTAAAAAATTATTTGCGAAGAAAAAGGCATGCAAAGTATTCGGTGGTTTTAATTACTGTATAATACGTTTTATACCCTCAGAATATATCCTCATATTTTTAAAAAAGTTATTGATTTTCCAACAAAGTCTGAACATTATTCGAGTCACTTCCTATAGAAACGCACGAACAAAGCTCTTGCTCTCTCTCTTCGCGAATTCATACCGCAATAATTAATTTTCCGCTGCCGGCGTCGCGCGTATTTCACCGAGCGCACAATCGAAGAATCAACTGTTATCGCAATACAAGAGCGATAACCTCATTCAAAACGCAAACTTCGCGGGCTTTTCTCTCTCGTCGAGACGGCAGCTTCTTCGACAAGAGAGAAAGACAGCCGGGCTCTTCTCCCTAACGCGTATTTTCGTTATATTTACGCTCCGCTTTTATGCGAATCCGCGCAAACTTCGCATTTAAAGTTACGCCCCTCCGCCTCCACGGAAAGGGGCGAAATACTTCGACCAAGAGAGCGAGAGAGAGAGAATCCCCAAGTCGCGAAGGAGCTGGAATTCGCTGAGCTGTGTGCAGCGGCGGCCAAAGTTTCGTCGTCAAACCTTCTCCGTCTTTTTCTCATTAAAGTATCGTTCGCTGTACCGCCGCGGTGGTCGCCGCTCGGCTTTCTCGTCTTTTCTTTTTGGGAAAGTGTGTATCTTTGCTTTCTAGCTCATTTTCTCCTCGAGAGTATCGATCTCGTTTCGCCCTCTCTCTCTCTCGCTTCCTTTTTCATTTTTACGTAATTCGGCTGCATTCGGGATTAAAAGTTCGCCTGCCCGAGAGTAGAAAACTTTCGACGATTTTCCGGTGCTTATATTTCAATTGTGTTACTGATTCTATTTGAATTCGGTCCGTAAAAATTTACTTCAATTAATTAAAAGCAATATTTTTAAAGACTTTATACACGCGACTCACGTCTCGATTAATATGTAGTTTTAATTGGAAGGGAAAAGTGCTGCAGACGTCGCTCTAATATTTTTTAGCTCCACCGATAATTACGTTTGCTTGTAATATCACATTTTACACTCAAAGTGCACCTGCCGCAAATATCAATTACCTTACACTAAAACGAATTTGTGATACTAAAACCTGAACTGAAAATAAATTGCGCGCTTTAAAATTCCTTCCGCGAGTAAGGAACTCGTGATACAATATTCCACACTTATCCAGCGCCTGATTCAATAAGCGCATTTTTGCATGCTCCGATAAAGATACTTAGGTCGATCCGACCGCGGCGTTTATCTCGTTAATTAAACAAAATATTTAAATTTAAATATTATCTCGCCGGTGACGGCAAACACCTCTATAGATATCTTTTTCCCCTCTCACTCTCATCGCATGCCGCGCTCGGAGACGAAGACGAAAGCACAGGGTAAAAAAGTGACGGAGTGAAAAATACGCGCAAAAAGAAGCAACAGCAGCAGCGCGAAGAGCGAGCGAGAGAGAAAGAAACAAGCGCGCGCGCGAGAGATAGAGGGAGGCACTAATTAGATTCCAAAAGTGAACGACAGATTTATCAGCGCGATGTGACAGCGGCTGCGGCTGTGGCGGCGGTTCGGGAAAAAAAAGCGCGTTCCGTTCGGTTAGCTGCGCACGCGCGCCAGCGCTCGTGATAATTTCTCCGGAGGTTCGTTTATCATTCGAACGCGAGAGAGGAGAGCTAGAGAGAAAGAGAGCGCGCTCGAACGTTATAACCGAGGGCGAAATATAGACTATTGATGGGTGAGATGAAGGGTGAAAGATAAAAAACGCGGCGTGATAGAAAGTAAACGATATTGGACGACTGCGATAGACTGAAGTATGCAAAAGCTGGGTTATTCATTGTTTCCGCGAACGGAAAAGAGAGAGAAATGGATCTCTAATTATTTGGCAATGCAAATTTTAACGTATTCAACGCTTATTTTTCGAAGAATTGAATTTTTGTATTATGACAAACGGTACATCATGATTATACTTGTGCAGTGACATATATTTGTTCTTTCTATTTCAGTGCATAGACCAAAAATAGAAACGACTGCATACGAGTTCCACTAACTAGATTAGTAGAACTTTCACTTCTAGTATAGAGCGGCGGCGTTCGACGTCAAAACTAAAATACAATTCTGAAAAGGCTAATTTAGAAAATGTAAATCATAATATTTGTTAGTCAAGTTCTGCATATGTAAAACATTTGAAATGCCTATATATAATATATGCGTTTTCTCGCGCAACAATTCACGAATTAGAATGTCTCACATCCGCGTGCACGGCAAAATTACGACAGTATACACATTTTGACGTATATTCCCACACGTAAAATAACAGCGTTCAACTCTATACCTGGAATGAAAATCCAGCTCCGAGGAATTTAAGAACCGACAACCTCTCAAAAACAAACACGCAAAGCCCCCCGATACGGAGCCTCAAAGGAAAAGTTCGCGGTGACTAAAAGGAAGCCGAAAAAACACGCGTAAAATACGAGGAAAAGAAGATCGTCGAGCACCGAGACTCATCGCGGCGCAAAGCCGCCGAGGAAATATCTCGCGGCCGTGCTGCTCCCGAGAGCGGCGCTTGTCGGGCCTATCAATTAACGCGCTCGCAGCGCGGCGCCCCGCACGGGAAGGTCGCAGGTGGCTTTGCTCGTTTTGCTCTCTCGCACCCACGAGGACTTTTTCTCTCGTTTCCCAGTCGATAGGTGCAGCAGCGACAGCAGCTCGGTTATTTTTTACCCGCGTCGCCGGCCCGCACGTAGGCTATATTTATAGACATGAACGCACTCTGCGGCTCGGCTCTCTCTCTTGTCTTCGATGCGTCTATATCCGAGCGAGCAGTGCACGTGATGGACTAGAATGCGCAGCGCGAGAATGCGGGAAGTGCGCTTTTTAATGGTATTGGTGCAGCGCCGAGGTCGATTCATGGGTTTGTGACTGTTGTTTGGTTTGCTTTGGTGTGTGAATAGATGGAATTTGTGTAGTTATTTTTCGTAATAATGTGAATAAGTTAATGGTCGTCCAAAGGGGCATATGTTAGCGTCAAACTCGCGGAATTCTGAAACGTACGAATTAACATTTTCTGCGTTCTTGAGTGGCACTGAAAAATCGAGCCGAGAGATGCAGTGAGAGATTTTTCCGAGCTGAGAAATGTTTGTGCATTCGTTATGTCGCTTTAAAATTGTTTCAAGGTTTATTTAACCTTCGGCTTTTCAAAAAATAAGGAATTCCTTGAATTTTTGTTATAAATGTAATTAAAAAGACAAGTGACAGCAATTGCCAAGTCAACTTATTTTTAGCAAATTTCACGAAAGATATTAATCACTTCATTAAATGAATCATACGAAATATCAGAAGGATATATATAGCATTTTGTGAATAACTGTTAACGAGTTACAATAACAAGTTGCGGTAGGATAATTATTTGTTCAGCAAAAATATTTATTTTATAATTGCGAACTCATCCGCGTTTCAATACCACTCGACCTGCACTTCTCTCCCGCACGCAACGAAAAGCAGCGCGAATCATCGAATCAGATGAAACAACACGAAAATCCCGAAAACTCCCCGCACGAAACATTCGGCAGCTGTCGTTTGGCCCCCGTGAAACTTTTCGTGAGCGTCCGCGTTATACATAAATATCTGGCTCTCATCATCTCTCTCTCTCTCCCGCTGAAAATCCTCGCTTGTTAGCAAAGTAAATACTTTTCTCTCGCGCGGCGCAGCCTCGCCGAGCGAACAATAGACGCCGGCGCTCGCTCGCGAGCCAACTGTCATACGTGGCCGCTGCTGCACCGACTGATGCTCGACAATTAGGGAGAGACGCGCATGCGCGCGCAGTTTTTGGGCCCAGCTTCGCGCGTGTCCTGAGTAAATACGAGCCAATCATCCGTAATGGGATCGAGGAGAGCGAGGTGAATGCGAGAGAGGGAGAGAGATCGATGTAGCGGTTTTAGTGCGAGTAGGTGATGCGGGAACGGAGTCGAGGGTTTGGGATTTGTTTCGTTGCTTTTCTAGGTGCGTGTTTTTATAAGGTGATGGTGAAATTGATGGCTCGGAGTAATTTGCCGGGGCGATGATGGCCTCGGGGCTGAGTAAATATGTGGTAAATCATGATTTTGATCATGAATTCAGATCTGGGATAGATTACGTTGCTGTTTTTTAAGCTTAGATGGATATATTTGTTCGGTCTATCCGCTTTTTATGCGTGTTAAGCAGCAGATGGTAAAAATCGAAAGTATGAAATATTATTACAACATTTACACTTCTTAGTTAAATTACACATTCTAGAGCATTTAGAAAATTAGTTTACATAACTCTAGATTGACCATCAAGGTGTAATCTTAGCCTACGCTTTTGATTAAAATCCGGTACCCTTTAATTAATTAAAGGAACCGATTACGCACAAAGACGCTCGCCCGTATTTATTTCACTGCATCTTGCACCCGTCGCGTGTTTCCCCGAAGTGAATTAGAAAATCCAAGGAAAGGTTAAGCACGACGAAGAGAGCGAGGGGAGCGCGCGTGGCCACAAGCGGGCTACATGGACCGCACGTCTCCTGCGGGAGTTTTCGAAAATCACGCTGAGAGCTGTCAACGACAGCCTTAACCGCTGGACAATCCTTTCCCCTCCCCTCCCGGTCGCGGCCTCTCTCTAATTCTGCTCACTTTGTTGCTAGCTCTCTGCCAGCTGCCTTTCTGACGCACCGACTCTATAATTTGTTTAACTCTGTTTAAAGTGGTAAATGCTCCGCAATTGATTCAGCGAACGTTTGCTATTATTTCATTGGATTATGTATTTATATAATTCTATTTGAACTTTAAAGTGTGTATTTTTATATAACGAATTCCGGATAACACCTTTTCTTCTAAATACCATATGGCATTCCGAGATGTAAAATCTCAATAAACCGACCCAATTAACTTCAAAGTACGATCTGGTTAACACGAACTCAGCGCCATCCCGTCGTCATTCAAATCAGCAGCCCGGCCGACGTTTACAGCCACGCGTAAATAACCGAAACATTTCACACCACCGCACCATTTATTTTTTGTCTACACCAGACCCAATCCTCTAGCCAGAAACCCAGACTCTCACTCACACACTCGCGAGCCGCGGCACTTATGCGCGTTACATAATGACGATGAGGCGCGCGCCGCCGCCGCCGCGGCACTAAATTACCGCTCGCTCGCGAGGCTTACGCGCTATGGGAAATCTTAAAGGGCTATACACACCAGCCGACACAATGTCGACTACGCCCACGCAGATGGCTCGCAGAGAGTGGAGTAGGAGGAGGAGGTGGAGAGCGGGGAGTTAACCCGCGGGGTGTAGTAGTTAATTTCCTCTGTCCAAACAGCACTAATCCCGAGTGACATAAGCCAACTGACGGGCGCGCGAGCTACAAACCCCAAAGTGGAAGCTATAGTGACCGATGGAGAGGGAGTATAGCTTCGGAGAGTTGAGGGACTGCACGAAGAAGAAACGGGCCGCAGGAGCGTGCGAAAAACGCTGCAGCACCGGCAGTTGCGGCCTGGAATAACACGCGCACTGCAGTAGCGGAAAATCCACGAGGCCACCGGTGCTTTGTTATTTTAAGCGGAATTTCGAAAAGAACGGAAAAAGACAGCGCGTCAGGGAGAAAGAGTTTCTTTATTTACGGGAAACTTGTGTGTGTTGTGCCCTCGTCTTAATATGTCCATGTTTTTCTAAGGACAGCGACATGGGTAGATGCGAAAATATGGCGAGCTCGAGACACCATTCATCACTCACTGCCTATGCTAATATTTTTCACGGCGAGTAATGAAGCTGCTTTAAATCATCTCCTATCGTGTTTGCCATCTGCTATATGAAGCGAATACGCACAGAGCTATATAATTCACCGCTTATAAACATTGCTCTGAGAAAAAAGCGCAATTCCACTCCCTCCTCGGCGAGTAATCGTAACTTTGGCGTTCGACGCTCGTATGCAAACGGACTGCGCTACATAAATCTCTTTGTTTTCGTTACACCGAATGTGTGTAACGCAGAGCGACGCGTCTCTCGCTTCTTTGCCCTCTTATTACGGCCCCGCGTTCGCACTCCCCACTTCCGATGACTTACGAGCTACCGGTCGCCCTCCTCCTCCTCTTTCTTTTACACATCTCCGAGAAGTAATTTCAGACCTGCTGCGCCATCGCCTTCGATTTTTATCTCTCGTCGCCCGTGGTGATGATCGCCATCGTCATCGCAGACTCGCGCGTTTCGAGCCTGTATATCGATGAAACGAAAACGCGTCAGGTGCAATTTTTCGCACCTCGATACCGCGCCGCCGCGTTCGCGCATTCGTTAGCTGCGTGCGAGAGCGAGGATCGAGATTGCGATCGGCCGCGTGCGGACAAAGATGAACGCCCCGGCGCAGTGATATGTTGCGTTGCCGCTGCTGTCTGCGTTATTTGCCCGGGCTTTCGGCTCTTGTATCGCCGGCCGCGATCTTTTTTTTTCGTCTGGTGTACGTGGCTTCCGTGTACTTTGTACCGAGTGTAAATGACGGGCAATTTTCGAGATTTATGAGATTTCATCTGCGTTGTTAGTTATTTTGGAATTGTAAGATTGCGTTTGGAGTTATTTTGCGTTATAGTATTTCTAGTTGAATAAATATATAAGTTACAATGCTCAATCCCGAGAAAATCAAGTTCTTAAGTAAAGTTATATAAGTTCCTCTGAGGTATATACTATACGACAATAGTTCATCAAATGTAAATCCCAAACATTCAAGCGCGAGCTAATTTTTCCGTTTTTCAAGAGTCAATTTGCGACCGCTCGCTCACCCATCGCAGTAGCGCACCACAAATGCGAAGAAAATCGCTCCCCGCCACTCGTCCTCGTCGTCGGAGGGAAAATCTCACGGGGCGAAGGATTAAAACGACACTTCCACTTGACGCCTCCGATTCATCGATCGCGAGCAATTTTCCAGCACTCAGCGCGGCGCTCCGACGGTTTTGATCGTGTCATTCTCTCTCCCTCTTTAAAGCTTCGGGCGGTAATTAACGGCGGGGGTGGCGAGCGCATGTGTATACGCGCGAAAACTATACTGCACTTGGAGCCAGACGCACGCGCGCGTATAACGCACCGATATCGAATAACGCGTGAGCGCGCGTTATAAGGGACAGCGAAAGCAGCTCGTTAACGAGCATCAAGCAAGCAAGGAGAGTTGGAGTTTGAATTTGCCGGAGACAAAGAGAGGGAGAGCGCGGAGCGAAAATCAGGAATCGAGTGATGGAAATTATACGCGGGATTATACGATAATCAGCGAAAAACGTGATACTTTGATCGTTAAATACACTGACAGAAAAAATCTGGTAAAAATTCTTATGTTGTCGTGTAAAAATTACCATGTTGGAATCGTAACTCGACCATATGTCGGATTTTTAGCAAAATTTGCAATACACGTAGGAAAAATTCCAAGTCTAACATGGGAATTTTTTTATAACTGATTTTAAAGAGCGAAAAAAATTATTTCATCTTTTTTTTTAGGAGTGGGGGAGGAGCGAGTATCAGACACATAATTATTATATTTAGACAATACAGAAGTTATTTTTGAATTAAACATGATTAAAGAAAATTTATTAAATAAATTAAAAATTTTTGACGACATCGAGACTCGAACCTGGAACCCTTGGCACGGTAGTCGGGAACGCTAACCACTTACCTATAAAGACATATGTCCTACAAAATTTTGGAACTTGTATATCCCCAAACGTAAGATATGCGCGCTAATTTTATAACAAATTATGCTTTAACTCGAATAATACTATTCTCTATTTTAGCGTAATTTATTACAAATGTTATATATTAAGAATATTGTTTAACATTTTATAAATATTACCAATACCTTAAATTAAATAAGCTCATTTATTTATTAATGAATTTGTATTTTCGATATAATAGTTTTTCACAACCTTCCTTAAAAATATTACAAATAAACAATTATTTTAAAAATTGTCTCATCATAAAAAATAAAAAAAAAATAAATAAAAACAAGTATATTGGATTAGAACGGCACATTCAGTTGTTGCGTTTAGCGTTTGTGTTTTGTCTCGATGTTGCCAAGGTGGATTGAGTTTGTTGACATGTATCTGTCTGAATCTTTCCTATTTTGACATTGAAGAGGTCAACTTTTCGTGCACTCGCGGGCTGTTTACGATTGAACGTGTGAATTCTTATTCTAAAACTCTCTCAATTTTTACCATGCTAGCCTGGGAAAATGTACAAAAGATAAAGTTCCATTAGCCACGTGTTAATTTTTACTATGCTGGCATAGGAAGTTTTACTTGTGACATTGGACTTTTTCATATAAAAGATAGTAAATTTTTCGATTTTAAGCAGTTGTGGGCAACTTCCAAGAGCAACATAGGAATTTTTCCCCGGGTTTTTCTGTCAGTGTATAAATATTTATTAGTATTATATTAACGATATGCGTAATTAAGAACTGTTTATAAATGTATATATAATTAATATTTTTCTAAATATTTGCAAGCCAAGGTAAACAAGTATCAGCAAATTCTAAAACTTCAAATGGAATTTCCCGTGGAATTCCGGCACACCGCATTATTATCACGGAACACACAACATTCCCTAACTCAAAACAGCGCGTGGGCGCAATATAATCGCGTTTAGCCATCAATCGCACTCGCGCGTCATCGAGAAAGACATTCCGGCAAAACGCGCGCTCGCCGCACATCCCCAACATCAGCGGCAACGGCAACAAGCTCTCGACAAACCCAATGATTCTAAAGCATCAGACCGCGCGCGCATAGCCGCATACCGCTGAAAGAGACAAACGCACGTACGCGCTCTCTCTCTCTCTCTCGACACACGCACAGTTTGTGAATTGTGTGTGCACGCGCGCATGTAAACGCTCGTAATTCATGCCCCTTAAAGAGCGTCATTGGCACTGTGACCCCCTTCACGCAGAAACATAATGATTCCACGGGAAAATCGCGGAGAGCTGCGACGCATGCGGCGTGCATGAATTATGCAGACATTTAGCGAGGTCACCGGCGAGAGAGAGGGAGAAACAAAACGAATGGGTACGCGTGTGATTTGGATACAGTCGCGTGGCTGGGACGGGGGAGAGGAACGGAAGTGGACTGGGCAGCCCATCCATCAGACACTCTCGCGAACTGCCCATCGCCGGCGTCACGCTCGTGCACTGCTGTGTACCGCGCGCGCTCGTTCGCGGTTTTCGTTGTTTTGGAGGTCCCCGCGAACCGGGAGATTTACACTTTTTACGGAATTTCGTTTTCTATTTCATTTTCTTTTTATTTGATACATGTATGTGCAATTCTCCTGAAAATTTCCCCTAATTCGGTTGTAAAAATGACAAAAAAAAAAAATTTGAGGTATACCTCTGCAAACAGTTATGTGCATTTAAAAATCACAAAAAGTGACAAAAAATGAGCAATTTTGAGGAAATTTATATAACCCTGGTAGAAATTTGTCTATTACGAAATGGTCACAAAGTCAGTAAATACATGACCTCAAAATAATCAATTTAAATTTTCTCATAGACTTGATGTTACATTTAAGAGAATTCAATTGTAATAGATAGATTACAAAAATTTAAATAATAAACACAGACTAAAAAATCATTTACATAGCACTCCTTATTTCTTAGGTATTAACTGAAACCCATATTTTTCTAGTAGATTCTATCTCTCTCACTCCTCGTCAAAAGAACAAGCCTTCTACTAGCCATTTTCTAACTAAAAAAACTGACCAACAGTTTCGTTTTGTCTCCAATTTTAATGCCTTTGAAATAGTTAAGAACAAACTTGTGTAAATCTTTAAAAAAAGTCTTTCTATTTTTAATCTATTAAATGGTCAAATAATGTTGGAAAAATCGTTTCATCGATAGATAGAAATATCCAAGAAAAGTGGCTAGTTTTTGGCTATGCCCCACTAAAACTAGCTAGGGTAAGACTACCCATTTGTGTTCCTCAACCTATTTGTGTGCTTTCCATTGAAATACATGTAAAGCATATTATTTATAACTGACTTCATTATTTGCCTATTTATTAAGGGGGTGTGGTACTCATGCACTCTGTTTTACCGGCAGAACTCGGCAAATTCTATATTATTAAAATAAATATATCGAATTACGTCTTATAAAGAGATAGTTGCCCTGTGCAATGTAATAATCTACCAGCCTGTGCAATTTTGAGCCCAAATATCAACGGCACCCTAAAAAGTTTTTCGAACGAAATTTCGGTTATTTTTGTTCGCAAAATTTTTTAGAGTGCCGTTGACATTTGAGCTCAAAACTGCGTAGGCTGGTAGATTATTACATTGCGCAGGGCAACTATCTCTTTATAAGACGTAATTCGATATATTTATTTTAATAATATAGAATTTACCATGTTCTGCCGGTAAAGTAGAGTACATGAGTACCACACCCTCTTAAGCAAATAATGAAGTCAGTTTCCACCAGGCATTCTTAAGAGTTTTATCATTTTTTGTCAAGTTTTGCGATTTTCAAATGCACGTAACTTTGCACAGAACCGACTGATTTTAACGATCTTTAGCTTTAATTGATTAGTCATCAGTGAATATTTTTCGTTTATTGCTGAGGTGTGCCTCAAATTTTTTTCTCGTCGTTTTTATGACCAAATTAGGAGAAATTTTCAGGAGAATTGCACATATATTTTGGATTATTAAACATTTTAATTAATTTAAAAACAATAATAAATTGTTACTCACGCTTACCCTAAGAAAATTAAATTTAGTGTTTCCGAAAAAAGCTTTGGCATCTTCACCTGAAACATACAAAAAAAGAATTTTTAGTTTTTGTGTTGAAAGTACAAGTTCCATTAAGAATAAACCAAATATTTAAAGAAACTACGTTGTACAAACAATTTAAAACATTTTAGACTTATCTAACTCCAAATCATAACGTAAATAAGATGAACTCTCTCTCTCGCGCAATTATCACGCAAACGATTCAAACAATTCACTTAACAATCGCTTCCACGAATCTCCCGGCTGCAAGGCATCATCGCATCAACAAAACCATAAGCTACGTGCGCGCATCAGGAGCATCATCGCCGCGATCATCATCCGTGCAGCAGCAGCAGCAGCAGCATCTCGCCCATCAACGAATCAAGATACGTGCGCCCGCCGCGCTTATAAAGGCGGAAAAAGCGAAGTAAATAAGGCTTAATTGGGGAGCTCCAACTGTTTACAGCGCGCGGGGGAGAGAGAGAGAGACTTTATACACACACGCGCAGTCGAGTGCGTGCCAGATGTCGAGCGAGGAGACTACACGGTGCGACGCTCTTTCTCTTTCTCTCCGGCGCGAGAGTTAGATTTCCCCGTAGGCGAATCGTAAAAAAGAGAGAAAGAGAGAGAGAGAGGGATGGGGTGGCTCTCGGGGCAGGTCAGAAAGAGAGTCGATCGGTTAGCATAGAAATTGTCTAACAAACGATTCCCGTACGAGTCGCGAAACGGCGCGCATACATATATTGGATTATGTAGATACGAGAGCGAGTGCCCGCATGCCTGCCTTTTCTTATCCGACGCGCAACTTCTCTTCCCCTCCTCTTCAGACCGGCCAGGGGCACGGGGGAAAGAGTTTGATTCGGGATTTCTTTCTCGCTCGCTTCCGCGGACGCGCGCCAGGAAAACCTTTTAAAATACGAAAGTTTTTCCCTCGGACTGTATATATACACTTTTCTCCTTCTTCTTTCTTTTCCATCCACTCTTGCCTCTCACCGTCGTCGTTTTTTTTTCGCACGGGGAGTTTCCTCTCCAGGCCCGAAAAATATTCCCGCCCGAGTGTATAAACGCGAGAGCTTTATTATGTACGATCGCCGGGCGCGATTTCTGCGCACAATCGCAGTATTGTTTCGAGATAACAGTATGGATCTCTCCGCGGATCGCGTGTGTGTGTGTATATATATATAGCGCTACTGGCTTGCATTGAATTTGATACAGCGCGCGCGGGTCCGATAATGACGCCAATCAGACGATATTTTTCGGAGCGCGCGCGTGCGCGATAATTGGATATTGTTTAGGTGGAGTTGTTTTCCGATGCATTAAATATTGATTTTCGCGCTGTTTGTCCGGAGCGACGGTAATTGCATATTTAGAATCGGTTATTGAATTTTGCCCCGGCTGAATTGACGGCGCGCGCGGCGCTTACGCTGCCGAACAGCGCGTTCATTGTTTATAAATACGCATGCAGCCGGAATCACGTTATATTAATCGAATCCAACGCAACAAATATTAACTTTGTTGCACCAAACGCGTGTATATATTCCACAGCCCCGCGTATACACGACAAGTTTCAATCCACATCGCGTAACAATAAAACACGAACTGTCATGTGTCCATTCTCCGCGTCTTATCCAAATTGCACATCACGCGCGCGCGAGCGCTTATGCGATTCATCAGGCTCGTTCACCTCCCACTTTCTCCTCTGCTTTTTTTTTCCTCTTGCATGCCCATCACATGGCTCGCGCGCAGCACGAGACCGGACTCATGCCACCGCTGCACGCGAGAGACGACTACGACGACGCTCTCCGCGGAGAGTGGCAATCAGCTTTAATTGAAAGCTATACGTATGCGCGCGCGCAGCAGACGCTCGAATTCGTTTCGCGCGAGGCGTGCCTCGTAAATGAGAGCTTTGTGATCCAGAGCGAGCGATCGTTGAGAGAGGGAGAGAGGGAGTACGAAACGACGTGTCCGTAATGTTACGACGCCACGGGCAATTGCCGCTCGCGATACTTTGATTTAATTATTGGTTGCGCGGTACGGCCAGTATGTGACGCGTGTATGTATATGCAGTGCGCGTATGAGGCTGGTGGTCGATATAGGCTGTTTTTGTTTGCGGTTTTGGAAGGGAATGAAAGGGGATTGATCGCGCGGTGCGTTTTCGAGTGGGATTATGTTTATTGGGTTTCATATTTCGCTGTGATTGCATAAAATTATCATGTATATTGCTATCAATATACGGCTTTATGACGGGCTATTTTGGATCTGTTTTTCAACGGTGGCGTGGAAGTTTCATAATTTTGTATAGATACAATTAATCAACCCTTTCACGAAGGAAAATTAATTTTTATAATTCTACAAATTCTAAAGGTAAATTAATGGTATCACTCCGCCACTCTATAGAAATCCTTTACAAAAGCAACAAAGTATTTCGAAACTCTTTCATCCCTGATACAGATATAAATGACGACTGAAAAACGTACAACAATGATTAAGAAAAAAAAATATAAAAAAAACACCATTTATCATCAACGCACTAATAGACTCCTCAACAAAGGCTGCAATAGCGACAGCTCGCCAAGCCGAAAGCCGAAAAAGCGCATTTCCCAAAGCAATTTAGAGGCCGTTAAGCGTCGAGTGATCTCAAAAAACGAAACGAAACGGTGCCGCCGCCGCCTTTATTCGCGGCCCAAAGGGGAGGGCGCACGACTCTGTAATGGCCGCGCGCTAGAAAAGCATTTTTCGGCTCCCACCTTTTTCTTCCTTACCTCTACCCTGCCCTTATTCCATCTTCCTCTAATACGTCTTTCTTTCTCGCTTTGTATCTCCGCGCGAGCGTACTTACCTCTCTCTCCTTCTGTAGAATCGATAATGGATCGGCAGCCGGCAGTCCATTCTGTGCGCATCATTTGACACCCGATCGAGGCTGTACGCGCGATCGCGCGTATAAGAGAGAGAGAGAGAGAGAGAGAGAGAGAGCGGATCTCGTGAAAAGAGAGCAAGACGTTGCAGCGGCAGGGAGCTGGAAGTAGTCGCGCGCGGAGACACACTGTGCTAGCGCGAGAGGAGGAGAGGCAGGAGAATAATGGATCGGGAGCGCGGACGCGGATAGAGATCGGAGTTTAAAAAATAAAGCTGCAAGAACGTGCTGCAGCGCTGGGGAGAATTAATTGTATTTCCCGGGAGAAATAGATAGCTTTTCAAGATTTTTCTTTAGGAAATAACAGTTGTAGAGAGAAGTACAGAATTTTTAGTAGGAATTACTTGTTGAAGTATTTTAGGTGTAGGAGGTGCAGAATGTCATTTTACGGATTTAATAACAGACTTTCTATTGACGCAGAAACGAGAGCGAAAATAATGGGACGGAGGTCTTTCAACTTTTCATCGTAAATTTTTTCCGCTCATATTTAATAGTAATCTGAATCGTTAATGTATATCGAAAACTTTATAAACTTGAATAAGAAAATCATTCGTACTTAAAAATATCAAGATTCTTCACGTTGGGCTTACATAGAATTATTTCATTAGTCACCGTGACACGCTAAAAATCCATCATCCCTATCATTTTTCCGAGCAGATGGAGAAAATCCATATACAAAGCACACATATATAACGTCACCCGAGGCTCGCTTATCAAATTTCTATATCAGCAGTCACACACAACTACTTAGCGTTGATTCAACCGAGAAAAGGCCGCTCTCGCGCCACTAACCGAAAAAACCATAACGAAAAAAGAAGCCGAAGGTGAAAAGGTGAGTGGTATACTTACGGGGTCAAAGAAAGAAATTCAATGGAGAAAATGCCCGCTGACGCGCGGATCAAAGAAACCGAGCCGAGGTGCGAAGAAAAATTATATCCAAAGCCCGACAGTACTTATATACATCCCCGAAGACGGCTCGCCTGCGGATACTTTGTTCACCCTTGGCTCTCTCGACCTATATATGTATGTATACGTATATATGTGCTCGGTGCGTTTTGACAAGCCGGAGAGGGTATATCTCAGACGCCGGGCCTCCTTTGCCATCTCCCCCCCATCTATTTTGGCCTGTGCGCGAAGAGGGATTTGCACGCGGCGGGAAGAAAAGCAAGAGAGGAAGGTTATGTAAATACAATATGGGGCGAGGGTAGATTCCGCAATTTCAGCCGATCGGTCTTCCGATGTGTCGGACTATGAGATATTGTAATTGTGGTCGGATAAATAACGGGGCCGAGGCGATTGTTTCTTCCTAGTGTTATTATACGCTCATAGCTTCTTGTCGCCTCGCAAGGTGAAATTATTATTTGGAAACATGTTCATACTCTGATCGCTCACTCGGAAATAAGTAAAATCGCGAAAGTATCAAAGAACGAATAAAAAACATAAAATATTTATGCTCGCCATTCAATTTCGTACTCCTGATGATCCAAACGACCTTGTTGTCGAGAAGGAAGAAGAATCATTATATATCGTTATAAATATTTGAACACCGCCTCTAGGTGTTTTTGCTAACTTCATCATCAGTCACTCAACTGCTTTTCGCCCCTCCGTAAACAGACACACACGGCGAGGAAAAAAACGTTCACCCGGGCACTCAGCCCGGCGCCGTGTTGTTCGAAAGAGCAGCACGTCGCCGAGGCCATGATCGCCGGCAATTTCGCAGCCCCATTTGGCGTATAATGAAGGCGACCCCGCTGCTCTCGGAAAAATAGAGAGAAGGACGTGTCGCAAGCGCGCCATCGGGTGGGAAAAATCAAGAGGACTATTTATCCGACTACACATTCGTCCGCTCATTTCTTCCCTCTTGACTTTCTCTCTCGATGCTTCGAGGCAGGTCCTTATTTCTCTCTCACTCACTTTCTCGGCCTCCTTTTTTTTTGCTCCAGTCTTCGAGAAGGGGACGGCGCAACAACGCCTGCGGCGCAGAAACAATGAAATACGTGATTAGACGATATAAAGAGGAAGATGATAAGCTGCGTGGGTAATTAGGGGTGTAAAATGTTGATTGATATGAGCTGGGTGAGTAACGTTTGATACGTTTAATATAGCGATGAATGACGTTTTTTCTCGCTATAATAGCAGTTTCATTTAATTGGAAAGTATTACGAAAGCATTTCAGCGATGCAAAGCCAGGAGGAATAAAAAGAATATCCAAGCATAATATTTAGAGAACAAACCTGAATTTTTTACGTCCTTCAGCGTCGCGACAATTCCCTACGACCGCACCAAGGTGACAAGCTTTCGTCTCCTCGTCTCCCTTTCCTCACTTCGCAGACCCCCGCGACATTATTCCTCCTTTTTCTCCTGGGAAATGAATTCCGAGTCCACGGGCTCGTCGGTATTATTTTTTCCGTCATTAAATAAATGGAGGCGAGTTTAAATAAATGACACGCGAGGCTTTTATCGAAATCCTCGCGCTCGCCGCACGCGCGGGGAGGCGGGAATTGAATAAGCCGAAGGGAGAGCGAGCGGTTGTAGGTGGAGGAGGGGGAGGCAATTGGATTTAACTGGTGCCCCGGCCTCTCACTCTCTCCGCTTTTCGCGCCCGACGTCTTGACATAATGGACTTATTGCGACTTTTACGTCGAGTTATGCAGATCGTCCAGCAGGTGCCGGAACTTTTTTCGGCGCGGTATCCCGCAGGTGCGGTCGAACGTACTGCTTAATTTATAAATCAATATTGTGATAATTTTTTCCGCGCGGAATTTACCGAACGGGGGTGCCGTTATTACGTTAGCATGTATTTTTCGGAGGACGAGGGCTGTTTCGAAGGACAAAAGAAATTAGGAAAATCAACGGAATTTACGGGGTTGCAAAGATTTTTAATGCAATTTACGGTAAACGAGAAATATTGGTAGTTAGGAAGCGCCATCATAGAGAAGTTTTTGGGATGTTGGAAATTTATGGAAGTGTAATAAATGCCCTAACTACACGAAAAATGTGAATCATTGAAACTCCCATAAGTACAGCGAAAAAAAAAAGTAGTCGAGGGCAACAAATCACGCGGTCTCTCATCTAAAATAAGAATTTCCCATCGGCGCTCGAAAAATGTCTACTTTCTGTTAGCACTTAAGGCTCATAAAGTAGCTGCGCGTCGCGGGGACTTCCTCGGGTGCTGCTGCTCCTCTCTCTTTTTTTCTCTCTCTCTCTCTCCTCCCCTTTGGCGCAAACATCTTTTTTCCACGTGAACCCGAGAACTCCATCCGTTTTCCCGTTTCTAATAAAGACGAGAAAGAGAGAGAACGAAAGAAAAGTGTGTCACGAAAGTAATAATGATCCATACGTCACCACTATAATATGAAACGTTATAGCTAGAAAAATAACACCTTATTATTCCTCTTTCCGCGTAACACATGGCCGCTCGCCTTAATACAAATCAAAATGTTTATATACAAATATGAAATGGCGTAAAAGGCTTCAACAGATTTTTGAACAACGACTTTATAGAAATATTATATATATCGAAACCTGCTCCACGACACGCGAGCGATTTTCAATAACGCCGCTTTGGCTTTACGGCGCGCTATAGCCAGGCGTAATTTAATATCAACTATTTATGTGTCTCCGCTCTCGCACAGTAGCCGTGGAATATCGAAGGAGGCGAGCTGCGGAGGAGGAGGATGCAGAGCCGCCGGGATAATAATTATGCAAATGTCTTGTTGCGGCCCGTAAGAGACGTCTCGGGCGGCGTCGGGAGCAACAGATGTCCAGAACGACCGAAGCTCGTTTTACGTATTTTTCCGCCGCCGCCGCGCTGTCGTTCGTTTTTATATCTACCGGCAGGCACGGTATATATACACATACACACACACACGCGTGCGATTTCTCAATTTCCCGCCCTTGCGGAAGTGCACGAATTCAAATAACGTATCTCGTGTGTATGGATATTTTATTATTTAGTTTTTTTTTTGCGGGATATAACGTATCGATTTTTAGAGTACACAAAATACAGAGCGATATCTCATGTATGTAAAATATTGAACGCGTATTTTTCAACGTAATTGGTATATATTCAAGAAGAACATTTTTATCTATTTTGCTTGATTATTATTCTTTACCTTGAACTGACGAAAAAATTCACAAACTTATTTCACCGAAATCAATAACGTTCCCTAAACCTTAATGAAAAAACAACCTCCGCCCACCGACCGATACATAAATTCCAAGCGAGCCCAAAAACCTCCCGCAATAGGCCTCAGCGACGGCGGCATTTCGTCGGGATCTCGACGATGCCAGCCGGCAAATTAAATAAAGGTATTCCCAGGAACGAAATAATTCGGTTTTCCCAGCCCACAGCGACGACATCTACACGAGGAGAAAGTCAGCATCCCTCCCCCTTCTCCTTATACCCCCAAATAGGACTCCCTCGCCGTTAGTCGAACCGAGAGAGAGGGAGAGAGCGAGAGCCAACGCGAGCGCGCTTTATTGTGCCCTTCGGAGTTCACCGAAGAATTCTTATTACAAGCCCTCTCTCTCTCTCTCTCTCCACTCTACGCTCGAAGAAATCTCATTATCCCCTGCGAGCGCGCGCGCGGGGAAAAGTCTCTCCCGGAAAAGTTTAACGCGCGGCGCTTCTCTCGCGCACACCTCGCGCTCTCGGGTAACCGAACGTACGCATTCGAGAGGAAATCGAAGAAGACACTTTCTCTCTCTCTCACTCGGGTGACGAGTCGTCGCGTGATGCTCCTACGGGACGCGTGTATATACGTATAAATACGTGCGATGCGCCGCGACATCGCATTGTGCGAGAGCCGAGCCGATGGACCGACAACGGTGATGGCAGCTAGCGCACACCTACTTTCGTGTGTATATATATAGGTGACGCGGGGAGAGGGAAAAAGAGAAGAGGATTCGTGTCTGCGTTGTTCGGCCGGGGGATGCGAGAACGAAGAATGCCGCGCGCGCGGAATGTGTTTTATTTCGGAGGTAGGTGAGCTTAATAGAGAGGTGTCCTCCGAGATCCTTGTCGGAATGGATTTCTCTGCTCCCGAGGAATGTGCGCACACGGTTGCTTATGTATTTTCTCATTTGGGTAAATGAATTCCTTATGTAGTATGTAGTGCTGAAGATTATATGTATGAAAATAATTTAGTTCAACTTGTAGTGGTTTTTATTTTTTATATGAACAAGTATATTATACATTCATATATTTCTGGAATGGAAACGTTAGACAAGTAGAACGCATATTTCATTGCACGCTTTTATTCTTTCTATCTATCTCTGTACAAAAAGTGTCGGAAGACAATACCGTGGCAGTCGGAATACTTGTCTTCCAATCCGAGATCAAGATGAACTCCGCGGAATGTCTCGGCGTTGTTTTCAGCGCCGAAAGACGAGAGATTCTCGCAAAAAAGGAGAAAAAGGAACCATAGTAAAGAACGGAAGACGGAAAAAAGTATCTCGATTCCCATTCCCAGCTCTCTCCCCTCCGTCGCCCGCACATTCGAGATCTTCGCACCTATATACATATACACACATACTCGCACGTTCGTCGTATATATAATACTCTACTCGGCACTGGTATAGTGTCGAAACTGCTCGGGTAGGCGTTACCAGCGGCGCGTGGCGAGGAAATTACGCCTGCGGAACGGCGACGGGGTCGGGGCACGATGACGACAAAGGGTTGCTGCTGCTGCTGCTGCTGCTAGTGGCGCGCAGGAGCATAATTAAAGTTTATTGTATACACCGAGTGACTGTTAAATCTCTGTTTCCAAACTTTTCTCCCGGCCCCGCTGTCGTAAACTCGTCTCCTTGTTTTTTTTAACGGCCGGCTCAGCTGCGACGATGCAAATCCCCGTCGGAGGGTGCGCGTCGCGTTATATTTTCGGCGAGAGAGAGAGTCGTGAGAGAGTATATATATGTAGGAAGTTTTAACGCTGCATTATTCTGCGATTCTTAATTTAATTTGGACCGGAGTAACCAAGCAGGCTGTAATTTGACGTTTGACTATGGCTTAATATATTCTGTCACAGCTGTGGCCCGAAGTTATACATAAATTAGCTCCCCGACCTAATTAGTTTCCGTAACTTATTCGCCAAAATGAGTCCCTGGCTGCCGATATAATAACAGGATTTCGCTAAAACAAAAAATACACAATACGACTTGCCCTTAAACACACACACTCGATCGAGAGCCCCGAAATAATATCGTACATATATATACACGTCCGCTCTACGTAAGAACGCAAAATCATCTAGAAACGCAACTGCTGCATCAACTTCACGCGCAATTGAAATCTAATTTCCTCGGGCTCGCTCGCTCGTGCCGCGGCGGCAAAACTATTTAACTTTAAATTGCACGTAAGCGTGCAGCGCGAGGGTCGAAAATCCCCGTAAAGCGAGATATGCGGCACGCCGGCGCGGGGGCGTGCGCGCGAACGGGAGAAAGATAGAGCGAGGGCTCGAAAACGGAAGAGGGTCAGCTGGGCGACGCACGAAATTATATCAGTCTTCCTCGCGGCCTATCTCTCTCTCTCTCTCGAGCCCGGAAGTGGACGTGCGTCATGCGAAACTCCCCGATAATCGCGCCCTCCGCTTAAAGCGCCCCCGGTAATTAATGTTCGCGAGACGCGGCGACGCTCCCCCCCGTACATATGGGGTTAGCCGAGAAGTCGATTATACTCGCCGAGGTTCCCGTTCCCTCTATCCTCAATGTTTTTAACCCTTCGCACGAGGGAATACGGAAGAGGGCTCGATGCTATACACACGCACACACAAACACGCGTACATAGACACGTCGTTTATTCGGCTTTTACAGGTAAGCGGAGATCTGTGCTGGCGCCGCTGCTAGTTGCTGTTGTTGTTGCGCGATAGCATCAAGATTGCGCTTCGCGCGGAAACACGAGCTTGCTTGTAGAGCGATTTGCATGCGGGATGGGAAGGGGGATTTTTTCGCTGTTTAATTGCGCGTTAAGGGCGCTGTGACAGCCTTCCGTGCGCGCTGCACCTCTTGACGGAATGAACGATTTTCGGGTAAATCCGATTTGAAGTCGGCCAAAGCGATGTATGTACAGAGTTTGCTCGTGCTTGAAGAATTTCACGTCGAAATTATTGTAGCGAGTCATGAGCGAAATATTCGAGAGCGGGACTTCCATTTAAGAAGATTATAACGGAAAGCAAAGCGCCAGGGACTTATCGAAAATCCCACAAACGCGGGCTCTCCTCATTAATAAACAATTAATTATGGCGACGAGTTTAATTACGGCCTCAAGGCCTAATGCCCGCTAAGGACGCGCGTCGAGCACCCCGTTTACCTTATTCGTATATACACATCGAACGTATATATATATATAGTATACGCATACTCTCGGCACAAATTAAAAGCACAATAAGATAAACGCGGAAAAGCACTCTCGGCGAGTGATTAACGAGACCGTTGGACGCGCGCGCGCGCGCGCGCACCGTTATACTTATATGTATAAGCCGGAGGCCATCCGATTCGACGTTTCGAGGTGCGTTAATTAGAGCAGTCGCGCGTATATAGGTGCGCGCGCGCGATCGCCGATAATATCGCCGCGTTGTTAGTCGTCCGCTCGTGGAAATCGAGAGCGCGCGTTGTGCGAGAGAGAGAGTCGGAGGGAAGAGAAATTAATTATCTTTCCGTGTACGAACGCGCACTCGAGCAGGAGGCGAGCAAATTGTGTCGATATACGTGCTGGGCGAGGTGTAGAGATGCTGTTTCTTTGCTTCTTTTCGATGGGTGATTAATGTACGATATGGGAATAAATTTTAGAAAATTGATGGCAGGAAAAAAGATGTCCAAAGTAAATGGTTGATTTGTTAGTTGGCCAATTAGTTTCATAATTATGATTTCGAGCAAAGATGCAGCGCATAGATTATTAAGAATGTTTGGAAACGTTTGGAGTTCAATTCTTTTTTAAGAGAACAAAATATATTATTTTGTTTTAAGGATTCTCGTATTTTTAAACATTAATACACTAATATTAAAAATAATATTGTCGATCTTCTCGGGGCATTAATTGATCGCTATGCTGAAACGCTTTTTCGACTATTATTTGCCTATTTCATAGATTGACGTAACAACAAAATATTCGTATTTTATTTACTTACTAATTTTATTATAGAGGAAAGGGTATTAAAGTGCATTGGATGGCTTACCAAAATATAAATAAATAATACTAACTAAAAACTCATTTGTTCTACTCATTCTATGAATAATTCAGCAAAACTTTTATTCCTCCATCTGATTCTGTCTCCCTCACTCGTTGCCATAACAGCAAGCTTTCTACTATAGCCATTTCCAGACTGAAGAAACTGATCAGTTTTAATACCCTTAAAATATTCAAGATTAAGTTTGTACTTGTCTTCGAAAAACTCATTCTATTTTTCAATCTATTATATGGCCAAATAATAGGGAAAAAAGCGTTTTACCAGGAGCTAGAAACTGGACAAGAGACATTCCCATTTTATAGCAAGTTTCTAATACAAATAGTCAGTTATCAGTTATAAAGTGTTTTTGATTTCCAGTAGGCAGACTAAGAAATAATAACTAAAATAAGTGAATTTTTCTGCTTTAATGTAATATTTTTCTTAATCCTTTCTTACTTCAGGATAGTCGACAATTCTATCTTTAATATTAATTCATCGCCGAGGGAAAAGTATACAACGATGTTACGCCCTGGTAATATTTATTTAATAATGAACTAAGAAAAATCTTTTCTACATTAAAATGAGTAACGAGCTAGTCATAATAAAAATCTCCGTCATTAAAATTACTCGGGACCACGCAGTTAATCCAAGTGTCGGCGCATAAACGCAATAAACGCTTAAAAATGATGAAGTAAGAACACAATTAGCCGCGCCATTCCCGATATTAATGAAATATAAAAAAATCCGCAATAACCGCTCGGGGAAATGGAAAAAGAAGAGGAAAAACGCGTAAATCCGACGAAGAAGGCGGAGCAAGAAGCGCGAGCGCGAGCGAGACAGAGAGGAAGAGATTACATTAATGAAATTACTAAAGATCGCGGGTGAAAGAGCACGCCTCCCCCGCTACTTTAACGAGCTCGTAAACGAACGTATTTGCTCGACTTCTTCTTCTCTCTATACTTTTTTTTTCTACTTCTTCGAGCGCCCTCCTTATCGGGAGCCAGCCCTATATCCCGCACCTTTTACGATTCTCCCGGTGTTTTTGCGATTCCCAGAGAGTCTCACTCCCCCCACTCGCACGTATATTGCGCGCGTACTGTCCTGCTGCGAGATTTTACGATTCTTTGTTCTCGTGTTCTCGCGCGCTCTGCGTTTATTTCCCCCCGGTGTGAGTCCTTTCCCATGTCACCTCCATTAAGTCCGTTAGCGCGGGAGCGCGTGGTAAATAGGGAAAAATGCCGGAGCATTAGCGCGGGACGAGAGAAAGAGGGAGGGAGGAAGAGAGCCCAGCCAACTCGTAAAGATTAACGGCTCTCCGGTCGCCGCAATCGCGAAATAGCGATCGAGGCCCCGGAAACCTCCCGGTAATTAGGTCGCTTTACGAACTCGGCCCTTATGCGGTCAGATACACCCTTTTGCTCTCTATCTCTCTCGCGTGTGTGCGAGCAGTTCGCACTTTATGCAGCGGACACAGGACAACGCGCGATCGGGACTCGATAACCGCGTGCCGTCGCCGCGGCCGAATCGGATTCGCTGGCCGAGTTTGATTTGTGGGCTGTGTCGGGGAGGAAGTATGGCTATATTCGCAGTTTGATTATTCTATTTTTGGGAGTTTTTTTGCGGTATATGATTTATCGATGCGATTATTTTTCTACTTTTTTGGATGGTAATATTTAAACTGTGACGAACGAGGTTAAAATTATCCGATAGGGGAATCAATAGTTTTATGCATGAAACTATATATAATACCGCGCTGACGCATTGAGCGAAAATTAATTGAATCGCGAATTTCTAATATTGGAATGGAACCGTACGTATATAGAACTCAGTTAATAGAATATTAATTAAGAGACTTTAAAAGTGGAATTTAAATAATACAATTAGAATATATATAACGATAAATAAATAAACCATGTCGAACAATTCATTTACCAAATCCCCCTATAACTTTACGATAACATTTATCACCGAAATTCATCCCATTTCGGGCGATTCCCACTGAAGCACCTTATGTTTGCAGCGCTCGCGCGAGCGGAATTCCGCATGCAAATTACCAATTGTAGCACAGAGCAGTACTCGGCTCGTATTCGAGTAAACGCTTCGTACACGCGGGTGGACCTGCGCCGGGCGTGCGTTGTTGCGCGTATAACGGCACACTCCACTACAGTCCCACTCGTATAACCGTGACACGGGACGGGCGGCGCGCAAAAGTACATATATAGCGCTGCATGCATACTGTGCGGCTCATCGACGCGATGAGACGAAAGGGGGGAAAGGCGAAGAAAGATCGGGAGCAGATGGCCAAGTGTGTGTATATATGTATATATGTGGATAACGAGACGACGCGGCGTGTCGGCGACGAAGATATTAATTGGCTGATTGGTCGAGATATAGGCGTCGGTGATTGATTGATTGATTGATTTTATTAACTTTCGTGCTCGCGCAGAGGCTATATGGAGGCGGGAGCGCATGAGCGCGCTGACGGACGCCGCGCGGCGTGATGCAAAAACAATGGGCTCATCCTTTATTTTTCCTCTTCTCGCGAGAGCGAGCCATTAATATCGATTACTCGCGCCGGGGCTGCGATTTTTTTCTGTATATATATGCACGCGCAAGTCGAGTCGAGAATAGTTGCCATTGTTAACAGTGGCAAGAGAGAAAGAGAGTGAAGCTGTCATAACGTATATTCCTTGATTGGACGATTGATACGGTGCTGATTGATGCACAAAGCGCGAGCGATGTAGGCGCGGGGTATTCTGAGCATTCAGCGTGCGAATGAAGAACAATGGAGAGACTAATTTTGACCGATAGCAAAATGTTTTGTTTTATATAACTTGGATTCCATTTGGGCGGAAATTCCATGGTTTTCCTTCTCACTCAGCCGATCGCCACTCGATGGAACAGATGGAGCAAAACGAGATTAGCTGTATATATATCTGCAGAAAGAGCAAAACGAATTCACCCCGATCGTTCCTCAATCTAATCAATTCAATATCCCGCGGGGGTTTTCCTGCATACAATCCAACCGTCGCTCATAGTGCACCATTACGAGCTGAAGCATCAGAGACACCCACACCGCACACAGCCCCGCAGCCGGATCACGCGAACCTGGGGGTGGATGGTGAGCATGCGAGAAGCAAGACATAAAGGCTAGACCAGCGCGCAGTAGTAGCACGGATCGGTATAACCTAGGGGCGGGGGAGTGTGGAGCCAGCCGAACGGAAGCGCGGTGTGCAGTTGCGCTCGCTCGCGCGCCTCGAAACTCCGAAACTTGGACGTAATTACTCGCGTAAACCCCCATGTAAACTCGCGCGGCCGCTCCTCTCTCTCCCTCTCCCTCGTCATAGTTATCTCAGGCGAGAGAGAGAGAGAGAGGGAGAGGCTAAGCGATTCGGAGGGCTCGCTTTCTCCGCAGCTGCGAGCAGTTCGAAATTGCTGTTGCTTCCTTCGCGGCGCCGCGGCTAATCAGCTGCAGGTTTCGCCTACTCTCCCCGTAGAACCGCGTGATAAAGCTATATACGGCTGTCTTGCTCGAGAGGTGGGTCTGCGTTCGAACTGGGGAGGGGAGAGAATGGGAGCAGCGGCGCGAGGGGCCAAGTTAAAGCCGAAACTGTGGGAGAGGAGGCGGGAGTGAATGCCAGTCTGCGGAAAATCTTTACGGCGGATAAGTGTGGCAAGATAAGGAGAGAGAACCACGACGAGCGAGTACGCCGCGCTTGCTTACGAGTTTCGATAAGGTAATGAGGTGCTTTATGGGCCCCGGCTAGTATTTTACTATTAGAACGAGAGAAGTTTCAGCGAGCTCGACGACGACGGTGGGAAATGTTTGATACTGGTGTTATCGAATTAATAAAACTAGGTGTGGGAACTTCGTTTAAACAAATTCGAAGCTCGATTAATTCGAGGGATTTTCGAAATTTAATGAAATAACCCAGATGACTTAATTAAATAAGTTTGAGACTCTTGAAAAATATTCACTGTTTTAAGTCCCTCGATTTAGAGTCTTAAAGATATACCCCTTTCGCGGTTTCAGATTCAAGCGTATAAATATCAATTAGGGCCGCAGCCATTACGGGAAACTTTTAGATGACTACTTTCAGTTAACGATTGCCGCTCTCCGGCCGTCTTATTAAAAACCTCCCGCACTCTCGTAAATTCCTCCTCTCCCACTCATCAATCCAGCCTTCCTCTCCTTCAAAGAACACGAGAAAAAAGTCATCCCGCATCGCAACTGCACAGCCTACCTTCTCTGCTTCCCTCGCGTCATTCGAGCGCATATCCTCCTCAGAGCCCTTGCATCCTTTTCCTCGTGCGCTACAACTCGCATGCATATTAGCCACAATAGCCGTCCGCGCGTATATACTGTAACGCCGCCGCGCGCGTGTGCAACGGAGGGGCAACAAACGCGCGAGGCAGCAACAGCGCGCGGATTGACGATCGATCGGGTCCATTCGCGGAGCTTTATCATTAATCAAGGCCCCATCGCGGCGGCGCAGGTGTATGTAGAAGCTGCACACGACGGGCGCTTGCGCGCGCGCGCGCGCGAGGGAGAGCCGGCAATCCCCGATATCATCCTTCCTCTCCTCTCTTCTCCGCGCTGCCTCTGCGTATAACAGCCGGAGAGGAGAGATTGATGGATGAGCCGTTTCAGCGCCGCGCAACGGGGATTTCGAGCTCGACTGCCTGGCGGATTGCCTATTTACCAGCGTTTACCTTTATGCGCCCGCCCAAGACACACACACGAGAGAGAGAGAGAGAGGGAAAGGGGTGCTGCAGAGAGACGCGTGTACGTACGCCTGTACGAGAGCTTGTGCAGGCTCGTGTTCTGGAAAAAGGTGGAAGAAGACGGAGGAGAAGGTGGAGTGGCTTCACAGTAGCGGTCGATGTAGCGACTATTCATTGCGGGAGGTGAATGAAAAGAGAGGGAGAGGGAGAGAAGCTGATCAAGCACTGGCGAATTCATCGGAGAAGAGAGCAGCTCGCGTGGAAAAGGATCGGGTGTACTCGTGTGTGTGTGATACTTTGACGTGATCGATACGATTTTGATTTGACGTTGATGACAGACGGATTTGTGGGCGGCTCAAAGAAGATGATATATCTAGTATTTTGCTTTTCAAATCTCGGAGATGAGAGCTTCGTGTGTAACTTTAGTGTAATACATGCTAAACTGCGGCTCTATTCAGTGATTTCTTTGTGAATTATATATAACTCTGAATACCGGGATAAATGATTGAATTATACAAATTTGTCAGAACTTACGTATTTTTCAAACTCGGTTTTACTGTATAGTCATTGGAGGAACTCACCTAAAACAAAAAAAGAAATAACACTTTTGTTAGCAAATACATTTATTGTAATATTTTTATTATAATGCACTGAATTATAGCATAAAATTATATAAATTTAATGAATGGGTACAATAATAGTACAAGTTCTCAGTAAACAACTTTCAACCTGTGCGAATATTAGCAATCTCGCGAACCACAAAAGACCACCGCTGAAAACATTCGCGGGAAAAGTACTAAACCAATCGGCGGGAAAAAAGCGCGAGTTCATTAATTACGCTCGCCGCGGTGGTCGCGCGCCTGCACGCACACACACACACACACAGCGTTAATTGCATCTTCCAAAGCACACGACACACTGCAGCGCCTTTCATCGGAGAAAGCGCAACAGCATCGAAAGACTCGCGTATACTCTATGCACACAATAACAGCGCTTGACTAACGACGAGGCCGCGTGGTGGATCGATGAATGCGGAAAGCTCCGCTGAAAGGAATCCACTCTATACCAGTGATGCGCGCGTATACTAGAGTGTCTAAAATATATATGTGTATATATATACACACGAAGTTCCCCTTGTATACTCCAGGGGCTTTATCGAGATAAACAAAATTTAAGTGCTGTTTTCATTTCTGGCCAATCAGCGAGCTGGACATTTTTCAATAGCCAATCAAATTTCTCAACCCCTCGAAAATTTCGCCTTGTACCGAACACTAGATAAGGCCCCAGCAGCGGTGATAATTTTCGGGCTCGTAAGCACCCTGGACACTAAAGCCCCGTTTTATCGTTTTTTTCACGGTGGTAGGTACATTGCGGCGCTTTAATTATCATATCGAGGCCTCCCTCCGCGAGGTATGTTAGAAATTTAATTATGACGCCGCTGATTTTCCTATCTCTTTCTCGCCTCTCTTTCTTGGATCCGCAGCGGGCCGACGCGCGAATTTTATCGTTTGATGAAAAATTTCATCGCCGGCCTTGTCGCCCTGTGATTATCATTTCTATGAGCGGAATTAATGACGACGGCATGAATGGAATATATTGGGGATTAGGATTTTTTCGAGTGTGTATATATGCCGCTGGTGAGTGTGGACAAAACTTTCTTTCATCCGCGCGAGACGAGTGGATTGAACATTGTGGTTAAATTTATCTTGGTGACTTATGAAGGAGTTTCTATTTAAAGCCGCGCGTGTCTGTACACGTCTGTGGGTATGATGTCGAGAGGCTGAATCGAGCTTATAAGTATAAATTGAATGTGCGCTAAAGCATTAATTATCGACGTTGCTACATGGGGCTCAATGATTTAATAATATATTCAATGAACTTGAATACTATTATTACTTTGGAAAATCGCGCTTAATTTTCGAGCAAATGGCGTCGTAAATAAGAATCGTCTATTACAAGCTATGCGAAAGAAAGAACGTCTTACACTGTTTCTGCGCGCGCGTCTCGATAATATTTTTCAGCCGTGCGAATAGCGCGTTAATTATTCGTTTCAATTTCCGTCGCCGTCCGAAATTAATTACCCGCAGCGCAGCATATTAGCCCAATGCAATTTCAATTTGAAATATCCTCACGTACGTTTTTAAAAGATTACATCCCGTTCCGCTTAGCGCAGATACGAGATGAAACTCCCAAATATCTCTCATCCCGCGCATGAAAAATTGCTAGAACTCCAGCTGCACAGCGCTCTCTCTCTCTCTCTCTCCTATATATATTACTCCTCCTCGCGCCGAAAAACGCGAAGCGAGCGAGAGAACGGAAACCAAAAAAGGGGCCGCGCTACGGAATAAAGACGAGATATCTGCAAAAAGAGCGAGTCTCTCGCCACCCAGCACTGCGAAAATATTCATCCCCGACGATCGATTCCGCCGGGGATCGCGCGTATATATACATATACGTGCTACCCGCTGACGGCGGCGACCGTACGCGAAGCACGTGAAATATGCGGGACAGTTATGCGAGGACGAGCTCCGCGTGCCTGACTTCGTTTCCCCGTAGTCGCTGCTGCTGCTGCATCGGCGCGAAATCATTAGAAAGACGCGGCAAAAGTGCGCGGGTAAAGTAGTTTGCGCCCGGGGGGGTTGATTGGATTCGAAATCTTCAAGTTGATTGCGGCGGCGAGAGGCGCTGATGTGGCGATTGGCAAGGAGGAAGTGCTGCTGCAGCGCGTTAAAGAGTTTTAAGTATGCAGAGGGAGATTATTGGATGCATGCCGCAATGACGCGGCGCCGTGGTGAGAGAGTTTGCGGAGGAGATTGGTTGATGAATTGTAATGAGATTATGGGATTATTGAAAAGTGGTTTTTGTATGAGCGAAGCTGCAGCTTTATTAACTATAGGAATTTGATATCGATATAACTTTTTTCCGTATAATATTTAAATTGATATACTTTGAATTTCATGTTTAGTGAATATTTTATGTCGATAAACTGCAATATAATAATGAACTCTGTACTCAACTTTATCAGTTTAAGCATAATAAGAAAAAGAGATCTTAAGATGTTATCAGTGCACTCCATTACCTCCGCGACCATAAACACTGCAATAACTTCCTTATAAACCATCACGAGTTTAAAAACCAGGTAGCATAAAATATGCATATACCCAAGAACAAAGGTAAGTATATATTCCCGCACGTTAACCAAAGGCAAGGAGCCGACTCTCTCGCTCTCTCTTACCCGATATCTATCAGCGCGCGTTAAGTTACGGAGGCGGGAGCAGGAGCTCCTTAAAACAATTTCTCCCAAAAGTTTATATCTCGGGGAGGAGCTCGGCGAATAAAGACGATCGTCCCGCTTCTCCTATCCCCTCCGCGCGGGTCAAACTTTCGCGAGAACGAGCCGGGCTATCGGTGATCTAAACATTCGGGGAGGAGGAGGCGAGGCGAGGAGTCCCGGAGCTCTCCTCAATCTCCTTCTTCCGAGGAACGCGGCGCGCAGAGACATCCAGTAAATTCAGGGGGCTCGGCTGCTGCTGCTCTGCTGTGCGCGCGCCGGCAACAGCTTTTCTCGCCAGGAGAGAGAGAGAGGAGCAGTGGTATATATATCTCCGATCGACGAATCTTTAATTCCGGGGCCACTCGCGCGCCGAGCTCGTTTCCAGCCCGTGAAAGACGAGCGGGGAAGGACGGGAGTGAGAGAGAGGTAAGCTCCCGGCGATTCGCAGGCGCTCGTGAATCTTCCCCTTCGCAATCTTCGTCTACATCTCTCTCCCTCTCTCCCTCTGTCTCACTCCTTTTTCTCCACTAGGTAATGTTTGTTTCTTAGACGGCGTGTTTTGTATATTTTTTATAGTTGATTTCGCGATCTTGAATTGGTCCTGTTATACAAATTGTTTGTACATGCTAATAATTTAGACTCTTTCACATTTTATTCGAAAACAAAAATATTTTCATTTAAATCAGGCGTAAAATCAGCCTCAGCCATCATTTTGTTTTTCACAATACCCACATTGTACAATACATCTCTCGATAAGAATTTTTTTTTCTCATAAAGGAAGTTTAATATGTATGTACAGCCAAAGTGGAGTCTTAACGAGAGCGCGTTCTCTTACGGAGAAGAGGCTTTCGAGTCAATGGCACCTGTGTGCCTCGCGCGCGCTCACGTATTCCCATTTAGAAAACCATGGAGATTGCTTTCGAGATGTTATTGACGGATACTTGAATCTCTACCTTCTTGTAACTGAATATGCCCAGCTCCCGTATCTCGCGAGCCTCGTATATATCTCGTTAGCTTTTTTATGATTTTTTTAAAGTCAAGTGGAGCCGTCTACATCACCGGATATTAAAAGTAAGAGCATATTTTAGCGTGGAACTAAAATGTTCTAGTAAAAAGTAAAATAGTTCCGATAGTACATATTCCAGCTAAACAGCAAACCCCGCGTGCACCATGCGCGGTGAAAGTTTACCATCTCTTTAAAACGATATACCTACCTCTCACCCAAAATGACCATTTGTACAATGAAAGGCCTTTAAACTATTAACGCCGCACGACGAGCCCACTCTCGACTCCTCTCGTCGATTAAGCAACCAGAGAAAAAAACGTCAAGCATGTTTACCGCTCGCAAACAAAAGCCCGCTCGCGCTCTCTCTCTCTCGCGTGTGCGCGATGTTCCTCGAAAAAGCTGGAACACGACGGGCGCGAGATCGAGCGCTGAAATTTTCGACACTCTCGTGCGCGCGCGATTGCAATCCTCGAGATACCCATCGACCCGGCGCGGCACACTGTGTGTATACGCTCGCACGCCAGCCAGCCAGCCATCGACGACGAGTACATATTTGTATACGCTTTCGCGTGACGAGATGTTTGCTGGTGCATGACGAAAGCCCTCGACAAGAGAGAGAGAGAGAGAGGGAGAGAGATGGCATCGTGCCTCACGTTTCCGCGCGGGCTTTCTACACGCGGAACAGCTGTGGAGCGGGCGAAGATGCGACCCGGCGATATTATACCAGTCGTAATATTAATCGCGAAAGAAGGACGGGGTTGCGGACGGGGGCTGTTTGTCAGTCGATGTCGCCGTTTTGTCCGAGTTTGTGGTATGTGAATGTGGGTATGATAAAGCGGACAAAGTGTATGGCATTAATAATGAGTAAAGGAGGGGGAGCTGATGTATATTAGTTGACAATATAGTCGACAAAAAGTAACTGAAAAACTGGGTTATTTAATGCTTTCTAAACATCTTGTTTAATTTGCATATAGGGGTAGATCGCCCAGTGATGGTAGCACCGATAGCAATTTTTACCATAGCTTTTGGTGTTATGGGTTGAAATTAAAATATACCATAAAGGGAAATGATTCTTAGAAGGCCCCCTGTAAAAAGGTGGATTCATTTTTTTTCTTCAATTATTATAATAATAAGAAGTTGCTTGAAAAAATAAAAAAATTGGTTTATTTCACGATCTTCAGAAAGTGTTTTCTGGTTCTGACCACCTTGATTTTTCACGGAATTTTGAGTTGTAACAATTCTTAACTTACATAATGTACGATTAATATGGACATAGTAATTCAAGTTAAAAATCAATTTACCTTAACATAATTTATAAAAAAAACAAGCGATATTCAAACGCGCTTCGCGCGTACTTTTCTGTTTTTGAGGTTATGTACGCTATCTTCATTACGTTTTACTTTTAATTTATTTAAGTATTTTTTCAAAGTCAGAACTTAATCATTTTTATACTATTCTAAATGTAAAAATTCCATTTAAAAACTTCAAACATTAAATTCCAAACAGTAAATTTCTCGCGCCTTCCTCTTATCGACCAATCAAAATCAAGCCTTTAGATGCTTCAACATGGCCGCTCATCATTTTTTTAAGAAGGGATAAGATTTATTTTAGTTGGCATATCAACACTTAACTTTATGCCCATATGTAATACATGGCCAGTACAGGGCATCAATGAAGTGGACAAAATTGATCAAAAAAGACATCATTTCCTTTTGAATCATACTCAGCTACCAAGAGGTATTATCAACTCGTCGACACGTTAATTTATTCCTGGCTGTTTAAAGAAGTAGAAATTATTAAAAAAAGGATTATACATTAAGAAAAGAGACAAGAAGACAAAATTCATTTTTAACATTGTGATTGTCGTTATACAATACTAAATTCTCATGTAACTTTTTAAATTCCGTATTTTAAAATATCGGGCACGAAATATGTTGAATGAAATGATATTTTACATCTTACCATAGTTCCCCTATATTAAATCCGTAAAATAAAGAGGACGGTGCATGTAGTGATTAAAGTATAGTTTATGTTATTATTATTATGTATTTCTATTTAATAATCTCCTATTACTCGAAATACTATAAAATGGATTACCCAGTATACAACACGACTTTAAATGAAGAAAAATACGATGAATTTCATTCAAACTGATTTTTTCCATTATTGATTAGACTCTATAAAAGACCGTGCCATTTAAAAATCATCATTACAGACACATGAAACGAAGAGAAATCAAGCACAATCAATCTGCACAACGATTGCAGCGCATCTTCCGCGAGCGACACAGCAACAAAAACTCGCGGTTTACACTCCTCCTGTGCAGCCTCTCTCTCACTCCGCAAAGAGTGAGAGACAGCGGTTCTCTCGCGGTGGCCGAGAGTGGACAGTGTCGCCGTATAATAAAGCCAATTGCGACGACGACGACGACGCCCCGCGTGTGAGAAAGCAGGACAGTCGAGAGCGAGCGAGCGAAGCCACTAAGCCCCCGCGCTCGTCGTATATATACGTGAACTCTGTTGCCGCTGCGCGCGCGCGAGGTATTTCAATTGCGGCTTGTTACGCGGCGTGCGCGCAGATGGGCATAATGGCTCGCTCGGGCTCATAAGCGCCACGAGATAAACGCCTACGCGCTGCTATATCCCGGCTAGGGGATTTTCCCTCTCTCTCCCGTTCGCTCGCCGGGATTACGAGAGAGGAGGGCTTCCGGTCGGCCCGATTAAGGAAAAGGGCTTCGACGCACACGCACGGATTTTCGTGACGCGTGTATAATAACAAGTGATTGATCGGGAGAGAGGCGCAATCATTCATTTGAGAGATTGTCATCGTCGCCGCGGGTGCGATCCGTCGTGTAAACCGTGTATAAGTGTTTTGGATGAATCGCTGCTGTGGCCCGGGATTTCGCTGCGTCTGCGTGACTGTCGCCGACTCTTGATTGGATGATTGCGCGCGGCTGGTTTGGCGGTTTTGAGAGAAAATTCGTGTAGGTATATTTACCAGCCGCGCATGCGTGAGCGCGTGTTATTTACGGATGGAGCCTGTTTAGGCCCTCTTATCGTGTTGTTTCATCGCGTCAATTATTCTATAGAGATTGATGTAATGCTGTCCTTTCGTGAAAGTAGTAGATCAACTCACGGCGTGTTCTTTTTTTTTTCTCTCTGGTTCTTTTAGTTTACGGACTCGCTCGCGCTTCATTAATTAAATTGAGAGCTTAATTCATTCGGTACCTTTCGAAACCAGTTTTAAATGTATATCCTCTCTCTAGTACGAAAATGACAATTATGAATAACGCTCGTCACGCGTGTTATTTACGCGGAAAATAATGCTTTTAATGCGACAACGCGCCGGTCGCGTCTCGCGTGTGTGTTTTTCTTCCCCCGCAAATAAAGCGAACGCTGCAATTTTTCACGAAAGCGGAGCGCGCACTCGTCTAAATTAATTGCTCTCCCCGCGCCGACCACCCGCACTATATAGCTAGCCGCGCGCGCATAGTCGCGAAAATTCCTCGTTAAAATTTATCTCTCTTTCTTCTCCCGCGAGCGTCAACTTTCCCCGATGACGCGCTCGCGCTACTCTCGCGGGCCGTATATACATTCGCGCTAACAGATTCGCGAATGAAAGCGCGTCTCGCGTTAAAAACATCGCTTGCGCGCGCGTAACGTAAAAAACAGGCAGAGCTTGCAGAACGAGGTGAAAAATTAGGGAGTTGTGTGTGTGTGTGTGTGTGTGTGTGTGTGTGTGTGTGTGTGTGTGTGTGTGTGTGTGTATATATATATATATACACATGTCAAGTCGCGAACCGGCGATCGTACGCGCAGAGTTATTTTTCATTATTCTCGCTGTCTTTTGGCGCGTTTTTGCTATTTTTGCAGAGTGTGCGCAACATCAGTGAGTTAGTTCTTTTGTGGCCGCAGTGGAAGCCGCGGGAGGAAAAAAATGAAACGGGCGTATATCGCGCATGAGCAGCAACGTTAACAAACGCGCGGGAGAGCTCGCACGGCCGGGTTTATCGTATCGAGTTCGCGTGGAAAGAGAATATTGGTCGCGCGCGCGCTTGTTAGGCGCTAGCGCTCTGTTCATGAATTTCTCGACTGTTTATTGTCTCGCCGCTACGGAACAAAAGGATAAACAAGATTTTATTTTTGAAAAATGGCGGGACGAGATCGCGCTGTTGTGGCGTGTCTGTCGGTTCAAAAATCGGCGCCAAGTGTATATATAGATCTATACGCGAGTATAACGGTTGTCTGCGCAACCTGCTTTGGCTATTGTTTACTAAAAGATACCAGCCGTATAATTTGCGCCTGTTTATAAATTCCGGATGAATTTCAATAAAACGCTTTTTATTTATTTTCATTTTCATAGATGCATAATATATAATATGAATACACATATTGTAAAAAAATTCTATACAAATATAACGAATAAGGGAAAACGTGAAACGAATAAACAACGAGTCGCATCGCAATAATGGTCTCTGAAATAACACAATATGCGGGAAAAAATCACGCGACATCGTCGTCATTAAACATAAAATTTCCGTCTGACGGCTATTGAAAGACCTCTCTCTCCCAATACTGCACTCGACAAAAAAAAAGAAAAGAAAAAATCTACACGCAAGTTCAATCCGGCCGCGATATTACGCCATTGGCGATGCGCGCATTGCAGTCACGTAACCGCTCATTCATCCACACATACTCCTCCGCCCGTCGTCCCGACGCTTTTCCGCGTTGAAGGCGCCGCTCGTGGCGTCGGCGGCGACTTTTATATATTGTACGGGGGAGTCGTGCAAACTCGCGAAAAGGTCGAGCGGCGCTATTGTTGAACTCTTCGTATTTTATATATGCGGATGCGCCGCTTATATATATACGCGGTGCGCGCACGCGTTGACGCGGCTCCCCAGCAGCATATAGCAGCTCTTTCCACATGGGAAAGTTTATGCGCGCGAGCCGTTTTATGTATGGGTGGCGGCTCACGCGCGGCAATTGAGTCCGTGCGGTGTCGTCGCGCGCTCTGCATATTATTTAATGGGAGCGACCGCAGTTTTCGCGCTCCGAGGTGCATAGAGGGAGAATGGAGTACGTGGCTCTGGTAGGAATGGGTGATAGGGTAATTGATATCATGCTGATTAGAGGGGACTGTTATGTTTTTTTTTGTTGGTATTCGTTTATGTTTATTAATGGAATTAAATTTTTAAACAAGCTTCGATTAATCGGATTCAGATTATAACTCTTATTATAAAGAGAGAAGCGATACAATTGTAAGATAAATACTTCTTTTAACAGGCTAAGTGCGGCATGGTACATATTTTATACCATAAATTATTTTAAAAATTTTTCTTTTAATTGTTAAAAAAAAATAGTTAAGAAAAATAATTCTTTTAATTAATTAATTTCTCGTATTTATAGACTTTCAGAAAATAAATTTATTTTGCCTATAAACGAAAATATAATAAAAGTATATATAAATATTAGAAAAATAATGTAAAAATATTGAATTATTTCAAATTTCGCTGCCGCACCGAACACGTTAATAACTACAATTTAATACGTATCGTAAATATTTATTCGAAAATGTTACGAAACAAAATCCGCAATGGAATGAAAAATATTTCACATTTAGTATAAATAAAAATATTACCATTTCTCTAAAAAGAAACTGTCACTTTTTATCTCTACCCGCAGATTGCTTTTTTAAAAAAGTGCAAGCTAAAATTAAAAATAAAAAAAAAACATAAACCTCTGCACATTTGCGAACACGCGCGCGTAATTATGACACACGCACGCACGCCGCAGTTGCAAACTAAACGCATTTGGCTCGCCCGTAGTCGATGTTTTCACGCGACTTCGCGGAAGCTTTCCATTCGCATCCCTTGCACCGCCGCGCGAGTTTGCGAAACTCCGACGCACGCAAAACTGCGGAATTTGAAACGAGCGCGCGCATGAAGGAGATTTTCCGCCGCTGCGCGGAAAAATGAATGCCCGCGCGGGAAAATATCGTCCTAAATAATAGCCGCACGCATATAATACACACACACACATACGCACGAGCTCGCGCGAAAATGATTTACGACTACGCCGAAATACTTTTGCCACCGTAAAGGGCGTACGTATACTCGCGCGCGCCGCCGTCCCTCTTTTTTTACGGCGCAGGCGCGTGAAAGCGCGGGCGTGTTTTCCGTGGTTCGCGGCAAAGCAATATAGCTGTGTATTATACCAGCGGGTATAATACGCGTGCGCCTGAAATATATGTATATTTCGTATATATTTATCTGCCGATTTATCTTTGTGGGCGCTTATCGCACACGCGCGACTCGATACTTTCTGCTCGTACGTATATATATATACCTACACGGGCACGCGGTTTATGTCGACGCATGAAATACTTCCGCGCGCCCGCCGCCGCCAACCCTTTTCTCTCTCTTTCTCCGCCGTGCGCTTTACATCTCGACCCGTTCGTTCGTTCCGTCGTACCTTTTGCTTTTTCGTCTTTGAGTTTAGCGTATATGCGTACACCTTTCCCCGCCTATATATACTTATGTATGTATTCGACAAGGCTGTCTTTACGTCGTTATTTTCTGTTTTCCTACCTCCGAGTGAATACATTTTTTAAACTCTGATCTTTCGCTCCCTCTCTCTCTTTCTCTCGGTCTTATATTCTCGGTATATTTTTAGGTTTCGTTTTTATGCCGTGTTTCGCTCTTGTGTTTCATAACGCTGTGGCAGTTTATATGCGATCGAGCATTCTTTTATTCCGAACATTATTTTTTGTGGCTTAATCTGGTTGGTCGAAATAGAAAAATATATTTACCTGTTAAAAAAAAGTCAATAGTATATAGCCGATGGGGTATCGTTATAGTTTTAAAAATATTTCTATAAAAATAGCGGATTTAGTATCTATTGTGTATTTCAAGTTTATGAAGTATCACGATACATACCGTTTTGATACCACAGCAACAAAACACTAATAATGAAACTTTCACGTTCGACTCTATATACACGTGTTCCTCGCGAAACAAAACAATCATAGTTATTCTCGATTACCGAAACACGCGTTCGAAACTCGATGCCTAACTTTCCCTAATGCATTCAGCAACGCATTGTTATCTCCTCTTTTTATCGCTTTATCAGCTCGCCTGCCCATGTTCTCTCTCCCTCTCTCACTCTGCGGCCTCCATTTATAAAATTCTCGTATCCGTACATACCCATGCCCGTGTTCATTCATTCAGCGCGCGCTCGTGCGCATATCCCAGAGAAAGAAAGCGCACGCGCGTACTCGCCTCGCCTCTTTCAACTCGCGTTCGCGACTTTTCGCGACACGAGACACCGTCCGCAAAATGTACGCGTGCAAGCTCTCTCGATGCGAAAAAACGCGTCTCTGTGTAACAATCGAACGCGGCCGGGTGAATGGCTCGGGTTGGGACAGAGAATGAGAGAGAAAGAGAAAGAGAGAGAGGCATACAGGCACACTGCTATGCGTGCCACCTTTTTTCGTCCTTTTTTCGAAACGAAAAGCCGGGTGAGGTGAAGTATACATGTATTCACCGTTTATTGCTATGTATTTGCACACCGGGCTGGCTTTTTATTATCCACTTTGTCGTTTTTCCTCTTTTTTTGTTGAAAAAATGCGAAAAATCTTTGTTAGCTCGGGTATTTTGTGGGGGATTATAACGTACAGGTAATAACACTGTACAGGGTTTTGACGTCGTGTATAATTTTATTAATCTATAAAAATATAGGAGCACGAAATGTTTTCACGTATATTGAAATTTTAAAGACAAATGAATGAATACTTTTTAAAGAATTATTTTGAATAAATTTTATTAATTGTGTCCCCCAATAATAAAATAAATTTTGCAACAAATAATATGTTAACCATAAATGTACATTTTTTTCTTGATTATTTCTAATTCATAGTAACTATTATTTCTTCAAAGTAACGACGACTTTTACTTAGGAAAAAGTAGCTCACGAGATTAACCATTTTTCCCGTCCCTCCTTCGAAATAACACCGTGCCACCTCGGCGCGCAATACTCATCCGGCGTTCAGCGTCTAAAACTAACACTTTTCAGCGCGCTAATTACGCCTTCTCTCATCGGCTCGACACGAGCGCGCGCGCGCGCGGAACTCGTCGTGTCGTCGTCGCTGACCGGATGTTCGCGCGCGAACTTTTGCTGTGATGTATGCGAGCGTGCGTGTGTATATAGGCGTCTGTGGCCCCGCGAGAAGGAAAGTCGGGGACGTCGTCGGCGAACCTCCCAGAAGTTTCATCAACCGCCTTACGCACGTCTCGCGCTCTGGGAAAGGGCACGTGACGTGCATTCATCGTGAGCCTTGTGAGAGAGAGTGAGTGAGGTAGCGGATGGGACGAAGGGATGGGCGAATTTCAAACGGGAGAGAGAGAGGTGCGCAAACGGTGTTCTTCCTTTTTACCCGTCGCTTCGCCTGCGCGACGGCTTTCCGGGTTATTTATGTTTTTGCGATGACGTGAAAATGGTCTTTGTTGAAAAATACCGTCAGAGGCTGAAATGTTTTTAAGAAAAAGCGGGATACATTTTTGGCGAAATGCATTGTTATATGTTCACTAGTTGTGATATTTCTTTTTAAATTATACTAATATTTTAATTTTATTTATTATATTATATTGGGGGTAAAACTATAGAGAAGATGAAAAAGTGATGTTATAATTGGTATTCAGTACAATAATTTTACCCAGTTTTACGGCAACTTTGCCAACGAACTATGAACTTTTCCATCACACGAGTAAATATAAGAAAAGGTGAAATTGATAAAGAGACGGCGAAAACAAGTTGGAGGAGATGTATAAGAAAGCGGGAAATGAGAAAATAAGAAAGAGGAGGCAGAAGTGAAGAGAAGAAAGGCGAGGGCAGAGAGAGAAAATCGGTAGATGTCGCGGGAAAGAGCGGCGAAATGAAGTTCGGGGCCAATTTTCCCAAAGAGTGCCCGAGCATTAATCACAGAGAGGGAAAAAGAGAGAGAGAAGGAGCAGCAGAGAGCTAATAACCGCGCGGATATTATTACGTGTACAAAGAGAGAACTGTCATTGTCGAGGAAGAAGACGAAGGAGAAGGAGACGGAGAGGAGGGGGCAAAGCGGGAGGAAGAGACGAGGCGAGGGTGGAGAGGTCGAAGATATCCTCCGGGAATCAGCAAGCAGCCGACGCGGCGACGATCTACGCGGCATCACGTGCGCTTGTTACTAGACACATAGTTCCGTTCTTCGTCGTCGCTCCCTCTCTTCTCCCCCTCGCGCGTCTATCTTTCGCTCGCATATTGCTAATCGGAAAACTTTTTCCGCTGTGTAAGGCAACGAAAAGATCCACTGCAACTTGTAACGCTGAGACTAGCCTCATGGACTCTCTCGGCTGTCATCACGAAGACCACTGTGTCATTGGCTTTACGATATAATAAAAATCTCTGGCTATACTATTGACTCATACCTTCGGGGGATATATAGTTATATCTTTCAAACTTTTCCCTCCTCGTGCCTGTAAATATAAGGGTCTTTACTATATAGCCTATAATCATTTTTCACAATAACGGTGTGATAGAATTGAGAAAAAGCAGTATATACGCAGATAAAAGAATATCTTTACTGTTAACGAATGGACGTTTGGATATGAACAAATGAATGTTCATTTATAGTTATAGACAAATTCGTTATAACAGTTAATTTGTCCAACTATAAATGAACGTTCATTTTGTCCATATCCAAACGTCCGTTCGTAGATTTTTTTCTCTGTGCACATATACGTATTGGTAATTTTATGAAATCGATTGTCAATTAGATTCGATTAATTTGTACTCACGACGAATCATACTTTGAATAAGCCATTTTTATATCCTTCTCAAATCCAATCAGATTTAATCGAATGTCAATTTTGCTCTCCGATAATCATGTTGTTCAATTAAGCAAATTAATTTCCGCGACAGCGCCCCGGGATATCATAATGGATTTCGCAAAATGATTAAAATATGGCTAAAAAAATAATTTGACAAAGAGCCAAACGAATCCGGAGCAAGATATATAATTCAATCTATAAATGATGGTAAAAAGCGCAAATTGATCTGCGCGCGCTGCGGAATTAGTTATAAAATGATAACGAAGCTTATATTCGACGGACGCGTACGTCAGTGTCGCGCGCGCGCGCGCGCTATAATCTCGTACCATTCGCTGCGCGACAGTCTGTATATACGCGTATATTATTATCGGAATTGAATTACAAAATATTCGCCCGCGCTCCGGAGATGATAACGCGGGGAATTTACAGGGAATTCGCGAGATATACGCGCGGCGCTATTATGAGAAGTTGTGTACGCAATTGCCAACCTGGAATATATGTACGACCCCATTGTAGTTTAGTTTTTAATCGCGATCTCTTCTCGGGAGACTAATGTTTCCTCCCAAGGATGCGTGTGACGTAATTTAGCGCGTGCGTTCCTTTTCGTAACGTAAACGCTCTCATTACCAACGTGTATATATATACTCCATTCACTGTGCTTTCAAGTTAATCGTTCCTAATCACCGGGTATTATATAGATTTAATCGTTCAATTTGTACTCGATCGACCTCGCCGACGCCGACGCCGGCGCCAATCCTGTGGAATTATTTAAATTTTTGTCGGAGGGCGCGAGCGCGTGCGGAATTGTTCGATTGCAAATTGATTCCATATTTTTTTTTCGACGGTATTAAAGGAATTTTGGTGAGCTTTTGTCGAACAACGCCGCTTCAAATTGTCGATATGAGTGAAAATCGAGTATCGGAGGATTCGCGCGCTCGCATACACACGCACGCGAGCGCGTCGGGGCGCAGCAGGCATTCGAGCTGGATTTTTTCCCATTCGCTGCGAGTAAAAAGAATTCCGGATTACGGCGATATAATCTACTAAAGGATTTTTTTTTCACAATATGCCCGTTCACCTATTAGCATCAGTATTTAAAATTCCCGTAGAAAAAATGCGCGCGTTTATTGCTTTTGAATGGCTTCCAGAGCTATTATCACGCAGGCATTTTTTGCAAGTTCGAATAATTTTTTCCTGAAATAAACCTATATCAGTTTATTAAATTTTATATAACTATATCCATGTTTAAATGCAATCTGATATTCTCGATAATGCACGAATAGGAAATCGAATGGATATATACTGATAACAAACCGATGATATATATGTTCTCTTGAAATGAAATACTGTAAATTCGTAAATCAAGCGCTTGAATCAATCGCTACAAATACGGACCAACAGGGCAGCAACGCTTCTTCGAAATGGCACACCGTCCAATTTCGCGGATACCTAGAGCTTTGAACCGCGAGTGTTTATTAGCTAGCTGGACTCGACACGCTCGAAAAGCTGTATCTGGGGCCGGCACGCCTTTCTATCCCGGCCAATATACAGTTTTTTTCCAATCGGCCATGCACGTCGAAGCTGCCAAGTTCAAAATCGCGGCCGCTTTGACCCGAATTGCTCGATTTTCGGCAGTTTGGATATAGGTATTTCTTTTTGGGCGTTTCGATTTGCGCTATTTTTCTGTTATATTTTTGTTTTTTTCTCTGTGCAAAAGTCGAAAGGCTATATTATTTACTGTTCCGTTGGAATGTAAAAAATCGGGCAAAGAATTTTATACCACGTTTGTTTTTACTCACTATATAGAAGTAACAAGGCTAATTGTTATATAGGATCTATCACTGGCTTATACCTGAAACAAAAAAAAAAATAAAAAAACAAAAAAACAAGAAATTGTTAGACAATAATAAGCGTACGAGCCTTTATCAGTAAAATTTAGGTATAATTATTATATATCAGATTTAAAATGTTATTTTTAACGTTAAATATTCCACAAAAAAAATCGAAACGAGCTAAAATTATCAATTACCAGCTGAATACCCCGGCGCTTAAATTCGAAAACGGACTCGGCGCCGGACGAGCGCACAAAACGGTATAGTCCCGCGCTAACGCCAGCTTCATTGAATTTCTCGATACTCAATTCTGCCAACAGCGCCGAAATCCTCGGCCTCATCCCCTCCACCAGCTCTGAAAAATCGATCGGGCCGCGGGTGTCCCCGTATCCCGTGGCAATCGAATAAAAGCTCGTCGCCATGCAAATGCAATGTTTATAAATGCGAATACGAAAGCGCGCAACCTAATTCCCACTTTGCCGCCTACTTTCGGCGCCGCCGGCTGATACGACGAGGACACGCGCTTGGTTATCTATCCTGCGCCTGTACATTCGATTTCTGGGAGACGATATCGGAAACCGATCGCGAGTGGGAGGTTATCCTCCTCTCCCTGCCAGCGACGACGAAACTCCTAAAGTTATCCGTCCAACGTTAAGGTGTACGGCGGCTGCTGCGATATATATATGGCCCCTCGCGCAAACGCGCTGCATGTACGGGGTGGGCCATTCTGCGAGATGCGAAAAGTATGCATGGAAGTTCGTTTGCCTGTAATGGATATTCTATGAGGGCAATTTTAGTCGATTTATCGATGACGAATGGCGAATGGTTTACGAAAAATGAATAAGTTATTCTAATGAACTTGTTTCTGCTCAATAACAGTAGTGTGACTAAGTTTTCTGTTAATTCTTCAATTATTTCAAGTTCTCCGGTAATTGGTAGATATACATTTAAGCAAAATTATAGTTTTATATTCTTAACTTAAAAACAATAATGTTCATTTATTATTTCATCAAAATAAATATATAATATAACTTTTTTTGGTTTATAGCACCGGTTTTACGATATATACTTTGACATCGAAGCAATGTATGTCATCCCCAACGTGTTGATCTAAAAACACGGAATGGCAAATATTTCGACAGCCACACATCCACCTTCACAATCGACAAAGAAACCTCTCTGTCTCTCTTTCTCTCTTTTCTCACCCCTGAAATTCACGCCAGAAAGAGCTCGCACAACCGCGAACCGTCAGCGTCGTTGCGCGAGACACCCAGTATGTACACGTATATACAGAGAGAAGATTCTCTCGCGTCGTAAAGCGCTACTGCGTTACTTCCCCCCTCCCCTCACCCTCCTCTCCACGTATTTAAATATCACTAGACCCAAAAGCCCTCCTCGATATAATATCGATGCCGCGCGCGCGGGGGCGGCCTGAATAGAGCGAGGGCGCCTTAAAGCCGAGCACTTGGGATCTTTGAGCTCTCCCACTCGTGCCCGAGACCCTCTTCTTCCCTTTCTCTCTCCGCGGGATGCTCTGTACCCTCCTTTGCCCCGTTCTTTTCTGTTTCGGCTCGCTTTAAATTCGCCGCGCTACTCCCGGCTGCCGCTGCTGCTATGCCTCGAAAGTTGCGATTATAATCGTGTGCGGTCGGTGTGCTAAATTTCCGGCTTTGTTTTGTAACGTTTTGTTGAGCTCTACGATATTGCGTAAGATGTGTACGTGTAATTATAAAGGTAACTTTAATAATTAAAAACTGTTGAGATGTGTTTCTAGTTTGTAAACTCATGCGTAATAAATAACCTCGTTCAACGCTATACGCCCATATACGCATGAAATACGTGTCATTTTGAAATTAAAATTCATTCGCTCCCCATCATCAAACTTTTATTACCCAGTCATTCCGATCGCCCCTCATTCCTCGAAAAATTCTTTCATCCCGCCAGCTTTCTACAAAGAAAAAGCGAGCAGCACACGTCGCGGGGACTCCCGGACGAAAAAAAACCTCGATTCTTCGCGATTTATGCCGCTCGTCGACACCCCTTATATATCGTCATTGTTCGGCGGCGCACACGTATAGCAACTATCAATGACTCGGCGAAATATAAATCACCGGGTTCGAGTTGCCGGCGACAAATTACCGCTCGATTTTCGTCCGAGGAGAAATTTTTTTCTAATGCCAGCACATCGCCGTGTGTGTATGTAGCAGTGAAAACGGCAATGCCTCGGGGGCCAGAGGAATAGAAGAAAGGTGCGGGCCCCGCGGCGTATACAGCAGCGCGAGGGACGGTTGGACGACGTATTTTCTACGATTCACGCGGGCCAGCAGTAGTAGCACGGGCCCCCCAGGCCTTTGTTGCCAACGAGAAAGGAGAACAGTGTGTATAGGGCAAACCTTTTATCGAACTGATTTACTAGAGTTTTAAGTATTTTCGAATGAATGATCTTTAGTTTCGATTGGGAAGTTGATCTGTGGGTAAAGAAACTAGCCTATGTTCTAATAAAAATTTATAAAGTCCTACTGAATTTTGAGTTTGAAAGAAAGTTCTATATTTGAATGCGTAAGGTTGAGGAATGTTAAGTAAAAAACGTAAATTAAGAAAAGTTTGTGTTTCCATCTTGGTACAATAAAGAGGCGAGAAAAACCTTCTCAGACGAACGAAACTCTGACTTTTTACGCAAGAAATTAGCCGCGCAGTCGTAAATCTTTATTAATCATCGTCATCGAGCACGAGAAATTCCATACCGCAAAAACGCCAGGCGTCGGATAAATCGCGAAAAAAAAAACATCAAAGCCAGCAGCCATACCTAAGAACAATAATTCGCGCTGGCGCGAGTGAAACATTAAAATCAATAAACACGCAGCAAGTATCTGCAGATGCGGCCGAAACCGGGGCCTCGGCGCGCACTTGCGGCTGCTCAAGCCTCGTAAGCGAACTATAATTATTCGCTTGGTCTGCGCGGCGGTGGCGGCTGCAGTCGGCTCGTAAAACATCGCCACTTATAAACGTTTCCCGCGAGAGAAGGCGCGAAGGGTGCGACTATTCTCGTACGTGCGCGCGCGCGCGGCGGCGTGAGAAAGACAGACGGAATCGGAAGCCGGGAGAGAGAAGGAGAGCAAGAGAGACAAAGAAGATTAAGACGAAGATTTATCTACGCGGAGCGCGGAACAGCCTGTACCTTCCCGAGCAGTTTGTATATTAGGTGTCAGCGTAAATTGTGTATTGCATTAATTTTTACGGGGGCTTGTTGGGTTTCGAAGAGAGTAAGAGGGGATTACGCCGTGCTGGTTTCGTGTTTGAGACGATGATTTTTTTTTCTCAAGAAGCGCTGTACACGCATAGTGGAGGAGGCTGCTGCTGCTGCTGTGATTTATTTTGGTTTACTTTGTGTAAATCACTTAGAAATTACATCCAGTGTTGTAAAAGTCGAGAATTTTTTTATTGGACTTGGCTTATAATTGAAAAGAACGTTCATTGGAACATACATTAACTTCAACATTGATTATATCGCATCTTCGGAGAATAAAATCACTTGCTGGTTTCTCACAGTTGACTTTAAACAAAATATAACAATTATATTATTTACACAAAAATGTGTACGATTGCTTGCTCACGTATTACAACAATTTTTTACAACGCAATAAGCATTAAAAATCCCCCTGCCATACCTAAAAATGAATTGCCACTATCTTTGAAATCTTATTAAAAGCGATTTTTACTTCTCAAACAGTCTCTCCCCAGAAATCGTAAATCCGGAAATATTAAACACACTTTTTTCCAGCTCCCCCCATAATAAACGATATCTCGGCGCGCGACACACAACCGCACTCTCAAAATTAGCATTTTTCGATTACGCGCAGGCAGTCCGCTCGCCTCCCCCTCCGTCGCGCAAATAATCCGCGCGCCGAAATAATACACTCGCGCGCGTTATTATCCTCGAAATTTATCAAACTCCCGGCTTGCGCGCCTACGCAAACATAACAAAGTGGGTGGGCTTTAAAATAGAGTGTATTATACGAAAAAGCGGAGTGCCGGTGCCGCGCGATGCCACGCATAAGGGAATTAGGTGAAAGAGAGCCCGGGACTTCTGTATACACACAAACACACACGCAGGCGTATATAGAGACTCACACGTATTTGAGAAAAGGGGCGCGCGAAAATCGAGGCGGCAGCAGCAACACCGCGGGCGGCCGCGGTTGTAAATTAAGTTCGGCCGGCGCACGCGTATATACGTATATATACACGAAGGAGAAGCGCGTGCGCAGGCGCTGCGCGAAGAGAGACCCGGTGTGGCGCGTGCCCGGGCCCTCGACAATATGCTGCGTGCATGGAATCACGGGAAAATCTCCTTTCGGCTGCCCGCGCGCGCGCGCGTGGAACGAGAAAACCGAGTTACGCGCGCGTGGCTCCGGTAGAGAGGGTGAAAATACCTCTCTGTGTGTGTTGCCCGAGAGCGGCTCCGTGTTTCGGTCAGGAAGCGTGACTGCTACGTGACTCGAGTGCGCAAACTGCACGCCGCGGCGCCGTTGCGCCCGGGAGCCGAGAAAGGGAAATAAAAAGAATCCGGCTCTAATTATAAAGATGGAGGGCGAGCTGTATATATGTGTGTGTGAGGGGCTAGCGATACCCCGAGGATATACCATTTCTTTTTCGTGCTATCGTGATTGTTTCTGATCGCTGCGAGATGTGCGATTCGCGCTGCTGAGATTGTTTTCGCTCCGGAAAATTTCAACTGCTGCGTATAATACAAAAATAAAAGTTATTCGCGCGCGAGAAAAGTATAAATTAGAGTGAATTGTAGAGAAAAGTGGGGTATATATATAGGGTATCGCAATTAAAAATAGGGCCGAAAGAAAGGAGAAAAAAGTATCCATTTTCCATTATCGGAAGCCACGGCCACGATTGTTTCGGCATTCCGCAGGCGCTATTCTCCTCGTTTTTTCTCTCTCTCTCTCTCTCTCTCTCACTCTCTTTCCTCCGGCGGTCGGCCTTTCTTTTCACTTTTTTCATATACTTCGCAGAGCGGCGGCTGTTTCCCGCCGGCTCTTCCAGTTCCATTAGCAGCGACGTGGCCATTTTTAAATTAACTCCCACCTCCTCTCGTCGCCGTCATCATCATCGGAACGAGCTGCTGCGCGCGGGAAAAAATCCGAATTCCGAGCACGCGCGCGAGCTTACTAAACAGCGCACTTCTGCATTCCCTCCCACTCTCTCCTTCGTGGTCGAGGGGCGGAGGGTTGCTGCTTTTCCGTCCTCGCCTTCCGGCTTCTTCGCGCTCCTCGTTTTTTCGCTCCGGTTTTTCCGCGCCGTTCTATAATGCGCCGACGTAAATGATACGACCCCTGTTGTCGAGTTTAGCGCGCTTTTTTTTGCTCGCGCGTTGTTTTTGCCCCCCAGCTGCCTCGGCCGCGTCGCTTATTTTTATCGGATAAAAAGCGAGAGCGCGCCTCCTGGAATTTCGTCGGGATCAAAAAACGCTGCGATCGAGGAATTTATTCGCCGTGAATTATTTATGATTGAATTCGATTAGCGATTTCATTTATTCGCGATTTATTTTCCTCGTCATTTTTTTTTCATCCCATGCGATATGCGAATTTTTTCCGTACGCCCCGGCGGAAAAGATTTCCGATAAAATGCGAAGGGATGAATTGGTATACGGAATCCCATGGATTTTGCAAATACTCCACAGCCTGCCTGGAAAATGTACATATCTAAGGTTGAATAGAATAAAAAAGTGTTTTATCTGCGTATGAGAAACTGATAATATACTATTTTATTATAATAACGTTTCCAGCGGATTATGTTATTAAATCGCAGCAGCAACGGCAAGTTGTGTGCATGCGGACACGTGTTACATTAAATATTCACCTGACCTCACTCATCAAACTCGCTGCAATCCAATCCTTTCACTGCGCAGCGTAAAAGAAGACGGATGAGTTTCAACCCCTAACAAATCAAACAACGAGACAGAGAGAGAGAGAAAAAAAACGAATATCAGAGAACGCGCGCAAAAAAGCGGAACGAGTGAAGGACGTGCGCGTGCGCAGCGGTTGTGCGATCGTTCACTTTGTAATCCACGGCAGCTGAGCAAATGAAACCTCCGAATTAACGGGCCATTACGCATTCGAGCGCTGTTAATAACTGCCGCGCGCGCGCGTGCGGGTAAACCGCCGCCCCGCCGAAACCCATATGTGGTGCCTTTTAAGCGCCTCATATTTGTTGCGCACACGCGCGCACGTCTATTGCTCGCCTGTCTGTCTGTCTATCTACCCTTCCTCTCTGTTTCTCTCTAAATTAACGCACCGAACCCGATACGCATAGACCGCACATATGCGAGCCTTGATATGTTTTTCGGCTTGTATCCATCATTGAGCGTATATAGAGATATAGAATTATTGGAGTTTTAAATCGAGTGCACGAATGTAGAAATAATCGTAAAACGTTTAAAAAAAAGTCATTCTTTCACGTTACGTGTAAATTGATTTCGTTAACATAAATGTAACTGCCAATTCCTGAATTTTGAAAATATAAAACGGAACCGCTACTACAGTAATTAATAAATATTCATTCGCGTGTAGCACATTACGTCAATATTTGGGATATTTTCATCTCTCGACTCACATATTCGGCTCTCGACTTTTAAATAATTCAAAAAATTTTCTCGCAAAATCAGCCAAATTTGCATCTTGTGTACCCAGCGCACACTCACCCTCGATTTCCCAGCCACGCTGGGCCACCAGCGCGCCTTTCGCCAAACAAATATGCAAAAATACAGCAAATCGAGCAGATTACGTACATACATAGAGTGCGCGCAAGCTCAGCCATTCCCATCGTCGCCACGCGCACTTTTGCGATTTCTATGTACGCGCACGCAGATCAAAGGTAATAATCCGGGCGCGCGCGTGCGCGGAGAGAGGCCAATCAAGCGGGACGCGCTAGTAGAGCTTTGTTTTCCTCACTTGACTGCATTAACGGCAGCGTGGACGAGAGGCACGCGTGTGTATGCGTGGATGTGTTTGCCCTTTAATTGAGGGGAGTTGACCCTCTGTTTAAGGTCAAACATCGTGACGTGGCGCGTGAGAGGGAGACAGAGCAGACTGCAAGCTGCCATCGAGTTGGATTTGACGCGTGGAGCGAATAGTGACGTGGTGTGTGCGTGCACGCCGGTTGAGCGGATGTGTGACGAATATTCTTTCGATGGTGGTGGATTTATGAAATCGCTTGTGATAATTGGTGTTGAAGATATCGCTTTTATTTGTTGATGGACCTTGGATTTAATATTAGTGAATTTTAATGAATTATGTTTTTTTGTGTTTGAATGATATCGTAGGTGAGAATTTTGCGAAATTCTTTTATAAAACGTGAGTGACATTTCCTTGACACAGGTACTGTTAAATAGGTCTTACTAAAACGAGATACATCCAATAATAAATCACATTAGCAGAACGTGTTAAATAGAATAAGCAGGTTCTGTCCAGGTAAACGCGAAATGAAACAATAATTCAGGATCTAAAAATAGAAAATAAATTCCATTGTTCTGCTGTAATATTCAATTCAGGAAGACAATAAAATAAATCATCAATTTAATAGAAAGTGCTTTTCTTTTCCCCCGCCGCGTGACGCATAATGCGCGGCCGTAGCTCGAACTTTTCAGTTTCAATTGTGCACTCGCGGGCGTTTTATTCATATACACGCAGGAATAACAGGTTTCCCGAGTAGGTGATTCCGCGAGCGGTGAGTCACTTCCGTAAATATTTGAATATACGTACAACCCGACGAAACTGACAGCTCCGCGGCTCTCCGTACGTATAATACAAGTCCAGAAGAAGAAGAAGAAGAAGAAGAAAAATTAATACCTCCTTGTAGTCGAGCTCGTATTCACGGTGTCGATCATCAACGGCCGTCGCTGCACCTACGCGCGCGCATCTGCATCGCGTCCCGAGAGTCAACGACTCGCTGATGCTGCAGCGTCACTTTTTCCACGCTCTTCTCTCTTTCTCGCCCCTCTATATAACGCAATCTTAAATCACGATCGAGGAGGTGGGAAGGAGCGCTGGAGGGCCGAAAAGATGATTTGTATCTACGAGGGAAACGTCGTCTTCATTCGCCCGGGCACTTAAGAGGCGAGCGGGCCAGTTTGAAAAGTTCCCTTTGGAGGAGGGTAGAGATCGGAGGATATTTTTCGGCCGATCTATGGGGACTTTATTCAGGAGGTGACTTATACTCACGGATTAGGGGGTATTTTAAAGTGAAATGTCGAACACAAATTGAGACGCGTCGGGGTGGATTCGTTTTAATTTATCAGAATTCATCTACGAACAAGACTATAGTTAAATGCTTCGAATTTTCCCATTTTCAATGTAGATTCAATATACGAAGTGAAATTCAATACAAAAATGTGAAGGATACGTTTCACAGTTGATTATACCACGCACATATCAATTTAAAAAAACTACCGGATCGTTTATTCTCGCTAGCGAAATCAAACAATCCAATAACATCTACATTCGACGCCGCCAGCTCTACATCTATACCCGAGCCCGCGCGATAAATCAGCCGAGCATAGAAAACGAAAAAAGGAGCCGCACCGGTTCGCGGAGCAAAAGGGGGTCGCGAAAAATGGCGGAAAAAGAGGAAGGCGGCGGCGCAGCCTTGCCACCGGCATTGTTCCGGCGTGCTGCACCGCACCGCGGAGAGAGAGAGAGAGAGAGAGCGAGTTCGTAGGTCGAGTTACGATGTAGTACGAGAGCGCGGGCGCGCGTGCATGTGCACATATCGAGAGGAGCAGCGGAGGCACGAACTACCTACACGCGCCATCCACCTAAGCCGTTAATAATGGGAGGCGCATAAATCAAAGCTCCATTCACGTCTTTATTGCTCTATTAAATAGGACAGCTGGTGCCCGCCTCACTCTCTCTCTCTCTCTCTCTCCCTCTCGCTGTTGCTCTCCCGCACGCGCGTGCACCTACGTGTGCGAGGCTATTCTTCTCTCTTTCTCTCGCTGTGTCGCTATGATGTTGCTTCCCCCTGCCTATATTGCTGCGTTGCCTTCCTTTTTGTTGTTGCCCATTAAAGAGTTGATTTTAAATTTGGCGCTGAATGCATTGGGCGAAGACAAACATTTCGGGTCCGGCATATGCTCTATTTTCCCGAATGAATGGTCAGCAATTCCAGTTTCAGTGATATTCAATTCATTTTTACAATTTCACCATTAAATTTTCCTATTCAAACACGATTTCTTTTATATCAAACTATTTTCTCATTTCGATTATGTTTTTTTTTTTGTATTTTATGAAAAATAAGGATTCCTCGTACTATTTAAAAATTACATTTAAAATGTAGAAAAGTTTTTAAATCACAAGATATCTTGAACACTGTTATAACATTTAACGTCCATGTATATAATGGACTACTAAACCACTCTCAGGCTATCGCCCATTCAATCGCACACAATCCCCGAATTAGCGAGCGCGAACATGCCCACTCTCTATACACAGAATCCTAACACCAATTACCTCTCTTATCCTCTCGATACGCTCTCTCTCTCTCTCTCCCTCTCACTCGCTCCCATCCCGTACGCTACATTTGTCCCGATCGTTTTCCTCCTCCGAGCGCGCGTTCTCACACCTATATACACACACAAGAGATCGAGCTAAGGAGAGCACATCCGATCGTCGATTCGTTACACCTCGGCACACATATAGGCCTTTACGAGGCGGACGTGCGTCGATCTAAGAGCAGCGCGTCGTATAACGTGTAAGGAGGCGTTTTTTTTTTTTGAACGCGCAATGTTATACGCGCGCAGGCGCCGAGATAATGGTGTTAACTTACGAGATTGTCGCCGTCGAAGGCCATCACGCGTGTGGCGAGTCTCTTCCTCTTTCGTCGCGCTCGTTGCGTCTGGATAGACCGGATGTTGACTTAAACGGGATTTTCAAGGTTCTGTTTGGATCCCGGGAAAGAATGAGCCTCGTTGATGTGTATGACGGATCGGTTTTTTAAGAATTAGGTAGATTATGCGGTTGCTTTAGAGAAATCGTGGTACTAACGATCGGGACAGAAAAAAATTAGAGAATAGATCAAATATTAAATACAAATTTTATAGTTTATCTAATAACGTGTAAACTATTTTTCTTTTCTATCTAAGAGCTTTTCTTTTCTATCTATAATACACGTTATATTAACGAAAGTGCTATACTTTCGCTAGACATCTTATCTCTACTTTTTCAAAAACGACACGAGTGCTTTTCTTTATCGGTGAATTACATATAATAAACAATTCGTGCAAAATTTTCAGAACTATATACTTTTCGCACAAAACGCTACCACAACAACCAACAACAATAAACAAACAGATCTCTACACGCCAAACCGTAAACCGTATCGGGCACAAAGTATATACATATACGCGCGATCGCGTGCACACGTGTGCTAATCAAGGGTTCAACCACCCACCTATACTTAATTTATTCCAATTCTCGCGCGCGTGGATTGTTATTAAAGGGGGGAAAAGCAGCACTATATAGCGGCGCTTTACTCAGCAATGGAATATTTATTTCGCTGGCAACCCGGTCGACGTCGTCTGTGCGAAGGCACGCGGCTGGGCGCGAATTCGTGGTGGGGTGGGGGGAGATGTGTATAGCGTGGTGGTATATACACGCATATACATATACGGGGCTATGCAAATGCATTCTCGGCGCGCTAGCTGGCACATCTATCGAGCTAGGCTAGCGTCCGGGGCCGGCGCGCGCGCGTCCGCCCGTCGCTTTAATAAATGAACGACTTTAGAGGCGGATCGATACGTCAATTCAGCCCCATCGTTTTCACCCCCCACCTACCCGTCACCCGCGCGTACACGTGGAATGCCTTTTTCTGGTGTTGGAAGAACGCGACGGGTAGTTTTGATCCCGTTGACTGATACCTTAATTGGCTGTTGTAAATGAGAACAGGAAGTTTATCGATTTTGGCTTGAAAATACGGGTATCTGGGTGCATTTGAAGTATTAAGTTGAAAAGGGTTGAGCGGAAAAGACTTTTTTGCAATTGAAATTCGCATTTCGAAAAAGGTACGTATATTTTCAAAATTTGACTTTCTATTTGGTCACGGTACCAGACGCTCGAAAGCGATTACACCAACGGCTTTTCCAGCTTAACGCGTCTGACGGCAAAATCATTTTTTTTCATTTTTCGCTCGAACTGCGTCCCAACAATAAGCACGATTTCCCAGCCACAGCGCGCAGCTATAGCCGGCGTTACAGCTCAGACACTCGCACACACACATATATATATATATACATACAGCCTGTATACAGGGGGTGTCAGGTCGATCAGTGCGTGACCGATAGGCCGGAACAGATGCATCGTTAGGACCCGCTGCGCGCGACGACCGCGCGGTAATCCGGTTCCGGCGAAGACAGCAACAGTATATATAGGACGCGCGAGGGCCACCCCAATTCGGACAGCCGTCTAGATTTCGTTCACCGACGACGACCACCACCAGCGCCGGGGCTAAAGCCGATTCCACGGTCACGGCCGTGCGCGGCCGTGAAATCGCCTTTAGCGCGCGGCGATCGACATTTTTCAATCGTTCGCGCACGGCCAGACAGCGGCAGCAAAGTTGATGGCATTGTGTGCAATGCGGTTCAGGGTGATCTTTGCACGTATGTGTATTATTATACGTGTATGCGGAGGTCGAATATGTGTGCGGCTGCCGTTGCTATAAATCCTCGCGCGGATGGGATGATTGTCGGAAAAAGCGGAGCTAAAGGTTAATGTCTCTGCTTAGAGAGTATTTTTTGTCAGGATTGATGGTGTCGCCGCGCGCGGGTTAGTTATATACGCGGCTCGCAGGATAATGGACCTTGTGGGAATATGCTTTTTACGCGGGAGACCTTCTTGCCGCTGGTAATTAAAGAATAAATTGCTACTCGCTGGAATTTGTAAAAGTATTTTTCTAAGTAAGGATCGGTAAAAAGTTTAATATATAGTATCATTCCTGTATATAAATTTAATTGTAAATAAATGTTGTACTTGAGAGTAATTACATTTTACAGCTTAAAAGGAAAAAACTAGATTTCGCGACACTGTAATTATTTAGTTGGATTCGCGAATCCGCAAAAAAAGACATAAAATCCTATAAGATACTCGAGATTTTCCATCGACCGGTAACGGGGGGAGGACGACGCACGAGGCACGAAAAGTGAAAAAACACAGCGCTGCGAAGGAGGGGAAAATCCTCGCGCGTCGTTAACGGATGCTCCTATCTGTGCCTCTCCTTCTCGCTCCCGACCCTTATCTCGACGAATCGGCTCGGCGCGTCTTTTCGTGCTAATCTCGACGTGAAATCGATCGGATTCACGATCGCCTCTGCCTGCAGTAGCCTTAAATCAGCCGTGTACGCGCGACCGTCTTCTGGTCTTTCGCTGCGGGAACACACGCCGCGCGCTGCGAGGAAGAAAAAGTCGCCTGGTGCTGTGGGAGATGGAAAAATGAAGTTATTAAGGTTTTCTCGTGTAGAGTTTATTAAGCTTAATTTACGGGGATCGTGGGGACCGAGTTTCTTTTGTAACGGTGTTGTTGGTGTATAATTGGACAAAGAGTCCTCGTTGGGAAAGTTTTCCTTGAAACTTTGATGTTTAGAATAGGTGTTTAATGTTTCGAGATATAGTATATGTGAGGATTTAAAAATCATACGTGTAATATCCTGAAATAATATTTCAGCGCTGCTGTTAAATTAGCTACGGCCATATAATAAAATCGGATGTTGAATATTTAAGAACGTGGTACAGTACGAGGCATAAGTCATCATTTTCTATATATATTATATATACGATAGCCTCGGTCGTTTAGGTTGCGCAGGTTAACGTATTGCCAAGTAATGGATACCTTATACTATATAAGTATGCATGCACATTACGAAGCAATAAAATTTATGAGAATGAGTTCGGACGTTATAATTCATCCGATAACCGTGTTTATTGCATTTCTAAATTAGTCTCATCAATAATTACGCTGAGGCGCTTGTCGATGATAAATCCTGCACTTAAAACATATATTATACAAAACCATGTATAGAGCGCGCGTAGAAAAAGAGATGCAAAATTGAATTTTCAGCGTAAATCAAGCCTACCAGAGAGAGTTATTCAACGCTTTACATACTTTTTGTGGCTACCTAACGGTCTCCATTGAAATTTATGGGACCAGAAACGCCCCATTAGAGCACAATCATTCGTAGAAATACGAGCCCACCAGCACCTTATTGATTTTTCTTTCACCACACGCAGCAGCTACTCTCGGCTCGGTCAGTCACAAAGTCAGCTTCTTTCAGCACTCATCCCTCCCGTAACTACCTCCGACCTCGAAGCCCAAAATTACGAAGGGTTGCCGACAGAAGAACAACACTATCCCCTGCTTGAAAATCACGGAGGTATAGTCCCTCGAAAAAAGCCGGCGCTATACCCGGCGATCGTAAAACAATGGCTCGGCGTTTCGCGAGGGGTCGAAGGAAGACCGACCGAGAGACACCCAGGCGTGCGTTACGAATCGCGCACGCTGTGAATTAATAAGCCTGCTCTCTCCCGCTCTCCGTCGCGGAAAAAAGCAAGCGAGAGAGTAGACTCTTCTATACTCTAGTCAGTAGCACATACACACACGCGCGGGTCCCAGTAGTACGCGGTAGTAAAATCGAGGCTAGAACCCCGCGGGGATGTCGAATGGAGCAGTGGGGCGTGCATAATGCGGGCCAGCTGAGCCGCCCATCCTCCTCTCTCCCCGCAGACTGCACACATAGCCCGAGGGAGGTCGTGTACACGCGCGCGCGAGCGCGACGTATATACAGTCGGGCGCCATTGTGAACTGTAAATTCTAAAGAGCCCGGGCGATGAGTACACGACTGACTTCATCCGCTGCTGCTGGCCCCGGCGCTCATATAAGCCACTTTGGCCACGCTCTCTCTCTCTCTCTCTCTTCCCGCTGCCATGATGTGTGGCCATTCAAGTATATAGACACCGGGAGCATAGAGCACACTCCGTTTCACTCGATATATATATGAATTCGAGTTTTTTATGCAGATCTCGAGGATGAATTATTATTTTTTCCGGGTCTATTCGGGCCTAGTCGTGCGTTCCGATGAAATTGTGTGTACGGAATGATGAAAGTTTCACGTAAACGTTTATATTATATTTAGAAATAATATTTTAGAAAAATAACAGTAGATAAAAAATAATATATTTAAAATTATTCATTTTCTTTTTAATATAGACCCCTAAGAATAGATGGCTTGTCACATAAACGCTTGGCAATTAATATAATTTACGATTTGCAAAATATGGCAAGTGCGTGTCCCCGTTAATTATAAACGCATTATAACTCCCTATATATATATGCACTATATTTTACAATTCAAACGTCAAATCAGGTCATACAAATTGAAACGAACCGGCTTTGGCCCCCAATACGAGAATGCGCACATGGGGGCTTATTAGCCTTATATGACTCGGCGGGGGCTTCCTTCTTTATCCAGAGGAAGTATGCGTCGCCGAGTGGCCAGTTCTCTCGCTTTCGACGTCTCATTGTGCGTGTATATATACATATACATATACGGGCCCCTCGTTACGCTGTGGTCCCGCTGCGCTGCTCTTCGATTTTTACCGGATTATGATAATGCGGTAATTCATAACCCCTTTAATCGGATCCCCATTTGAAAGAGAGAAAGCGAGAGAGGGAGAGTGCGAGAAGGGAGGTCTCCGGCCTTTTTATTTCACTGTCTTTTTCTAGCTGGCGGCGTAATCGTTTTAGCTTTTCGCTGCGTTGTCGGGAAGCGTGAAGCAAGCTAAATTTACACTTTGTAAGAAACGAGGATTAGGTGCGAGCCGCGGGGAGCGAGACAATACGCCGTAGTTTTGGCACTACTTTTTTTTCCAAGTCCTATAGTTAATCCACTTATGTTGCCCGTTGTTGTCTACATGATACATTTCTATGGGGCAGTACTGCAGTTAATTTTCTTTATAAGATTTGCATAAATTACAGCGCGTAAGAGTTTTGTGATACCTTTTGTTACTGAGTGATATATACATACAATATTGAAAGGCGGAATACATATACGATAAAAGAAAGAAAATGTGTGTTCGCATAAGTGAGCCGCTAACATATTGATAAAGCTAATAAGCAGCCGACAATCAAAAATGCACAATACCAGTTTTTCGCATGCCCCGCGCTTATAACGAGTGTAATCAAGTGCACTTGATTAGCCATCGGCCTTATCAAGTAGAAAGATCGGGGGGATCGCCGAGCCGGGAATCGAGAATTAACTGGATGCGCTAAAAAGTCGGAACAGGTGTCGAGTCTCTGACGCCATCGTCTTTCTCTCTCTTTCTCCTTTTCGCACAGAGAGCAACAGCCGTTGCACGAGAGCAGACTCTCGAGAGCGCAGGGCACAAAAGGAGAGATAAATCGAGGCGACGAGCAGAGAGCGCGTTGGAGTATGAAAGAGCCGCGTGTGCTCAGTGAGTTACGAAAAGTAATGTATTTATGGCCTCTTTTTTCGAACTGGATGATCGCGCGCACGAGGTGGAATCATCGAACCCCCCGGAGCGTCTCTCTCTCTCTTTCGCTCTTGCGCGCACTGGAAATCGGAGATCACTTATTTTTGCGCTGGGTGACAGAGCTGCATGCATGCATGTGCTGCTCGGGCTATTGTAGAAGAGTATGTATGGTGAAATCGTTTAAACGAGATGTGTTGGCTCTTTGTGGAAGTGGAATTGCGCTTGGAGGTCTTTGTTTGGGTAGAATTGTAATACGCACGCGGAAACTTATTGAGCGGAGTGTTGGTTTTCAAATAAACTTTTGACTGAGTGTTTTGTTTCGCTCGAATAAATTTCGAAAATTATACTCTCGCCGTAAAGTCTTAACTTTTAACCCTTGAACTGGCGCTTTGGAAGCTATATTGTATACGCGTTTATTACTTCTTACAAGGAATTGCAGTAAATCGTTTCTTCTTACTCATCAAACAGTTGTAGGAGTGCGTAATTATTCAGTACTTTCAAGTTCATTCACCTATACACTAATAATTTATTTATAAGTATAACGAACTAGGAAGTGACTTTTACGATTATTACAGTAACACATAGATTATCATAACAAAAGAACCAATCAATAAAGTCGGTCACGCACGATGATATTTTTCCGGAAAATATTTTATTCAAATTTTACGCCTTTCTTCCAAGACTGAGACCAAAGCAACTTTCGATTATCAATTAGACACGAAAACACTGCCGCGTGCATATATATAGCTTTTTCGAGAACGCACATAAGACTCTCAACGCTTGCGCGCGCGCGATCGTAAAAATGTATAATATTGATTTAAAGCCCCCGCCCGAGTTCATAAAACTTGTAAAAGCAAGGCCGGCGCGCACTAGCGGCGTATACTTTTCTTATAGCGTCTCGCGCGCCACATTGCACCAAAGTCTCGACAAAGCTAAGCGCGCGCGTGCGAGAGAAAGAGACAGGAAATTTATTGCAGGTGATGAGGAATCGCCAAATGCCAGAGGTATGTAATGAAATCGTCGCTGATTGTCGGTAATCCGATACCATAAAGCGCGACTGTCTCTCGTCGGCGCGCCCCTCAGGGGGGATAATATTCGTAAGGAGAGCGCGCCTCCGTCAGTGCGGTGATATCCGCTATAGGCCGTCGTAAAGGCGAAGGAAAAATATTTTATTACCGCGCGCGTGCGCACTGCCTGATCGATACTGTATAGGCGGCACAATAATCTTCCACGGCTCTGCGACGATTCTCTCTCTTACTCCGCGCGCTTGTGATTTATACTGCCGGGATAGACAGTTCGTTTCCATTTGACTCTCGCTCGTGCGCGCGCGCTCGCGTTATCCCCGGCGATGTAATAAAATTTTACTTACACGCGCTGTCGAGTCGAGGAGCCCAAGCTCGCTCTCTTTTCTTATATACTCGCGAGGGGTGGAATTTTTCCCTATAGCCTCATCTTTCTCTCTCTCTCTCTCTCGTGCTCCTGCGCCCCGACGACTATACGACGACTGCTCCGGCCAATTTTGGATAATTTGTGATGCTCTCGCTGGCCTCCTTACTTTTCCGGGATTTATTCGGTTAGCCGACTTTGCTCGCGTTTTCATGGGAGAGAGAGAGAGAGAGAGAGAGAGAGAGGCGCGTGGAATAGCTAGACCTTTCCCGGGGAAAACGGTTCATTTGTTCCGAGAAATATGCCCTAATTGTAATATTAATCATGAGGAGACTGGAATTATTTTATTCTTAAAGTCGGGAGGAACGAAATATAGAACAGTTATAAATGTTGAATAATTTTTAGTATTATCAGTTATATAAGACTTTTTACTTTATTTTCTTTGTGTATTGCAGTATAGTCAATTTGAAAATGCATGTTTATGAAAGAGACATCTAAAATATTTGGAGCACGCTATTGTATCAATTGAAAATAAAACCAAAATTTATATGCACACCATGCGCACTCATTATAAATAAACACATTGTTTCACGGTTAATTTGAAACAAACAATGCACAGAAAATATCCAAATTATCAAAGAAATAAACCCGTCGCAGCGACCGATTCAATAACCCGAGAACCGAAACAGTGGGAAAGAGAGAGCGCGCCCTCTGAACGTATGGGGCCAACCCTTCAATCAAATAATTGCATTATACAGCCAAAATGCATATTTTTTCATCGTACGTACGAACGCGCGCACGCATCAGGGAAAGGCTACAAAGGGTCAGTCAGTCACAGGCGCTCGCGTGTATCTGCTATTTCGCTCGCTCTCGTCGCGCGCGTGCCATTCATCTCCATTCATCAGATTTGACGGGGGGAATCCAATGACTTCACAATGACCCTAGATTTCGCGCACGCACGTTGTCGCGCTGTCTGTCCGACAACAAAAACCAGCGTCGAAAAAGCGGGCGAAAGGAAAAAAATTCGGACAGATCAATATAACCGTGGCGCGCGCGCACACAATCCCCGAGAGAACGCCATATATATATATATATTGCCCTTCTTTCTCTCTCTCGTTTCTATATAACAAGCGAGTGGTGCTAGAGTAAAAAGAAAGTGCGCGTGTCACACAGCCGGGCTTATTGTGCGCGTGCTCCAATCGCGTCTCGTGTATATAAGATTCTCTTGGGCGAGAAAGTGAACCGGCTGCTGCGCGTAATCCGTTGCTTTTTTCAAGAACCGATCCGTTCTCTCTCTCTCTCTCTCTCTCACCCTGTGTGCTCTATATAAGAACGTCACACACGGCGGTCTTTGTGTGTCGGCTGGCGCCAGGATGGAAGAAGACGCGATGCGAAGAGAGGAAAGGTCAAAAACTGTTAAGACGATTAGGGCGGCACGAGTCAGTGGCCCCGTCGTAGTAGCTCGTCGCCGAGAGAGAGAGAGAGAGAAATTTTTTTTTCATTGGCAGGCTCGATATGTTTGCCGCGATGAAAGGACGGACGATGATGCCTTTGTTGTCCGAGCGAGCGGAACTTATAGATGTGTAGTCAAGTGTGTATGGCGGGGCTAGAGAAGTCAAGGATGTTATAATTTCGCCAATTATGATCTCTTGCCGAGAGTTATGTTGACACTGATAGAAGCTTGTAATATTTCTTATGTGTAAGATTTACAAAAATTAAGAAGCGCGTATAATATTTTATAAGCTCTCTTTTCGTGCAACAAGAACGTCAATCAATAATCCAACGTACAACTTATACAATTCGTACAACTCTTCGTCTCTTATTCGATACTTGAAGAGAGATTATCGGATGAAATGTTAATGGCAAGCATCCTTATTCCCTAACAAACTAGAGGATAACAATCCAATTTTAAGAACTAGCCGCAGCGATATCGAAGTATTATACCCTCCAACTCCTCGAATGAGATCGAGCGCAGTGGTGAATGGCGCGCAAGAAGTGAGGGGAGAGCGAGCCGACGATAATATTGCACGCGCGACTACGACCGAAATACCTCGGGGCGATCGAAGCCCAGGGTGACTGACTCCCATTCGGACTTATTATTTGAACAGGACTCTCTCTCTCTCTCTCCTCTCTCGTCCCCTAACCACGCGGTCCCTTTCTAGGCGCTGCAAGATCGTTTTCTATAGGGTGGCCCAAGAGTTACGATCCCGCGCGTGCACACATACAAGTTCATCTTAACCGTTTGCGCTGTCGCCGTATAGGCACTAAAATGGCCAACTACGGGGAGAAGAAAATCCTCGCGCTTCTTATTTATCGGCCTCGGGGCCCGCCCCCTAGACGCACATATTAGCGATACGCAAGTCGATCGCCGTCGCCGCGGCTGACTTCATTGCGGGCGGGGGGCGACGTTAACGGCCAGATTGCGCGAGCCAACTTTATTGGGGCAGGGAGGCGGCGATTTACGAATCTCTATGTGTGTATACGTGTGGGGGAGTAATTCATACGCGTGGTCGGGCCGTGCGGCGGGATTAGCGGCGCGCGCGTATAATGAACGAAATTCCGGATAATGCCGAAGGAACGTATTGTGCGCGAGTGTGTAAGCCGAACGCTCGAGGTTTAGTTTTACCGAGCGCGAGCGTCCGGGAGGAGAAAATCCGTTGTATGTGCGCGCGAATGAAATGTAATATAAATTTCGGGCTTGGATTTGCATCAGCATATGGGCAAGGGCGCCCGTCGTGAAATATGGCCCAATCAAGCGTGATTATTAGACACACGTACTATGCGCTGCGATAAATAATAAGGGACTTGTGATATACTTTTTCTATTTAATATGGTTTGGATAATGGGTTTATTAACGCATTTGATTTGAAAAAATGACATCACGCGAACTTGACAATTTCGTTAAAGATATTGTGAAAGGCCATGTTCAAAACACTCGACTTCTGCTCTATACGATCAAAACAAGCCAGCCGCCGTCGTGTAGCCCCTCACCCCCGCACTCGTCCTCGCAGACATGTGTCGGTCAACGTCGCGTGCGCCGCAATCGATATACCCACTCCACGAGCTCGAGGGGGACGCGCGCGGAGTGCAGCACGCGCACAGTAGTCATCCCCGGCGATCGTTATTATATATACATATATATATATCCCAGTATTTCTCTAATGATCAGCCGGTCGCGTAAGTCACGTTGTCGTATATGCCGTATAGCGCGACGTTATATCCCATTGCGGGCTTCCTCGACTGCACGAAGGTCACGATTCAGACACAAAGGAGTTATATACGAAGATGAAAGCCCCGAGAGCGAGTAGCTTGGCGGGCGCTGTGCCGTGATCTTGAAAAGGCAATTACTACTGATTAGCTCCGACGTCTTTGTCTCGGTTTCGCCTCGTCGCGCCGACGCTTTACTTAAGTGTAGCTCTAGATTAAGGGAGTCGCGACAGAGAAAGAGAGAGAGAGAGAGAGAGAGAGAGGACTGAACTGAGGTCGGATTAAAGAGCCGGACAGGTGATTTTAATGGACATACCAGCACGCTAGATCTATGCGTGTATATATACATCATTCCGCGCTGTTTAATAAGTACAGCACGATTGCTTATATTTATACGTGTTTTTTTTTCTCATTGAGATACTAGCACAGAGATTTATATTCATAAACCGAGTACGAATAAGCTTAAACGGCTCGCCATGGTACGGCTAATGAATCAATCAACCCTCTGTTAGGCTATTTCCAAGGGTATACACGGTATGTACACGCCGTGGAATGTGTGCGAGCGCGCGAGGCCGCGCGATAATGGGCTAAATCATGGTTTCATATTTATTTGATACACACGCTTTACACGATTAATTATGGCTAACCAGGTAATCGTGACGCTCGTGCGCACGAGAAGCTGGTAAACCGAGTGGCTGTTTGCCGGCCCCGGTAATGCTGGCTTTTCGATTAACCGGTTAATAACACAGCAGCCGCCGCTGCTTCTGCTGCAGCACGGCAGGGAACTCATTTAGGTCGTAATAAGAACGTCGTCGCGTTTGAAAATAAAAAATTTAGGTTTTAAGCTGGGGGAGAATTTCGCGGTGTAATGTAAAGCCGTGAAAAGAAAAAAAATGAGCGGCCGATGATTAAAGATGAGGATGATTCGCCGCTGAGTTTATAAGCAGTATAGAGCTCACCTACAGCCGTTATATACGCGATTGGGTAAGGAGGATGCTCACCTAGAACATAAAGAAAAGGATTCGTTAGGTAGTTTGTTGCAGATTATTTACTTTGATAAAGTGAATTATTATTCTATTGTTAAAATTATGTTATAAATGTTTACGTTAATCAAATAATTAACGAGTCCTATCAGAAAAAACGTATAAACCAACGAAGTAGCAATCATTAGCTAGCTTCGGCTCTAAATAAAAGAAGAAAAGAAAAATCTTTTTCACTTGCTTCTTCGCGATCGGCGTTCGCCAGTAAATTTTTTACACCGCTTTTACAGCCCTCCTTTATTTGTGATTTTACTGTTCCTTGCAACCGCCCCCTCTTCTTTTTTAAATTCGGTCCACACGATTTCCCGTCTCGCTCCCACGCGCACGCTCCCTTCGCGCAGGCGCGCGGATGATCGTAATGGGATTAATAAAGCTTGATCCGCGTTTAATCCGAGAAATGGAATGGGACAAGAGGTGGCGGTAGCGGCGGCACGCGCCCTCGAAAACTCACGTCCTGCAGCAGCAAGCAGGCTGCCTCTCCCTTTCACCCCCGATGAATGGCCCGATAATTTCCTAGGGTTTAATTGCATGTACGCGAGCTCTCGCGCCCCGGCCGCGCGAGCGAGTGAGATAGAGGAAATTACAGAGTACTCGCGGCGCTTTCGTCTTCCTCGCTCCTTGTCTCTGTCCTTTTCCCGTATTTTTTCGCTCTCTCGCGCTGCAGTCCTTTTTCTCCTCGTGCTCGTCTTCTTCTTCTTCCTTCTTCCTCGCTCTCCTCCTCGGAGTCGGACGTAAAAAATACTCCCGATTCCTGGCGGCGGCCGCGTGCTGTCGCTGCTTTTTTTACTCCTGCCTTTGATCTTCTCGTTTGAATAGCTGGCTTTCAAGGAAATGAATGTTAATCCCGGCGCAAGCGCCTGCGCGCACTCGCTCGCGTTTTTCCACGGGAGAACACCGACATCTTGTGCCTTAACTAATGCTCCTCGATTTCCCTCTCCTTCTTTTTCCTCTCTTTATTTTCTCTGCAGCTACTGATATTGCGCCATTAAATTACAAATTGCATTCGTTTCATTAGCCGCTTTTTATCGAAGGGAAAAATGCAAAAGGAGAAAAGGAAAAACGCTGTGAAAACAAATTAGCTTTCCGTAATTTGATTAAAAATACGTGGGCAGACGAATTCATGAATGAAGAGCAGCGGCTCTCATGAATACCGTCCTTTCGTCCGCAACATTTAATGAAAACGTTATACACACACAAATATTATTTATTCGGCAGTCGCCGGCATTGTCCTGCGGAATAAAATGTCGCGCGACGTTCAAAGAGCGGCTCTCTTAAACCACTCAATTACGGTCGGGCGCATCCGACATCCTCATGAACTCTAATAGAAACGTGTCACAGCAGCTATACACGAGCCGCTCGAAAAAGCGAAGGTCTGATGTCTATATAGTTTCTTTCCGCCATCTCGCACAAAAGAGCGCGTCTCAATGGCAAAGAAAAGCTATAGCCTCTCTGCAACGGCTCGGGATCTAACCTTGCGCGCGACGAAAACGCGACGATTGTCTCCGCGTCAGGGCAAACAATTGTCCCTGGAGAGACGCGGATATCGCGTTACGTATCCATCCAACAGCCGAAGGAAAAAAACCCTTCCCCCCGTGCCACAACAGTAGCAGCAGTGGTCGAGTCAATGCGCTAGATTAGATAATCGTTCCGGGGCCGAGGGGGGGAACCCGCTGCTCCACACACCCCTCAGGCCTTTTTTCCATAATTGAATTTCCCTCCGCTCGTCAACTTCAATCGGCGCGATAAGATCGCGGAGAGCGCGCAGAGCTGCGACAAGCCACTATGTGTGTACACTGCACGCACAAAGCCCCCAATGTATATAGAGATATTAACGCGTCTGCGTTTGGCTGTCGCGTGCGCGCGCGATGTTCATTCTTCTGCGAGTGAAGCATTCAAATGCGCGCGCGCACTCACAAAGCTCGCGTATCTCTGTACATGCGGACCGGTAGACCGGAGCATTTAATTTTATGCGCTTCAGTTATTAAAAGATTGCGCGGATAGTTTGTCGAGCGCTAGTTATATTGTTTGTTTTTTTTTTTCTTTTTATTTTGAATGGACAGAACTGCCGTTTGTTCGATTGTAAACACGCTTGAATTAACAGGATGGAAACTTTGAAATGCCGTCGCGAACATGAAAACGTAATCGGCAGAAACGATTTATTTATCGCTACTCATTTCAGTAAATTCGAGGGAAAAATAAACTTTAGCTTCATTTCTGGCATTGTACTATAATTGGTTTGAAAAAAATGTTTAGAAATGCTCGAGAACGAGAGCGTGTCCTAAAACTTTAAACTCCACGAATCACAGTAGAATTTCACGCTTTGGATTTCTGGATAGCGGTGTACACATTGCACGAAGTGCAGGGCCGCCGTACCGTGCGAAGGGCGTCCGAGATTAGGATGTTGTGAATAAAGCAAGGGTACACACGAGAGACCGAGAAACGACTGCAGGGCCGGCACGAAGAAGCTGCAGTGGAGGAAAAGACGTTCTTGTCACTCGCGACGTATACACACACAAGTGAGTGCGCAGCTTGAGAGAAAAAAAGAAAGGCGCTCGCTACGCGGAACGCGAATGAAAACGTTCCGGCGAACGGAATAATTCATCGGGGGCGCCCGGGATTCAGGCGCAGGTAGCAGCGTGCGCGCGGTATACGTATTACGTACATCTGTCTCCGTCTGTTTCGCGCCGCGGCGGCTGTGCTTTATGGGCTCGAGGTCGCGCCGAGGAGAGGAGAGGGGAGAGGAGAGACGATAGTGCGCGACAGCTACAATTGTAGTGGCAGCCCTTTCTCTCTATTTCTTCCCGTGCGACCCTCGTATGCCACTGTCTCTCGCTCGCTCGCATATTATACGCTCACGGGAGTTTTAGGGGGCAACGCGGTGAGGGTGGCGGAGGGTATAGAGTGCGGGCCTAAATTTAGACGCTGGGGCTTTCGAATTCGAATTTATGGCTGTTTACGATTGTAAATTTAACGTAATTAAAGTGGAGCCGCAGCGCGCACGGGAGCAGTGTTTTGTTTGAGATTTGTCCTCTGGTTTGGGAACGTGAGGCGCGTTTCAACGAGGACCGCTGGAAATTGAATTTTATTATTCTTTCGAACTACCATACGGTTTTAGAAAAAAGCACAGGTTAAAGTTTTTTTTTTTCTGCCAAAAAGTACTTTTATCTTTTTTTTAATATTTTAAGAATATTGTATTTCTTTTATTCGTTTTTCAGCGAAAGGATTATTTGAAAGCCGTTTATGTAAATTGAAATACTTTGAAAGGCGATGCGTTTTCCATGTATAATATTCTATAGAAACACGTGAATTTAAATTCAACACGCATGCGGATTATCTTATCTAATACCATCTTCCATTGAAGCTTAGCTTCGGATGCAAAGAGATAGGCTCTATTCAGGACGTCAAAATGAAGAGCTAAGATCTCGCGCATTCCTCATTTAAATGTACAAATTAATTAAATGAAAACACGAGCATACAAAACTCTGTATGCAAATACGCAGCGAGGAACTTCCGCGTTTTTGTATTATAATTTAAATGAAATTTTCCGTGTTCCGCGTTAACAAGTAACTCCGACCAACCAACGAAAAAAAACGAGAGAGAGAAAAAAAAGAAACGCGTACCCGCTTGTCCAACAAACTACATTAAAGCCCACCGCATCCGACATGCACAAACAGGATAATTAGACCGAGCAAACTGTGCATCTCGCCACATCCTAAGTAAATCTCGGCTTGTACACGAATAAAGTACACGAGAGGATCTCTCTCTCTCACTCTCTTGCTCACTCGGTACTACGGCTTCCTTCTTTCATCCACCCACCGCCGCTCGCGCTCACTTCGCGTCTCTCCCTTCCGAATTCCGAATCCGAGCGCATCAGCGTTTACGCGCCAGAGGGAGAAGGGAGCTGTGCTCGCGCTCCGAATCGAGGTCAAACGTCACGTATATCCTCTGAATGGAGGCGCGGATTATCCGCCCTGCGCTATATACTCGCGCTTTTCCCCTCGCGCAATTTCGCGTCGCGCGGGCGTCGCTCCCGAGGAAAACAGCGTCTTTAAGTGGATTCCTCGCCGGTCGTTCCTCGTCTTTCTTCTTGCTATATACACGTAGAGAGAGAAGAAGAATATGAAAGCCATTGTGCGAGCGTTGGCAGGGGGCGCGTGTATACTGCGTGTAGGGTAAAGAGATATCGGGGGAGTTGCTTAAAAAATAATAGAGAGAGAGAGAGAGAGAGCCGCGAGTGGAATTGGATAGGCGCGGGAGAGAGTTGTTTTACGGAGCGAGAAAATCATGTCTTTGTTCGTGTAATTTTGATTTCAGTGGATTTTTAGAGCCACGTGGCCTTTCCGTGATTGCTCGAATATATGCATGTATATAAACGCGCGAGAGCTGAAGTTACGAGGCTAGAGATTTCATGTAATAGTGGTAGTAAAAGTTTTCTTATGAACTTCTGTGGAAACTCGCACCGCGGTTAATGCACTATACCGCTTCGCGTATTGATTTCAATAATAGCTTGATATGTTGACTATTGATTGAAGAAACCGCGAAGGAATTACCTTTCCAGCATATACTCTTTTTATAATAGATTTTTGAATATTAATCATGAAGTTAAATTATATGTCACGTTTTATAGAATATTACAATAGAAGCCAAACTAATTACGGGAACATCAGTTTACAGACTCTATTACAGAGTATTGTATATGACGTTGAAAATGAGCTTTATAACACGTATAGATACCGCCCGAAATACCGTTGTAAACTGAGCGAGCCTAACCGCGGCGTAATTATAATCTCAACTTTGAGGTTAGCTTTGTAAATGTTGCAAAAGTCGATTTCAGGAAATATACTATACATTAATTCCAAAGTTATTAAAGCCCTTTTGTAAAATTTACAGTGGAGTTTAATAATTCCCGTATATATACATATTTTTTAAATTAAAATTTAATGCTCTTTGGACGATTATGCTATACAAATAATTGCACTTGCCACATTAAAGAAGCAATATCGTATTTTGCGCGAAACGATAAAACTGTAACGCGGAGCCGCATGGAAATTGGATTCCCCGGCAGTTAAAGAGCGAAATGCGCGCGGCTCGTTGGCGAAAGCGCTGACCGCGCGCGCAAGCATTAAGTTATTTTCTTTCGAGCTCAACAAAAGCCAATTCGCAAAGAAGCCGAAAGCCCAACGCAACGCGAGGAATAAATTCGTGAATTATCCAAAAGTTATAATAAAAGCTTATACTCGCATAAGAATTCCAGAGCAGTCTTGTATATATATGTATATATATATTTCTCAGGGAGCAAAGCGGCGGGAAATCCTTCGTCACATAGCTACCGCGGCGAATAATTCGCGCTGCCGCGGATTATCTCTCGGTTGCGCTGGAATATTCATACGAGGAGAGGGCGCGCGAGCCAGAGAACGGGCCTTTATATTGTCGCGATAATCCATGAATTATTAAACTCGCAATACAGAACCGACAGAGTGCGGAAGAGAGAGAGAGAGAGCCGCGAAGAATCTCAGGACCGTAATTCGCGAAAGCGCCGTGCGCACGGAATTTCGGAAAACTATGGAGTGCGAAGAGGAATTTCGAAGTATTTTCGAGCTTTACGCTGAATAAATATTATCTTAGATTTCTTTTTGGCGAGTCAAGGAAATGAATTTCATTCAATTTTACTAGTTTTAAATAGTCAAATATTTTAGGATTCCTAGTTCCTCGTCTCTTTTCACTGTTAAACAGAAAACTATTTAAAATGTGCAAATTTATCACCCAACGAAAGTTCGTTTCGGAGTTGAAACAATTTTATTGCGTAATGAATAAAAATGTATTACACATCGAGGCACTCAAAGCACACGACGCAGAAATCAAAGCATACCGAAGCACGACGAAAGAAGCCATATTCAGCGCGTAAATCTGTCAGCCGTTAATAGCCGCGCGACGATTATTTTAAATCGCGCGCTGCGCCGAAACCCACAAGAACCGAGCAAAACGAAAGGAAAAAAAAAACAGATGTCGCGAGGCGCACCGTCGCAAAAGAAGAGCCATTAAAGAGCTCCACGCTCGCGACCGACAATAAGAACAGCCGGACATAATACGCTGCAGCAGCACGTGTACGCCATAATACACTCGTCGTCGTCTCTCCCATCCCCGGCGGCAAGGGTTAACGCGGTGCTCTCGCGTCAATTAGCGACGCTCGGGCTTGCAAGCTCTCTTTTTCGAAAATAGAAGCCGCCCACGCGCGCGCGCACACAGTGCGGGGGGGGAGGATAATTAGGCCGGTGAACCGGGGGTACAGACAATGGCTGATGAGCCGAGGCGAGGGCAAAGAGAATAGCCGAGCGAAATGGAATACGGAATGAGGGCTGCTGCTGCTTCTTCCCTTTCCGATGTGTACGCGGCGATGATGGCGAGCGAGAGCTACTACTATACTATGGCCGCGATCGAACGCGCGCGCGGTGAGAAATGAGGGGGAGAGACGGCCGCCGACGACGTCGGGGGTTAACGTTTTGTTCGCTTTTTTGCGCTACCAGAGCGAGGCTCTGATGAGTTTTTATAGATGCTCGAAATGAACTTGCGATAGATCGTTTTGTTGGGAATTTGCACAGTAGCTAATTAAATAACTCTGCTGTGGGATGTAGCTCGGAGCGTATAGTTAATTTTGCTGGATGCAATCGTTTGGGGTTGGCTGTTAAATCGTGATTACTTATTTAGAAAGGCTTTGAACTCGATTGATTGTCAAAGTGGACAGTATTAAAATTATGTCTTGGCAATTATCTTATGGACTCAGTCACGAGTTGGACTATAAGTTAGAACTATTTTCGTTTCCAAACTGTGTGTAGATTTACATGTTGGTTTGTTGATCTTTAGAGTTATCGTAAACAGTGATTTATATTAGTGGAAAAAAAATTATTTGCACTTGAAGATGGAAGTATATTCATTAATTTCAATGTGGCTGAGTATAATTTTCATTTCATTTTTGTGAGGGAGACTTGAAGGAGTTTCGGTTATAAGCAGCGTAAACTTCTTGTTAATTTAATAAAGTCAGTTTACGCCGCAACTCTAAGCTTTTAAGCGCCAAGATTACAAAGGACTATAATGCCTTAAAAGGTTTTTAAACATCGAAGTTTCCATAAGTACTTCAACTTTTTTTTCAACCGCATTAAGCTGTTTGGGGGAGCCGAAATGTCATTAAAGTATTTTCTAAATATACGCGCATAATCTCATTATTAAAATGCATAAATGATTTATACGTTCAACGTGTGTGTGTGTGTGTGTGTCTGTGTGTGTGTGTGTGTGTATGGTATACCGGTATGTATCATAAATTTTCATCTACCGTATAACTCAATATTCTCCCGGCCGCAAGAAATAATCAGAGAGCCGGCATATTTCATTCATCCTCCATTTCGCCGAACAATATGCGAGGCCGACCGAAAAAAAACCCATTGAAATCAGCCCTTAGCGCAAACTTGCCCTATCATCTCCCCCGCGTGCACAGCCCGCGAACTACACTTCTACTCGCGCCCAACTTTTTCGTTTTCATCCCCATCGTCGTCGCGGCTAGCCGCATCACGCACGCGTCGAATCCCACCGGGACTTCCTCACCCGCGCCACCACCGCCTTGACGCGCGTTTCTACGTATAGTTATATATACATCCCCACCGCGCATGCATATGCGCGTGCGAATGTCCGCTCCCCCGTTTCGGCTTCTGCGTCCCTCCTTTTTTCCCTCCCTTTATCTACGCGCATCTATCTGTAAGCTCTCTATCTCCATCCTTATACTCGCTTTCATGCGCGCCGCGATAGCTACACTTGGGAGTCTCTACACTCTCGGGGGCCGGCCGGCGAGTTTTTGTATGTGCGAGCCGTTGTGCGCGCCTGGTCACGGATGTTATACAGGAGGGGGAGAACGGGAAAAAGGGAAAGAAGAGAGGGAGGCCACAGAGAAATCCTCAAAAGGCACAAAGGACACCCGCATGCATTAAAGGGTAACCATCTCTCTCGCGCTATATGCTTGCGGTATGCGCGGGATGGTAATTCGAGCGAGGGTCCCGGTCTACCGCAACGAGAGAGGGAGAGGAAGAAAGCAGAGAGGGAAAGTCTCGTGTGGCGGCCACGCGACTGCTACTCCGAGGATTTTCCCATTACCGGCCGCTTTGAATGTTTCATGCGATCCTGCCAGTTATACGGTCCTTTAGCGGAGACGCACTGTGTGTATTATGCGAGTGATGGACTGTGCAGCAGCCCGGGTGCGAGCGAGTTCTGCGCGCACGTGTCTATCGTGGGATGGCGAGAACGTATCTGATTGCGGTATTGTTTCCGTTTTCAGTCAGAGTGTTTGTCTTTCAATTTTCATGCGTGTACGATGTGATGCGTTTGTAATTATTGCTAAAGATTACGATGTGATGCGTTGTTTAATTATTGCTAAAGATTACAATTGTAGCGGCGAGTGTATTTTTATTGACATTGGCGCGATGCGTATTATTGCAGAAAATATATAATGGAAGCGAACATGTGGCTGGAATAGCTAATTTCCTGTCGGTCGCTGCAGATGGGCTTAGTAGAGTGTATCAAATAACGCACTTGTTTTATTAGCCGCAAATGAAAATAGACTATACAAGCAATTCCACTTTGAGTCGCGCCATAACGAGTTCACGTCATCAAATTTCATGACCGACTAGATACAGTCATTTCGGAGGTTTTAATTGAAAAAGGGAAACGCGCGCCGGCCGAAATGCGCTGCAGGGGCGAAAACGCGAGAACGAGAAGGAGAGAGAGAGAGAGAGAAAGAGAGAGGGAGAAAGGGACGAAATGAGCGAAAGAGAGAGAGGGAGAGAAAGGCAATTGTCGTCGCATGGTCAGAGGAAGAATTGAATTGCGCCGCGTCGCGCATAAATTCGCCGTCTGGAAAATGGTTTCGTTTATTGTCGCCGAGAATGAGAGGCTAATTGATGTAAATATTCGCTCTGATTCTGTGAACGCGAATTTTGAGTGTCGTCTGGCGCTCTGCAACGGGTATATAGGACCCGCACTGCGCTCGCCGCACGTCGTAATTCCTTTCGCGGAATATCGCGTTAATCTTCATTTGGTCCTTTTTCGCCCGGCTCTTTGATGAATAATACATGGGGGCTTTGATTTTCTTTTCGTATGAATTTGTATGACGTCGCCGTCGAACGCACCGCGACAGCTTCTTTTTCGCCGGCGGGAATTAGCTTCCTTTCGCCGTCGTCGCCCGGTCATTGTTTTAATTCCCGACGATCCGCTTTGAATTGGTAAAATAATATCTTCTCGCTATTATACGGCTGATAAATGAAAGAAGTACAGAGCGCGCGCTATAGTGGCTCTTCTTTGCGATTTCTGCGCTACGACTTCATCATCATCTCCTCCTTCTGGCGAGTGCGAGCAACAAAAGAATATTTTAGAGTCGTCGAGACGGATGAATACTTTCTTGTGGTGCGATGCTCAAGAGCGGAATAAAATTTTCTATATAACTGAATTCCAAACGCTCCTTACACCCGAACTTTAGCTATATGTATATATATATCAGTCCGAAAGTCAAACTGATTGTCTTTCGTTAGACAAAAGGGAATAAGGCTAGTCCTATTCCGATATATTCAAATCGCAAACGAACGCGCGCGCGCATCTAAATCCTCCTTAGCATAATATCCTTTTATAAAACCAAGTCGACTTCCTCTCTCAGCCACGGGGGCCGAAAAAAGGAAAGAGCCAAAATCGAAGCCCCGTGCAGCGTATATATACACACACACACGGGCGGGGAGAGCGAGAAGCCCCGGGAATTTCAGGTGGAACGGCACGTTCAATCCTCCAAAATCCCCTCCTCCTTCTGTGTTGCTGCTGCTGCTGCAACGTTAGTTTGCATTCCGCTTCGAGACTTCGGAGAAATCTACGACGGAAAAAGGGGGCCGCGCGTGTGTGCGTTTCCCCCCACCCGCGGTACTCCTCTCGCCAAGAATAAGACTTTATACGTGCGTATGTGCGTGAGTGAGAGAGAGGGAGAGTTAAAATAATTTGTATTGCGCGGAGGTAGGCTGCGACGAAGACCGATGGAGAACGAATGAAGTATATAAGACGACTTCGCGCGAAACCCGCCGTTGCGCGGTGTTTAAGATTGCAGGCGGGGAGACCGGAAAATGAAAGCTAAACACGAAACTTAATGGCCAGTTTGTCTTGTTTTTATGGGATTTAAAGTCCTTTATGTTGCGAATTTATTGTCTTCCTCTCGTCAATTATTTATAGATGAAACTGATGCGATGTTTTGGCCTCAAGTCTTTTTTGGTAATTCGAGACGGTGCTCATTTATTAATAACAATAATTACAATTTTTCGATACAAATTGTGTCATTTAGTAATCAAATAATTCAGGTAATTAAAACAGCAATCATTCTTGCACCAACTAAAAAGTTATACTTTTTTGTTAGTAATTTTTTATACCTGGACAAATAGTATAGTTCTATACCATTCTAGTTATTTTAAAAACTATATAATTCTCAACATAAAATAATCATAGTTTTTCAGTTGTTGAGTCCTATAGTCATGATTCTCGTAAATAATTTATCCGGTGACTCTATATCTTATAAATATTTAATGCAATGTCCCACATTTTCTCCTACACCCGCACGCGCGTATTCCGCTGAAAGTATTCAATTACCGCAATTCAACAATTCAACATTCTTAATTTCAACAACAATCCACCGTTCCTTACATTCACTCGAATCTTCATTCTCAGCCCCTCCTCCGCTTTTACGATGCATTCGTGGCGGAGAAAAGAAAAATAAAGAAGACCGCGGAGAAAGACGACAAAAAAGGCGAGCGCTGTGGCGCGGCGGCAAGCCACCGGTTGCAGCACCCGCATACACGTACACAGACAAACAAGCGCGTGCGCGCGCACACGACCATTACGCGCGCCCAGGTACACATAAGCCGCCTCCTCGGATTTACGATCGGTTTAGCGCTCGCTACTACCCTCATTCAATCGATTCCGCGGACGAAACGAGCGCCGCGCAAAAGCGACGTACACAAAGCTTGCGCGCGCTATACGCCGTAACAAATGCGTCGCGCGAAATTAGATAAAAGCATATACCTTGTAAAATATTGACTCCGATCGGTGGGCGCATTTTTTTGCCGGCGAAAATTTACCGGCGCGAGCGCGTGATTCACGGGCGTCGTATACATGTATCCGCGCGGCTATGTGTACGCGTTCGGTACGCCACGTTCATTGAGTTATCTGCGAGTTCGTTAGCATTTGCTGGCGAGTGCGCGAGTATCTCGCTCTCTCGGTGATTAAAGGATGATTCAACGAATTTGTAAGCGTCGTAAAGCCGGAGATTTTTGCTTGTAAACATCGTAAAGTTGTTTTCGTCGGTGTCTATACAAACGGGCGCGTGTATATACGCGCACGTCAATATTTTTTTCTTGCATTTTTCAAACTGTTTTTAATTAAATTTCAATGGGGACGTAAATAAATTGTTACGGTCGCGCCATTGTGGATTTCAGCCTTTTACACTTTAATAATTCTCCGATTGGACATAAAGTTCCTTCCGATGCGAAAACCAAACCGATGTATATACAGCTATAAACACTCGACACAATCCGGATCCGCCGGAGCTATCAAGGACGGACATAAAACGCGAATAGTTTCTCTTGAAATCCTATCGAAAACCCGACGGTGATGATACCCGTCCGGACGTAAAGAGTTTATTATCATTATATTCCATCAATGAATATCATATTCATGAGTCTTTCATAAAATCTTTATCAATATTACAGATTTCGACGATATTATTTATCAGTTTAATATTATAACAGACATATAACAATATACATGTGCCTAACAATTTACGTGATAGTTAGTTACGATATCAGTGTGGTGATGTTTATTATAAAAGAAAAGTTTATGCAGACGCAATATTGTAAAAAGGAAATATAACCTTCGAAACATTGAATTGAAATATCGAACACCCCTGTAGTCCTTTCGCAAGAAAAAGCTTACAATGTTATTCACCCGACTTTTCTTTTTGCCCTCCAATGAAAAATATTAATATTCGAAGGTGTCACGGCCGAGTGAAATATGAATCCCAGAGGTACGATTCTCGAACACTTTTACGAAAAGCGCTTATGGCGGACTATTTCACCGTCATGGGAAATTTCATCCAGTTCGCATAATCGAAAAACTTATCGATAACAAAATTTCCTCCCTAAATCATGTTTGTTTATTCTCTTTTCTTTTTACTTCTCGCGATATTTTACAGACATTATTAATACTTCCACGCGATGAGAATCCAATTAAGGTTTTATTCCTGTCGATACCGTCACAAGCCTTTCGAATGACAAACCCTCATTGGCCGGTCATAAAAGCGCCTCTCTTTCCTAAAACTAATCATTCCCATTCAAAGGCAGCGTGGCCAATCCAATAGCTCGCGCACAAAGCGTTCAGGCAAACGGCCACACACACACACGCACAGCCACGAGACGCGTGCGTACCCATCATAAACGCCGGTGCGATTCGGATCCATCAGGCGAGAAGCCCCATTGCACATAAAACGCGAATAGTTTCCAACGTGCGCGCTCGGAATTCCATCGGCCATCGTCGCATCCCCTGAATTCGGCTAGGTACCTATATAGCGAGTATAAGAAAGGATGCGAGCACGAGCGGCTGCAGCGACGACCGCGTCATCTCCAGAACGAATATATCTGCGCGCGGCGCTGTATCCGACTGTCGTCGCGGCGCGCGCGCGCTCGTCCTCGCATAACTCATTCTCTCTCTCTCTCGTGTATGCTAATAACACGCCGCGGAAATTTACTATTCCCAGGGCGCGCAGAGAGCGGACTTCGATCCGCTGTGGTAGGTAGGTAGGTATATAGCGCGGTCTGGCCAGAAGCCGCACATTAGCCGGCGCGTCGAATTTATATGCGAGCTTGCGGCGGCGGCAGCGCTCTCTCCTTGGTGTGTGTGTGTGTGTCTTGAGAGAGACGTCGAGTGTCCCGAGCTCAGCAGGAAGCGGAAGGTATCTTACTCCTCTCAGGGACGAGAGAGCCGTTATTTTTTGAGCGAGGGGAAGAAGAAGAAGAAGAAGTCGGGGGAGGATGAGGGATATCGGCCGGCGCGCGCGGCGGGGACGTGAATCGATTCGGGAACGACGACGCTATAGCTGCAGCGCCTGCGAGGTCGATTGATTCTTCTGAGCCTGGCAGGGATGAATTGATGGCTTCGAGGGATTCCGTAATATGTTTAAGAATTAATTCCTCGGACGTGCGCTTTTGAGAGCGGCTCGAGTTTGAATAAAACATTTTTTCGATCATTCGCTACTGTGGGGGGAAGAAGGTGCTATGAAAGCGAAAAAATGGATTAATAAAAGTGTCAGATTTTTGAAGCCTGTATACGCCCGTGCTGTGAGCGATGGCGATTCATCACTGCCGACTGCGGGGATCGCTGTGTATACACATAGTTTACACAAATTTATGTGTTTTGAATAAGATATATAGTGGAAAATAATGTAAACGTGTGCCACGGGCAGACCCATTACCGCAGTTCTTTCGTAAACCACGAGGGTGATAAAGAAAATACGCGCCGAGAAGAATACAGAATCACTCGAGCTCGGGTTTTTTTTTGCATCGCTGAACTCCGCCGCGTGTAGGTATCGAACTTGCGCAGTAGTGGCCGTCCCCTCGGCCTCGCAGTGACTAAATAAACATTTCCGACTAATTAATCCCGACGATCGATTACTTAGCTAGCGCAGTCTCGCGAAAGACTCGCCTGCCTCCTCGAAACTAACGAGCGCGCGCCATCATTAATAACGCGCGCGTCCGACGAACGCGGCAAGTAATTACCAACGACTACTTCGCTCTCTCTTTCCCTTGAGCTCGTCATCGTTTCGCCATAAATAAGCGCCGACTGGACGCGCGGGGAAGACGTCGCGAGGTACCAGCAGTCGCGGTTTTCCGACCCTCCAGCAGCTTCTGGTCGCGCGACCGCGAGACAGCGGAGCCGAAGTCGACGAGAAAGGCGGAGGACGGGGAGAGTTTACCTGCCCGTTCGGCTTAGCTCGTGCGGCGGCTTTGCTCGTTGAAGCTTCGTCGAGGTGGTTATTGGGGCGGAGGAGGCTTGCGGTGTTGTCGCGGTAGGTTTTTAAGATCCGAGTTGTTGGTCCCGGCTTTTGGTATAGAAAACAAAGAATGCGTTTAATTAAATATATATATATATATATATATATATATATATATATATATATATATATATATATATATATATATATATATATATATATATATATATATATATATATATATATATATATATATATATATATATATATATATATATATATATATATATATATATATATATATATATATATATATATATATATATATATATATATATATATATATATATATATATATATATATATATATATATATATATATATATATATATATATATATATATATATATATATATATATATATATATATATATATATATATATATATATATATATATATATATATATATATATATATATATATATGAGACATCATTTTATTGCTTTAAAGCACTTCTGAATCACAGTGGAGATTAGATAGAGCTAATCTTTTTTAGCAGTATACACGCTCCAGTTATAGGATTGAAAATTCGACTAAAATACGCCAAATGCTTCTTATTCACTTTCTTACGAGACATCGTCATTCAAAAGATAACCGTCCTTATCGCCGACGCAGATTATCTCCCGCTAAACCACTCTAAAAAAAATCATCCTAAACAAGGCGAAAAAACCCGGAACCGCAACAAGCCACCTCATCGTCCCAAACCACGATAAAAAAAGGTAATGAAAGTCTCCTCACCTCCGCGATAAGAAACCCCATACCGCCCCACCCACCACCCCACTTCCTCACCGCCAAACAAAAAAAAAAGAAAACGAACAAAGACCGCAACGACGGGGAGGCAAAAAGCCAGGACTTCCTCGCGCGTGCGCACTTTTCAATCAGCCGGGAAAAAGGGAGGCCCGCGAAATAACACTAATCGCGTGGCAGGCCGCGAAGCAATTAGAAAGTCATTATCTCTCTCTCTTACTGCGAACGCGCGCCAGATTCGCGTGCCGGCGTCGCTTTCGCGCGAGAGACGTGGATGGATGTCCTGCAATCAGCCGGCAGAGCGACCTTCTCTCTTCCGTTCCGTCTTGCGCTCGCGCCCCGTAGGTCGCCTTACCGGTGTACAGTGAATTCGCCGCGTCGCGAATTCGAGATATAGGGTGCAGGGTAGGTAGGGAGATCTCGCCCGTTCCGCTTGCCGCATAGCTTACGTAAGTGGATTTATTTTCGGGCTTTAATTCAATGAATTTTGAAGATGCTTTTTATTTTTATTCAAGTATTATTACCATAGTTATAATGGTACAATATACGGTATTCGTTTATATCTATAGGAATGGAAAGATTTTTATACCACTCTAACCTCAAAATCACAACTTTGATATGATTTTTCGGCGCTCGTGGTATAAAATACCGTTCGAAACTAGTGAGTAAGTCGATTATTTAGGTGGTGTGACTTCCCCACCCGTGTCGAAATATACTATTTCTAAACTCGTGGTTTTTTTTTTTCAAAACGATTCTCCGATGATAATTCATACGCAGCAGAGTATAACCGCGCCTCGCATCGTCAACCTTTCATTTTAACAGCACTCCTAAAAGAATCCTCCTGTCCTCCACAATGCCATAATGCGTACCTAGAGGAGTGCTTTCGAACTCGCCCACTAGAATCGCGCGCTTTCATGATCCGCAGGGCGTGACAAAGACGCGGGAGAAAAAGGCCGCGCGAGACTAAAGGCACGCCACATTTGCAAAAACGATTTACAGCTCTTGCGCGTAGAATTATGTGTAAAAGGAGTCCGCGCGCGCATAATACACACACAGGTAAATGGCTGGCGCGAAGATGCACCCGCGCGGAAACGAATGCAAAGAGGAAAGCTCTTTACTTTCCCGCGTCAATGCGCTTTCTCAGTCGCACCGCGCGCGCGCACAAAGCGCGCCACTGTACACACACTACTCGTATGTATATATATATATATATACGCGTGCGTTATATGTACTCCTTTTCCGTGTCGGCTTTGGCGAGCAGAGGAGCGAGTGCATCGCGCATTATGTATATTCGTATAGGTGTAGTCTGTTCAGTGGAGTCGTGACGCGTAGAGAAACCACGTGGAGACTATAGCACTCTGGCCCACATTTTATTGTGCAAGTACCTATGGCTTTATCTGAATTATTTACTCGCGATTGCGCGCGCCCACGGCGACTTATCTCTCTCTCTTGGACGACGCTCACTTTCCGCTACGAGATAAAGAGACATACTCACGCACGCATACACCGGTGCCTAATCGTGATTTAGAACAGTCTTCTTTTTGTCCGATAGCGGCCGGGGCTGCATTTTTGTCCGCTGTCGAGGCTTTGTTTTTAAAGGGGGCCATTGTGAGGAGGATGTACAGTCATAGATACTAATTGGAAGAATTTTAAGTGGCACGCCGCTTGCAGACAGCCTTGTAACGTTGATTGTTTGTTAAAATATTTTGTCTTAATTGCCTTTTTTAACGAAGCGTTATTCAACTTTTTTTAAGGGAAGAATTCAGCACTTGTACCAATAGCCAATAAATCACATCACATATTGTGTATCATATACAGAACGAATTTCATTGGCGCTCGAGCAAATAATTACGAAAAAAATGTGCTATGCTATCTACATTTTGATAGCGACAGTTAATTTTCCGAATAAATTGCTTGCGTGAAAAACTTTGAATAAAAGTTGAACGAATTCGTATTGTCTATTATTCTATTATTTACACAAGTAATTAAAACGTAATTGGCGGCTGAATAGATCGTTTATCAATCTAAACTAGAGAAAAATACATTGTTATATAGGAATATAATTATAAGAACGAAGAAAATTTTCTTACAAAACGTATCGAAAATGAACCATTGAAACGTCCATTAATTTGAAATTATTCAAGAATAGCCTACCACTTTATATTAAAGTACCGCAAGCCCCAGAGTAATTGACTTCGATACTGTTACGGAAATTGAAACTACTCATTAACCCATTAAACCAGCTGAAAAAATATTTTCTCCTTGAACACCCTTCGAGCACACCCAAAAACTCGCATTTCCTTCCCATTGAACCACTGTTTCACGTTTCTCAGAGCATTCCCTTCGCCTTCTTCTTCTCTCTCTTGCTTCGTACTACACCTCCCGAGCCCTTAACTCTCTTTGAGGCGTGTTACGACCATTAACGCGGCGCCCGTTAAATAAAAGGCGGCTAGACCGAGTCCGGTTTCCCTTTTTCCTCTCTCTCTCTCTCTTACACAAACAGCCTCGCAGTCGCACAAAGAGAGGGAGAGAAAGAGCGAGAGTGATCCCCGCGCACAGCCGCGAAATCGACTTCGTAAATCACCGCGTATATACGCGGAGCCCGGCGTAGTAGTGCGTCACTTCCGTCGGCTCGAAGTATAACGGGCAATTAACGCCAATCCTATAATTCTTCATGGTCGACTGTATGCGCGCGCGAGCGCGTGTATATACTGTGAGCCCCCGCGTTCATTGAAAAACTTTGGGAGAGGTGGGAGGAGGGAAGACGAATAGCGAGGAGAGAATGTTAAGGCTTGGACACAATGGGTTATGTATGTGCGCGTGTACGTGTGTGCGTGTGAGTATGTGAGCGTGAACGTAGACGGGAATTTTAATTTTCGACGGTCAAAGTTTTTGGAATTTGATGCTAAAAGTTTCGACGAGTATCGTTAATACAAGTTAAAATAACTTTAACAATAATCTCTTTGTTTTTAAATTCTTTATTTATAAATTGCAAATGGATTCGTCTATCTTGAAATGATGTATATATTTCTTGTACAGGAACTTATGAACTATACTTTACTTTATTAAAAATATATTTAATTTATTCATACATACTTCTCACTCGTATACTTTAGCATAATACAAAAAACAATTGGCACTGAATACCTCTTTGGTTTTTGCTATTACACTTCGCTCGCTGAAAGGTTCTATTTCGAGTCCGCAATATCTAATGCAACGGAGGCCTTAATAGCTAGAAACGAAAGAGCTGAAACAAGGGGGAGGCGTGCGCGCGCGTATATAGCAACACGGGGCAGGAATTACAGTGCACGATGCATCGCTGAACTTTTCGGTCGGATCGCGCGCTCGCGCGTTTGTTACAAAGAGCCGTTGTTTTCCTTGCTGCTTCTTGCTCGCGCGTCCGCCCTCTCTTTCTCATTCTCCTCCCTCTCTCTCACTCTCGCACGCTTTTTTTCCTCCTCCCCCTTCTCATTCGCCGACGTTTATCAGAGGCTGAGAAAACTTGGAAGGGCAGGTTGTGTGCAGCGGGCGTGAGGAGGTTTAATAAAAAAACTTGGCTCGAGTATTTTAATAATCACCGCTATTCTTCAGCGAAGTTTGTTTATCATTCTTCGCTTTTTATCGGCCGGGAATTGGAAGCAGCCGACGAGGGAGAGAGAAGAGTGAGGAAAGAGAGACTATGTTTGCTTAGTAACTGTAATCTTTACGCAGTCAGATGCTCGCTTAACATTTTTTTGTATAGTATACGAGAATGATGCGCATCAATGGAATTATTTCTGTAACGAATGAGAATGTTGCAAAAGAATGTTTCACGAAATTGTATATATATTGCAAATATTGCAAAAATAAAGAGTGACTAAGGAACGATAAAAGGTTTCCCAATATATACTCTGACAAAGGAAGGCTAAAAACAGGGACAGTCGAATAAAGTGAGAAAAACGATAAAGGAGATAAGACAGGAGCGGACACGTACGGGGTGGAAGCGCAAAGGGGCAGATAATCATCGGCTGAATTGATTTTTAGTCGCTCCGTCAATTAAGCGCAAGGTCGACGACTGGTTCTGCGGCGATTATACGCATTTCTGGCGCATCTGTGGATTAACGTCGCGCACTTAATGTGATTAAAGCCGGCGTTTACTTTTTTCCCTCTTTCTCTCCGCGCATGTGTGTATAGAGAGACGCTGATCCAGGTTTTATAACGCTCCTTTTTGCCCGATCTGTCTTTACGCTTATTTGCCCCTCGATGTGTATTTTCATCGACGTTTATTAGCCAAAGTATCCGCATTAAGGGGGCTAGACACCTTTTTTCTCTGAAATAAGAAGTCACATTTTAATACATAAATGTAAACTAATTATTTCATACTTTTTACATATAAAAGTGGATATATTTACCTTACCTTAAAACTTTCTCCGATGGGCCTTTTATAGGTCCAGAACCATAGTCATCGATGAAACAAGTTTTTTCACTAACCGTAAGCTTTGAAATTTTCCTGTGGATGGATTGACTCCAGATTTGAACTAAATTACTCCTGAATAGTATAATTCTCATATGAGTGTAGGGATTTAGGATTAAATGTCGGAAAAAATTTTTAAATCAGAAAAATTATGAAAAAATATAAAAAATTTAAAAAATTTAAAAAAAAACTCTTGAAAAACAGCACAATTTTTTTTTTCTCATTAGATCAAAAATCCCTACACTCATATGAGAATTATACTATTCAGGAGTAATTTAGTTCAAATCTGGAGTCAATCCATCCACAGGAAAATTTCAAAGCTTACGGTTAGTGAAAAAACTTGTTTCATCGATGACTATGGTTCTGGACCATATAAAAGGCCTATCGGAGAAAGTTTTAAGGTAAGGTAAATATACCCACTTTTATATGTAAAAAGTATGAAATAATTAGTTTACATTTATGTATTAAAATGTGACTTCTTATTTCAGAGAAAAAAGGTGTATAGCCCTCTTAAGTTTTCGAATGAAAGTTTTACACTCGTGTGATTGCGCATCAGCTTGTAACTCATTTGCTCGTTACTATTGCCGCGCTCGCTCATAATGAACATTATTCCGGCGGCGGGGCAGCTGCGTAAAATATGCATTGCATTAAATGCTTAAATTATATGTTTTCATGGTGAATTACGCTTAATAAGTGCATTAAATATACATGAATTTTCGGGAAAAAATTCGCGCGTAGCTGGTCGACGCTAATAAACGGCCACGACGACGACAAATACGCCGCGCGGCCTCAATTTATTATGCAAAAATTGATTATTTCCAAGCCATATTTGTATATAATTTCCAAATGAATTTCCCGCCGCGCGCCAAGCCAATCCAGCGCTTCGACCACTATACAGATCTTCTCGGAAAAATATACATTCGTAATTGACTTTCCGCCCGATGAATTTAATTATCCGGCGCCGCGCGCAAACATTCGCGCCCGTTCGCCGCCGCCGCCGCTGCCGTCGTCGTCCACTAGGCGCGCAGACAAAACTGCCATATTGTTAATTGAAATCACTTTTACAATTATACTTCGGGCAGCGAGTGTTCGATTTATTTTCACGCTGCCAGCGTACAAACAGCGGCAGTCGCCGTTTGCGCTGCTGCAGCTCATGCATGAAATATCGCCGCCCCCGTTGTTCCTTTTTTCGCGCGCATATTTTTTCCACTCGCGCCTTATCGCTTATTAATCGTCGCGCGAGCGAGATGAGCGGGAAAAGGCAAAAATGGCAAGCGGAGATTCAGGGAGACGATAAGCCGCGAGTGCCGAGGGTTTAATATTCAAAATGCAAGACCCCACCGTTAATTTCTCTTTCCCTGTCCTCTGTTTCTCCCTTCCTCCCCCTTCTCTCTCTCTTTCTCTCGTATCCGTCCTTCTCGCGTCCGCGCAAGCGCGCCAGGCAGCATGTGGACTTTATTGCGACCGCGAGTGTTAATTATGCAAATGAATAATTAGCATTTCGATTATTTCAACGACGTCGCGCGCCAGAGCGAGCGGCTACTGTATATAAGCGGGGCTGCTCGCTCCTCGTGGTATAAATTCATCGCTGCCTTGTGCGTCCGCGTTAACTCTGGCTTATTTTATCCCCTTTATCTCCGTGTTTTCTTTTTCGTCTCATTTTTTTGTCTCCTATTACGCCGGCCAGCGTATGATGTTCCCAGTATGCGGCGCATTTTTCACTTGGTTGCGGAAAAAATTAAATTAAATGAACGGATTATCTCGGAAAGTAATCTACCTTTGCCATTTAAAGATAAGACAAAATATGTATAACGAACTCGCTCGGTATATTATTTTCTGTAAATACTTCATTTATCAAAGCTGACGGGAACCGATTTAAATAAACTGTGTGTTTAATCATTAAAATTTATCCAGTGTTTAGTTTACGATTTCCACGTCTACTAACTTATCCAATTTTAAACTTAAATAAATCTTAAACTATAACACAAATCGTTTTCTTCGGAATAAAGTTTTGACATAAACTGTATTTTTACAACCATGCGAAACGTACGAACGCAGCGCAGAATCTTTCACGAAGCACAAGCGAGCCTCTGTCTCAAATCCTCATCTCCCTCTCCCATTACATCCATCCTCACTTTCATTCTTATCTCGGCCAAGCATGCACACATGTGCATACCTTACATACACATACACGTATACATCCGTAGCTCGCGCGGGGCATCGACGCCCAGCGATATTAATTGCCCGGACGTTTGTCGCGCGCATACGCGTGCGATTTGCGAAACAGATTCCCGCGCCGACGTTCCACCGGCAGAGGCAGGCGATACGATATCTCGCCCGAGGGGGGATAATGAAGCCGCCGCGCGCCGCTGTCGTCGCGCGCGAATTAACGATTAGCCTCGCGGCGGCGGCGGTGCGCAGATAAAATTCTGCCGAGGGGGCAGCTCGTGCCTTTTTTCTTCTTAGCGCGCGTATCGCTTATAATTAAGCCGTTTTTCGCGGCGTATCTCGAAAAGTTTCATAATTAAATTGCGTTAGGCCGGATTTTTGTTTCAGGTGGTCTCTCCGCCGTATACCTATAGAGAAATCGCCGCGGACCGATCGAGAGAGGGAATGTGTTTCTTTTTTTATCGCGTTTATTGGGGTATGCGAGAGTTTCGGAAGATATATACAAATTAGCCTTATTAGCGATTTCAGATTCATAAAGTTTGATGTACGACTTTGAATTAGCGTATTCGTGTTGACTTGTGAAATTTAATTAACGCGACATAAACAGCCTAACCAATACTATTATTTATTTCAATCTAAAATTATGAAACTCATTCTATAAAGTTTTTATATTTTTAAGCTTCTTACTACCTTGATGTATCATAAATTTTATATATCCTGCGAAAAACAAATATCCTGAATCCATTCATTTTTGAACGCCGGATGAAAACAAACACTCCATTCACGTTTTCTGATATTTTTTAATATATACACCCACCAATTCTACGCTAGCAATAAATATAATTCAATAAAGTCGATCTCTTTTCATTAGCTCTCGGCACTAATTAAATCAAACTAAAAGCCTCAACGCGGGCATTCGGGGCCCAGCTTAACAGCCGTCATAAACAAAACCAACACACGACAAACATTCATTCGCTTCGCATATACACAAATAAACCCACACTTGGACGCACGAGCATTGACCAAGCGCGAGCGAGCGGCCATTCGATCAAAATTCAAATCACCAGGCCATACATCGGCTTTTCATCGGGCCGCGGCCGCTCGCTCAGCAATGCATATGGTATACATTCGTATTCTTAATTTTTCGATGTGCCGCCTTTCGAGTGCGCATTTATAATTCATATCTCGGTCGGACGGCCCGCGCGCGAGTAGTATTGTACCTCTCTCTCTTATTCTCAGTTTAAATGCCGGACATTATGAAGTCGGGCCGGCGGCCGACTAACGAGCCTCCACGCGCAGTCCCATAAACATCGGGCTTAATGCCGCGTCTTTATCGCTCTCGCGCCGAAGACGTCTTTATATTGTATGCGCTGAGAGCGAGCGAGCGAGCGGCCGCTTAATTTATGAATGATTATGATGAAAATAACGTTGTGATGTTAGAGAAGGAGAGAAAGCGCCGCGCGCACGCGCGAGCGAAAGATTGAATGGGTATCGGCGCGAGCGCTGACATCGTTATCTCGAGCGCTCTCTTCACTCTTTGAAGAAGAATGTGGATTTTATGTGTAGCGTGCGAGGATCGGGTGATGAGCTTTGAAGTCGGATGCGTGTTCTCGGGATCTGTCTTTTTTCGAGATAAAGCCCGTTAGTGGGTGAGGAAGATAAGGATTTTTAATTAGGTGATTGATGGAATTGTGTTTCTGTCCGTGTAGTTGGGGATTTTTAAGGAGATAATCGGCTTGTTCTTCTTAATGGAGATCCCGAATTTAAGATTTGAAGTTGTAGATGTTTGCTTTGCTTATTATTTATGCGACAGCTTATACAATTATATTATATCTGCTTATGTAAATAAACATTTTCGTCGTAAAGTTAAATTTTATAAATAATGAGTACAAGACACTTTCACTTTTCTCTCGTAATTAAGTTATCATACACGCGACTTTTTTTAAATTAAAATGATACCGATACGCGTTTTTTATACTTTTTAAAATCATTTTTAATATTGCGCAACGGGAACAGAAAACGCGCAACACGATCATAATTGCTTTTAATAACTGCATATGTTTCTTTTTTGTCACGTATAACTAAATAAAGTGTTTGCGGAGAAGCCAATAAAATGGGTAAACGAATCAGTTAACTGGATAAAATAAACGATTTTCGAGGAATAATAATGTTATTTAAATACGCATATTTAAATGTACTTGGAGTTTTATATCGTGTCTGAATGCGAGCTTTCATGCCGATCTGCTCGCTTTATAACGACGTCTTTTTCCCTTCGGTTTTTATATATTCGACTCTGAAGCCGCAAGGCGATTACTTCTTCCTTTTTACACATACAACGTCTGCTTTCTCGTTGACGATGATGTCTTCTTTCTAGAGATTGAATTTTAATGATAATACGTGCGAGTGCGTGTATAATTTGCGTTTCAGACGGGGTGCGCCCGATGTTTATTGGTTAATGTTTTTTGAATTGCAGTGCCATTCGTGCAATTAAGTTCTTAGGATAATTATATCGTGGGAGTGATTGTTTTCGAGTCACGAAATAACACGATAATTGTGGTGTCTCCAAATTACACATTTTTCAGTACGATGACAGAAGCCCGACTTACGAAATTACTACAGAATTTCGGCTTGTTGGCGCGCCGATAATGAGTCTTCGAATTAGTCGTCGCGTGATTAAGCTTTCATTTTCGTATTTAATCATGAAAGCAAAGATGATTTGCGTGTCGAAAGAGAAGATGGATTCGTACGCCGGGGAATACTGTAATTATGATAAAAAGCACTTTGGCTATACTAAAATAAGTCAAGGTGTTTGTAATACTCCACACAATCAATATCTGCGTATTTTATATTGCAACATTTTAATCTCACTGACAAACGAATTTTTATTCCACCTCGATGAAATTCCCCGAAGTAAATTACGTAAAAACGATTTTTACCCAACAAATTTTGTCGCAAATGAAACGCTTGAATCAATGTCGCCGTCCTGCGGCAAAAAATGAACTGACACATCTCTGCGGGAAAGGGGCAAAATTTTATATTGATTAAAAGTAATTTTAAAATCATTAAAAAAAAATAAATTCCCGTACCCCATCGTATCAATCATGCGCCGCTTCCCCGCCCCTCGCGCGGAAAAATTTGATAAATTCCGCGGGTTATCCCCCCCGTAGGCACTTTCAAAACCTCATCCCGCGCGGCAAATTTCCATCAATCGCCGCAATATTCAGCAGCAGCGGCGGCGGTGGGGCTGACGGCACACTCGTATATATACATACACATGCCTGTACGCGAAAAATCCCCTTACAAAAAAAGAGTACGCGGAGCGCCAGCTGCCATTGCCGCTGCACTATCACGCTTAATTGATTTCCTTTCCGCATGTACACAGCCAGCCGTCCGTCCGCGAATCGAGTCAATCGTCGGGGATTTACGAGTGAGAGGGGGAATGCGAAAATTTGCGTGCACCGCGCGCGAGAGACTAATGGGTACCTGGCTTTCATAGGCAAAATACTCTCTAATTTTGGGAAAAAAGGGTGAAAAATCATTTGCATCCGTTGAAAGTATAAACCAAAAGTGGGTTTCGATGTGGGTAAAAATATCGGT